>JANAVB010033020.1:9118776-9272784 GCA_029216955.1 Iris pallida | reverse complement strand
TATATACACGTATTTCTATATACACTTATATATATTCATACAGATGTATATCTCCATAAACACGCTTATATCTATATATATATACACGTATACAATATAATTGTCTATATATATACATATTTCCTATACATATCATTTCTATATATATATTTGCACACCTATAACAAAACTAATATCTATATACACACATATAAATTATCTTTGATAAAATAATAATAATATTAATAATAAATTATTATTATTTAATAACCACAATATAATATTAATATTATATAACTTCAATAAAATAATAATAATAAAATAACAAAATTCAATAAGCCAATAATTAATTATTTATAAAAATCTAAAAATTACCAATAAAAATAAAATATTAAATATTTTAAAATTTTCGGAAAGGGAGGCTACAAATCTGCCCACCTTAAAAATAATTTCGTCCTCGAAATTCTAACTCTTAAAATGCCAAAATTCAAACTTAAAAGAATAAATCTACTATTACCACAATATCCTCGAATTTTAATTTCTCAGAACTACCTATATCCTCCTCCTAGCCGTTTCGTAACTACAAATCATCGAGGACTTCTACCCACCTTTAGTCAACTACCCACTTCAAGCACCTGATGTCATAACATTGTAACCCTCCAGCTAATTGCAAAATAACTACCGACGGATATCTAGACATACGACATCTACCACTCTTTCCTATCTATAAGCAACAAATTTACACAAGAAGCTAAGAAATATTGGTAAACTCTGTAAGCACGACTATTCGTCGCTTCGAAGTAGGAAGGACAGGAAGATACGACAGACTAATCGGGGGCAACTGTGAAGTTTAAAGAGGGTAGAGCATATACAATAATACATATAGAAAGGGTATAAATGAACTATAGTCTTATTTCTAGATCGGGCTACTCTAGTCAGTCACTTGCTACCTCGAAGAACCTTCGCTACTTAGAGTGGCCTGCAATCTGTGCAATACAGAAGTCTCGTTCTCGAAATCCTAATTCAAACAAGGTTCCATAATAGAACGAAATTGAGAATCAAGACTGTGATCTTTCCGTGGTTATTTAAACACACGAGCAAGGGATATCACTCGTGGTTAGATAAACATTTGGATTTCAATCTATAGGACTGGTCAAGATCCCAATGAAAAACTGTTTCTACTAGTTAGAGTAACCTAGAATAGGATTCCTTCCAAGGGGTTGAGCTAGTGGCTAGTCGGGTTGGTTAACTAGGTCCATAAGCCAAAAATGCGCCTTCAGTGACTTTGTGTTTAAGTAGTACATGGGGCCTCAATTGGGTGGCACACTAGAGGCATGTACGTAGTGGGCTTCGAGTAGATCACAACCATATATTGGTCGAAGAAATTGAGTCGGGACTGGGGTTCTAGTGGGAGTCGGAAGGTATACCGGTAACTATGGTAAGGGTTAGCTAGTCTCTTTAAACCTGAAAGTCGTAGTACAAAAATAGAGTACAAGGGACGGGTTTGAGTGGGACATGATACCTAGATGAAGGTGGACTCGTCTAGATCTTACATGTGAAATTTGTTGGGAGGTAGCAGCTAATCTCGTGCTCCGAATATAATGACACGGCCGGGGACACAAAATAATCTCAATGAAAAGTGGGAGTCCAAGGGGCACTAATTATCATCCTAATGGGAATTGATCTAATCAATCGGTAATCTCGTATATCCCAAATTTTAGGAGGCTCACAGTCTACCACCTGAGAAAACTAAGACAGGGTTTTAGGAGTAATGAGGTTAGAGGGTTCCCAAAGTCCGGATACTGACCTAGACTCTTGTTAATAGAGAATAAGGCACGGCGTATCGGGATACGGTAGAGATAAGTCAAGTCAAGGGCGTTCCTTAATAACTGAAAAACGAGTGCGTGTGCAATAACACCTGGTCGATAAAATAGAATGACCTACTCGTCCACCGTATACATGAGTTGTCGACGGGGTAACCAACTCTAAGGCATCATATGAAAAGATTTCCGACAACTGGGTCGTGCATTTCTATTCGTGTCGGGCCTTCCAAACTATTGTCGCAGGGGTTCCAGTTAATGCAAGCTTCAAAACAATAATTAGAGGCTCACAATAATTGGTCTCCTGAGCATAGGTAGTCTCCTAGATTGGCATTTGACTGAGGGTAAAACCTAATCATTCTTAGAATCTAAGACTGGAAGATCAAGATAGTAGGTTTAGGGACGAAGGGAGGACGAGTATCACAAGGCAAGGTTCTAGTCACCTGGCTGGCCGATGGTAGTTATACTTGCATGTACAACTATCGTAGCTATGGGAAATATTCTGTATCTATCTATCAGTTACGAGCTTTCGCCTTTCCAATCAGTGAAAGACAAAAACGATAAAGAGTTCAAGAGAGATGTCACTAAATACAATTACGTGATTCCAAGACGAATGTAAAATTCAAGAGGGATTGTCAAGGCAGTCGCGGATGAGATCCGAGAAATATCTACATCTCAATCCACGTAGGGTAATTAGATAAAGAGCGAACCAAATGCGTCATGGTTGATCAGACGTGATACAATGATTCTGATTAGACCATATGTTCGCGGGCGTCCCCAATAAACATGTCTCGAATCAAGCTCGAAAAAGAGTAAGCTTGCAAAACTAGGCTGTAATAGCAGCGTTGGTCAAGATAGTCAAAATATAATTAGGCGAGATTTTTGGAAAGAAGGCACAGTAGTTTGAGTTTGAGAAAGCCAAATCCTTACCTGGTGTTATTGTTTATACAGTCTTCCTATAATCTTCCTATCTCTAAGGCCTTGGTCGACTAATGGGTTATGGAACCCTAAATTATATATTATAGTAAACCTGTTAGTGTCAGCCAATTACCCGTCAATGGATCACAAGACCACGGAAGACCAGGTTGGGAGACACACTATTCAATGGCTGAACTTTTACTAGTTTTGGCTTTGGGTCTTAGGGTCATACAGGGCAGTCCCTATCCTCTATAGCATCCTAATCTTGTGATCACGTCAAAATCATTTTACGAGAATTATGCCTCGCCCATATACTCTGGCTGTGGCAAAACTTTTGGTTCCGTGATTCAAGTGTGATAGGCTATCAGATACTCTACCCTACATTGACACAAGGGTATCTAAGGTCTAGGGAGGTCAACTAGGATATAGTTTTAGCAATGTTCTATAAACTATGATTTTCGGAATAGTTTCATTTCTGTGGGTTGTGCCTCGCCAGTACGCTGCTGGCTGCAGTGAACTCATACCATTCATTCTCAAACAATTGGCGACAATGCGCTGCTGTCTAGTCATCGCGGTCATTTAATTACTCTAACTATATTCTAAGGACTTCAAGAAGCTGCTAGAGTTCAAACTATGGCTATGGTAAAAAAGTGTAACTATGCCTAAAAGTCTCAATCCTTAAGGTAACAGGCTGGTCGAAAGGAAATATCTGAAGACAAATAAAATAAGAACATCATAATCTTGATTTCATAAATATTTCAAATGGTTGAGGGGGAAAACCTTGAACCAATCCTACATCGAGGTTTGTATATGAAAAGCAGAATCAGAAATTATAAACCAGTTACTTACAACAAAATAGAATTTTAAAACATGCAATTCTAATTCATGATATGAAATTTATATCTAGATAGAGCAAAAGAAAACTAAACAGGTTATCGAGATTATAGCCTTAATTATGGAAAAGCCTAACTAATCAAGTGAGTAGTATACCCACGTTGGATCATATCATTACATCAAAAGCAATAGTGTATCTATAGGGATCTAGCAAGTTATCTAGATTGCATGGCTATCTATTAACCTTAACTACCCAATCGGTCAATTTGAACAAGGGACTCCTAGTCTTAGTTATCCTCCTAAATCATTTTAATCTAATGTGAATGAGCATTTCCTGGGCGCAGGCTCGCAATAGTACGACTAACGTACCATCACGAGTTCGCAATTTTGCGAAAACTGACCTGCATGGGCCACCACAAAAAATTTGTCACGACCCGCCCGGTTTTCGGATACGAGACGTGTCCAAGCCAGCCAACGCCGCAGAGTCGGCGGTAGAACGCTGTCAAGCCCGCAAGAAATAAATGCTCAAGAAATATCAGATTTGTGTCATTCATTTCTAATTTATTACAACAGTTACAACATTTATTTTAAAGGAAAATACAAAGTTTTACAATTAATGAAATGATACAATGGCTATCTACTTCTAGGTTGGCCTCAGCATACCCAAATTTTCCCAGTGCTAAGAATGATCGCTGCTAAACCTGAAAAATGTTGATTTTCAGTCAGGAATGGAACAAGTACACAAACGACGACAAAACGAAAACATAATAGAATTAACAAGACATGAAAATAGCATATGGAATATGAAAGCTAGTAAGAAAACTGATGACATAGCACGGTAGAGAAGTAAACAAGGAAAAACTAATAAAAGACATCTATCTAGGTGGTGTGAAATATCCGTTTCGACATGTGGACGGCTAGGGGGTAAATAAGGCACACTGTACGTGTCGTGCGCAGCGGCTAGCATTCACGAGAGACAATGGGATAGTTCTGGGTAGTTCACATGTTTACTAAGATATTTTTCCTCCCGACTACGTGTGACGAGGTGCCAACAAGCAGCAAGATATATGTATGGACATGAAATGAGAAAACTACTATGAATCGAAAAGCAATCAGAAAGTGCACTTGCCTGAGGTCCTTAGCTGAGAAAACCAATAATACCATACCACTCAATGGGCCACAATCAGTCAACATGTAGAAGTCTCCAGATGCTGAATAAATATTACCAACGTTCTCAGAATAGTCAATTAGCTAGGATGGCCTGTCCTTAAGTCCAATTCTGGACACAGGGGCAAAACGGTAATTTCGGGCAAAAACGATGTCCACGTTGGACCCGTTTTGCACCGAAATGCGTGCCAGAGTCAACGGTCTCTAAAGTCGTCAAACTGCATGTCTACGGATCCAATTTTTCGATACGAACCCAACCGTATGTCGAAAGTTGGATTCGGTGGGCCGTGCACAAAATCGCCCGTTGAGTGGGACCGTGGGGCCCGCAAAACAGTAATTTATCAATGGTCTCAGAATCGGACCAAACTTGGCATACAGGACCAGAAAAACGATACGGTTCTGTTGGCGCAGTTTCGTCTCGATCTGACGAGCGTGCACAAAGTAATTGAAAAATTTGCAAAGTGCACGATACGGTGAATTTCGACGGATACGCATCAAATTCGTCGCGCACACGCGACCAATTTGAATTCGCCAAAGCCCACACGAACGAAGCCGTTACGCAGTTTTGATGCCTTCGGTTTGCGACCACGTCGCCCGGAATGGCGGGACGCACGGTCGTGTGGATCAATTTTAGTTTTTAAAACAGGTTTTTGCCAGTTTTGGAATTCAGTTTCCTCGACCGATAGTCGGTCAAATAACAATCTTAAAAAGGGTTCTAGAGTTCTATAGGTTGTTTAAAACATTGTTCAGAGGTTTTACCAAATCGGTCGCTGGATCGATCGGAATCGATCCTCAACATGGGTTCGGGGACTGTTTTAATACTCTGTTTTTGGACAGATTTCGACCAACTTCGTGTCGATCTTGCAGGCGGGTCGCACGATTATACCAAAAACTAACTACTAGTATTCAAAGATGGTTATGTTGAGAGCGTACGGAAGAAGCGATCAGAAAACGATTGAGCGTGCGTCGAGAACGCACGATGAAGTCGGCCTCGCGAAACACTGCTATTGCCCTGCTGTTTCGGTTTCATGCGCGCGCGCGTATCCGCGCGCCTGGCCGTCGGCGGTGCGCGCGGCGGTGCGCGGCCGTCGGGGGTGCGCCGCCCAGGTGGCTGGGGTCGCCGTCGGGGTGTTGGGAGATCGGGTTTAGGGTTCGTCTCGATCGCAATCTCCCTCTTTCTCTAAAACGATTTATATATATAACTGAATGAATACTGTCGGGTAGGCCTGGAAATATAAGCAGGGTGGGGGTTTCTCGGCCTGGCTGAAGGCATGTGAGAACTTAGAATTGCTTGCTGATTACTGCTTCTGTGCGGTGGGGGTGCCCGGGCTAGGCTCGGCTGGCAGTGGGCCTGGCCGGTTAGTAGCATGTTTGACTGATGTGGTTCCTTTTTTTTTTTTTTTTCTTTCACATTCTTTTAAAATATATATCCTATATATATTTATATGCATATTATTATCTATATATATATATGTATAATACACAGACACGTATATATATACACGTATTCATTTGTATACTTATATATACATACATTTATATATATATATATATATATACACACATACACTATATATAGATATATTATATATAATTATATATACCATATACGTATTTCTATATACACTTATATAATTCATACAGATGTATATCTCCATAAACACACTTATATCTATATATATACACGTATACATATAATTGTCTATATATATATATATATATATACATATTTCTATATATCATTTCTATATAGATATATATATTTGCACACCTATAACAAACTAATATCTATATACACACATATAAATTTATATCTTGATAAAATAATAAACTATTATAATAAATCATTTATTTATTTAATAACCACAATATAATATTAATATTATATAACTTCAATAAAATAATAATAATAAAAATAACAAAATTCAATAAGCCAATAATTAATATTTATAAAAATCTAAAAATTACCAAAAAATAAATAATATTAAAATATTTTAAAATTTTCGGAAAGGGAGGCTACACGGGAAGATTCAAGTCGTCAGCGACATCTATCCTAATGCAAAATGGACAGTTACTGTGGGGAACGCTCAACCCTAGACACATATATGGTGAGATATGTGGGAGATTGTTGGTGCTCTTGCTCTTGACATGAAGAGAGCTTGCTCTCAACATGCTTTGTAAAGTTTAGTCCTACATTGGAAAAGCACCATGAGTTATCTAAAATATATATGAGTATGTGTTGTTGGGATATGCACATGGGGTGGTGACCCTAAGGAGGGAACCATGTGGGTGATTTACTAAGAGGTAAGGATAAGGCTCCAAGAAAATCATTCATGCTTTTGCTCTTGGGAAATTAATTTCCATTGGGGTAGGGGCTTAGCGACTCGGACTCGGACTCGGACTCGGACTCGGACTCGAACTCGGACTCGGACACGGACACAGACTCGGGCTCATGAGGCGTAATGTGGCGTTTTGTTGGCGCACTTTGCACTTAGCACGTCAGCTCGTCGCTAGGCGCATAGTGCGCTTAAGTTGCGCTCGTTGCGCGAGCCACTTGCGCGGCCACGTTGTGCGCCAGGTGCGCGAGTTGCGCAGGTGCGCCAGGTTGCGCCCGTTGTGCCAGGTTGGCCAGGTTGCGCCAGTTGCGCCAGTTGCGCGAGTTGCGCAGGTGCGCCAGGTTGCGCCAGTTGCGCAAGTGCGCCAGGTTGCGTAGTTGCGCCCGGTTGCGCGAGTTGCGCAGATGCGCCAGGATGCGCTGGTGTGCTGGGTTGCGCCAGCGCGCCGCGTGCGCAGTGCGCGCAGCACGCGCAATATGCGATAAAGGCGCACGCGCAGCTCGTAAAATTGACACAACTCGCGCAGTTCGTGGCTTTCCACGTTCTGACTGATTCGTAACTGATCCTGGATTTGTGGATCTGACATTATGTCATGGCACACATTTCGGATCTGGACAGTTACATCAGTAGCTATATATTCAGCGCCTCTCTTCTCTCTAGATATACTTCGAAGACTTCAGAAATTCACCAAGAGAGAAGAGAGAGCTGCTGCGCACCGTGTCCTTCCTCGTGCAACCAAAGTCCGTCATCGTTCCGAGCAGTCTGTCTTAGAACAATTTTTCAGTGCATTCCAGAGTTCATTCGAACTTGCTGGTTCCTGAAAGCTGACCGTGTGGGCGGATCTAGCTTTGAGCACTGGTGTTTTTTGACACCCCAGCAGACCACCACCTTTCATCTTTCGCCTGTCATCTTCACTGCTGCCTTTAGCAATTCGGCCAGCATCTTCTTTTTAGAAGCACTGCTATCGTTTGCTACGTTTACGAAATCTTCTTAGATCTTCGTATTCTAGAATCCTTCAAGGATCTCTGTACGCACCTTCCTTGAAGCGTTGCGTTGGAACGTTGTTCTTACAACTGTTTCATTCAGTTTTCCATTGAAAAATTGTGCCCCGGTTCTAACAATGCTTTTACTCCATTGCTAATTGGTCTTTTTCTTCAAATTTTCCCCTGCCAAATTGATCGGTAAAGAGACCCCAACACCAGAATAGGTCAGTATCGGGTAGCAGTCAGTATCGGATCTCAGCATGTCAAACCGTAGAGGTTTCAGTTGTATTGTATCAGTATTTGCCTATACTGCAAACTATCCTTTGTTTGTGATACCAGTTTATTAAGGCAAATTGGAAAAATTTTATGGACAGATGGGGCAATAGATACCCTGGAATCAAAAGTTCCTTTTGAAACCAATGAGTAAGAGAATGTAGATGAATTGGATTGAATTGTGTATCTTCCCTTACACATGAGTTTATTTATAGTACAAAAAATGAATAGAATACGTCTAGGACGACCATGTAGGTCGGCTAATGGTGTCTGTAGGTCTGCTGCCATTGATAATCATGTGATCCTCTGTGATGTTGTGCTGACTATTATTGTCACATACTGTAGTTATTACGGCTATAATAATGATATCTATTCTCTTCTCACATTATGATGGAAGGGAAGGAGAGGTGGGTAAGAAAGAGTGAGGTAACCGTGGACATTAAAGGGGAGAAATAATGTCTTACATGTTTTCTTATATCTGTTAGAAAGGAACAACAATATAATCAGAAAAAGAAGCTGGAACATGGAACAGATGATTCACCTTGTCTATATGCAAATTATTCTACTCTGGACAAGGTTGACATCTAAGGCTATGAAGAAGAGCTAGAACCAGAAATTCTTGAATCAATATGTTGAACCTCTGGGAGCCTCTACCAAAGATGGGATCGAGCCATGAGTACAAGACAGATTATTTAGCTAGTGGCTTTTGTACGTTGTGTTTAAAGCAAGGTTGGGAGCATCAGCTGATACGGACCTATCCTACCATATCATATTGGTTTTGGCATGTACGGTCGGATAGTCATCCCACCAATACCAACCGATACCGAAAAGGTGGCTCTCGGTCAATTTAGCACAAGAAAAGTATGGCAAAACAATATCGACACAATGATTTGATCAATATGTTAAACTGTTGTCAATAAATTTCTTATCGGCATAGTGTAACCATTACTATTTGTCGAACTTGTACACTAAAAATTCACAATATACATACATTCATACATTTTAGTATTCCATTATGGGGGTATTTTGTCTAAGCAAGTGTAATTAACATCTATTACGGGTTTTTGCAACAACAAAAAAACAATCTATTACAGTGCATAATTCAGCAATGTTGAATATGATTCTTGGAAACTAATGGAAATGACAAATACATAATATTATGCCTAAATTTATTAAAAAAATATAATTTTGTAAATAATTTCTTATTCTTTATGATTTATGAAACCAGAAACTCCTGAAACAACTCATAAGAAGGGTCCAAAACTGTTTCTGAACCTACGAGCCTTTTTTTGAAGCCAATTTAAATGCCAAAGGACAGGTTGGGGAGAGAGAAGCAGGAAAACAATTCCAGTTGTCTTCTGTGAATGTCCCTTAATGCTTTTCAATCAACAATGAGAAGAAAATATAGTCATTGAGTTTATATAACTTTTGAATTTGACAAATAGTGATTCTTTTTTGTAAAATTCAGAGGCTAATGAACATACAAAATTGTGTTCTGGAACTGGTTTAGCCTTTATGGTTGGCATAGGCAACATTCTGTTTCAACTCTTTAGTTGCCTTCTCTTATGTGCAATTTGCATGGGATTTTGTGTTTTTTTCCATTGAATTAACTATTTATATTATCTAACTTTTTGTCTGCTCCTTTAAAACAGTATAGTACTGGGAAAGAAGAGAAGTTCTAATAGCCTTTTAATGGTCAGATGAGCAACCTGTCGCTCAAGCACAAAACAATCTCATAGCAAAATGAAGTGGGCACAAAGGGAAAATGAAGCGCAATAGTGGGCAGTTAAATTTATACTTAAAGAGAATTTGGGTATCTCCTCTTTTATGGCAAAGATGTCCGGTTGATCAATTAAGTCTTCATAGCACATAAGCAACAATTGGGTTCTCTTTGAAATTCAGAGGATGAGTTCTGATGCAGATGTAGATAGAATAAGCAGTCTCCCAAAAATGTCATTGAGGCCATTCTCATGTGCTTGCCCATCAGGGATGCCGTTAGGACGAGCATCCTATCTAGTGGCTGGAGATACGAGTGGAGTACTCTTCCAGAGCTTATTTTTCTGAGGGAATGTTTCAAACGTCCTGAATGCCAAACACAAACAGAGTTCGATAGGAAATTCGTGAAAGTTGTTGATCAAGTTCTCTTACTTCACCGTGGGCCAATCCACACATTCAAGCTTTCCGTTGACGTAGAAAGTTGTGCTGATATGGACAGATGGATCCCTTTTTATCCAGAAATGGCATTAAAAGCTTCACCCTCGACGTATGGAGGGGTCAGGTTTATAAACTTCCTTCTTGTCTGCTCTCTTGTGTGGACTTGAACTATTTGGAATTGTACAGATGCAACTTCAGTCCTTCTCCTTCATTCAAAGGATTTAGCAAACTCACAGTCATGGATATTCAAGGCGTTAACTTCACAGAATATGGGCTAAGAACTTAATGTCTCAGTGCCCTAGTCTGAGAAAATTAGTATTAATGAACATCGAGGGTTATACTCGTGTCAAACTTTGTGCTAGAGAACTTGAGAACCTATCAATTGAAGGTAAATTTGAAGATCTTCATTTTAAGAGCATCCCACTTCTAGCTGTTGTGTCTATCAAGTTGTTAAATATTGTACGGGACCAGCCCGTTACAAGTGAAACATCTTGCAGAATTGTCAAAGTTCTTGGCCATCTGCCCAGTATCGAGAGGCTTGATTACTTGAACATACTTTGCAGGTAAAGCGGACTTTTAATTTATAGCATATATATTGCTTGGAATGATCTAACTTTTGTTTTGGAATGTTGGTCCTCAGAATTTGGCAGTTGATGACGTTCCTGTATGTCTACCTGTAATCTGCCCAGTGAAGCATCTCACTGTTGATATAAATTTTGAAGATATGCAACAAATGTTAGCTGCCTTCTGCATCTTTAGAAGTTCACTTGTGTTGCAAAAGCTTTATATAAAGGTAAGTTTTCTGAATGAAAAGTGGGAATATCACATTATTCAAGTAGAAACTCTTAATATGAATTAATATTTAGGAGTTACTCATAGCCTATGTTGCACGAATATGGACATGTGTATGTGGATTAAGACAATACAAATACAGGAGACGGACATTTTCAGACAGGTACAATAAATAGTCAACTATGTTGATACAGTAAGGTCAACTATGTTGTGCAACACAGCCGGTGGCCTATATATTCTCTTTCCTTTTATGTTCCTTTGTTTTGTCTTTTTTTCCTTTCTTTGTCTACAGGAAGGAACTCACCTACCTTTCTAACCTCCTATAGACGGAGCTTGACAACATGGTTAGCTTGACAACATGGTTATCTGGATACATAATGAGCTAACTTGCGCTCAATTGGTCAAATGAGTGGAGTGTGGGGGCCTAGGAAGCATGGACACTCAAGAAAGCTGGTCTGTGTTGTGTCGGACACATATCAAACACAACTCAGACACTCCAAAGTACACTAGGACACCAGACTAAGTGCAGTGTCCTTGCCGCCATGTCCTTACTGTGTTGTGTTGTATCGGTGCAACATAGGCAGCCCTTTCACATGATGGTCAGATCATCATGACTTTTAGGTCACTAGGTTTATTATCGAGCTCCGCAAACTTATCATCATCAACTCTCCCACTATAATGGGCTAGGTAGCTTGAGAGCTCATAAAAGAACTGATCAAGTTTTGTGACCATATGTCAACTCGACCTGATGTCAAGCGTCTTAGCAGGGCCGGCCCTGAGCAATTGGGGGCCCGAGGCAAAACTTTCAAATGGGCCCTCATACATAATGTAAAAAAAATATAAATAAAACAAAAATTTGTTGTAGTCAAGATTTGAACCAAGGACCTATTAAATATAAGTCTAGCATTGTAACCACTACACCACAATGCTTTTGTTAAAAAAATACACATGATACATATTAGTTCTAGTATAGATAGTTCCATGTTGGTGTCCCCTTTCCTCAGGGGGCTCTAGGCCGTCGCCCGGCTTGCCCTGGGCCAGGGCCGCCCCTGCGTCTGCGTCTTAGATGTTCTCTTTACGTCCATCTGCAACAATTTAGAAACAAATTTAAACACCCAAGAACTTGAACCGGTGCAAATCGGTTCTTTCTTTTTAATTCAGTCTTCGTTTTCATCTCACATAAACTTGCTCACTTGATCCTATTAACTATTTAATGGTAAATCTGATTAAATACATTGATGAATGTAGGCTATCTCGGTCGAAAACAAGTCTGCAGCATCCGCAGATGGATTTTGGGAAGGATCAGGAGAAGATTTCAGTTGCACATTCGGTCACCTCCAAGTTGTGGAGGTGACTGGATTCACTGGCATCGCATCTGAAGTGAAGCTCATAGGATTTGTTCTTGCCAACGCACCGGTACTCGAGAGACTGCAGATTAAGTTCAAAGAAAATGTGGGCAACACGGTCGACATCTTCAGAGAGTTGATACGATTTCGACGGATCTCGCCGAAAGCTGAAATTGTCGTGCCAGCATGATTAGTGTTCCAGCTTGGACCTTGTAAATATTCTCAAGTCTAAATGCTCTTATGAAAGCTTCAATGAAGATATGCAAGGAACAGCTGCTCCTGGAAGTTTAGAAGAAGAAGAAGACTGCGCCAATGGTTTAAGAACAATTTCATTTTTCCAGAGTTACATATTATATTTCAGCCTGTGGGTCTACTGGTTATTACTTTATGTGATGGTGAATTGCTATAAATAGATCTGTTTGGCTAAAATTTGCATTCTGGTGTGCATTCTAAATGTTGAAACGCATATACTTCCACTATTGTTTTTAACTAGCAAATACCTACATTTTTGGTACGGAAGAGTAAAAAAATTTAAGATGTCCCCACTTTTTTATTTTTTATTTTGTTGTTTTATATAAGAGTGGAGGTATTTGCTAGTTAAAAAAAATAGTGACATTTAAAATGGGGGCATTTGCTAAAGTATACGTACCTTACAAAATGTAGCAAAAATGGAGTATTTCTAACATCTGGAAATTTGATGAATCTCTAGCAGGAATTCCAGAACCAACTAAAATTAGTATAAAAAAAATTGTTGAATCTCTTAAGTTATTGTTATTATTTCTTATTTCATTGTTGATCTTTTAGTTATGGGATACAAGTCATCTGCGAGCCTATGTAATACGAAATGGGTTCTATTTTATCAAATTCTCGTTACTTGAGGACTTGCATATAGTTTGGAGAACGGATCGAGATGTTTGATCCCCCGTCTAATGGTGCTTCAGAAATGGAATCCATCGACAAATTTGGATGTTTGATCCCCGTCTAAGGGTGCTTCAGAAATGGAATCCATCTACAAATTTTGAAAACGGTAGGTTTATCTATAGTCCCCATATGGATTAGGTTCCGTGGTTTTTCCACAACTTTGGAGACACGACGATTAACAGTTTCGAACATGTTTAAGGTGGGACCCACTTGTCATATAATGGTTGTATTAACATTTTGATACAACCGTCTGTATCAAAGTTTTACTTGTTGGGACACTACCGAATACGAAGGAGGGGAGTGTACCCGGCATGGGACCAACGCTTGCTGGACCACCCCTTATGTAAAGATTACTAGTGTCATTGTTGATTGACTATGGTCCTATATTGGTTTTATATTTTTAATTTTAATTAATTTGGATGAAATTAAACATTAAAGAAATCAGATTGATTTTATTATCGGTTTCGCAATTTATTATTAATTTCTTATTTGATTATATTGACCAAGTTTTTTTTTCATATGGTTGGTACTCCTGACTTAATAGATACGATTTTACAAATAAAATTGAGTTGTATACCAACTAACTCTCTCTCTCTCTCTCTCTCTCTCTCTCTCTTTTTTATCTTTTCTACCGTATAATGCAGCTTAAAAACGGCTCAAAATTGATCCCTCCAAGTCTTATGTATATCATCCACTTAAATAAATTAAATAAAATAACTGGAAATTGCTGAGAAATCCAATTTCGGAGTTGGTTTTTTATGAAAAATCCACCCGCAGGATGAGTTTTATGAAATGCCCAAAATTATATATTTCCACGTTAAGTATTCCAAGATTCCCTTTAGATGTTCTGTATTTACAAAATTAATACCATAACTACCCCTCCGCACAAACTCAGATTTGGATTGTGATTCTCGTCTTCTTCTTCTTCTTCTTCACGAGAGATCTGAATTCCATTGCTCTCATCTTCAGTAGAGATCGCAAAGATCGTTCGTAGTTCACCGTACTTTTTTTTCAGTCGAACTCCGATCATCGCTCATCTTATTATTATTATTATTATTATTATTATTATTATTATTATTATTATTCTTCTTTTCTGACAACTAGGTCAATTATGGAGAGAAGATCTTCTTCTTCTTTCCATAAGAGTTAGCATCGTTTTTAAAGAAGAACGAAAACTCTTGAAAATATTTATTCATGTCAAATTTCTTTCCACAAAACAAAAAAATAAAAAATAAGGTTTCTGTCAACTGTTCTTCGTCGATATAACACGAAGAATAGTCATTTTCCTGCATTTTAACAAGGAGAATGCCATTCTCCGTATAAATTAACACGGAAAATGGCATTTCTCCGTGTTGAGAATGGCATTCTCCGTGTTTCTAATACGGAGACAAATTCCACTCCCTGTGACATTCTTGTGTTGTAATTTTTCCTAAATAAATAAATGCCAACATAAGTAAATTAAGAATACAATTATCTAAAACAACTGCATCATACACTTGTCTAGATGTCAACGTAGCTTTTTGATGCCATAAGAAGACTCCTTGTAAATCGTTTCCATAATGCCAACATCGAGCATAAGTTGTATTGAGAGTCTTCTTTGGCCTTCATGTTCCTCGCTATAAACTATGCTATAGTGTACCAAAACCGTCGACATATTCATCTGATGATAACAATATCGAAAACGACGTCTTCTTTCTCCGTTGTTACGTATTTCTTTCTTCTATGTGTTTTGTTTATTTTCCATGGCGGTGGGATAAAGAATTGGATTTGTTGTGAAAAAATAAAACAGCTCCCCCACCTCCTTATATAGGGTGAGCATTCAGTTAATTCGGATCAAACCGAATCGAATAACCGAAAATTAAATTGGACCGAAAATCGAATAAACAAAATCGAAATCGAACTGAAATGACCCATAACCGAATAAAGCCGAACCAAATTAAATCGGTTCAGTTTTCGATTTATTTCGTTTATTTAAAATTTCAGTTTATTTGCGCTTTTTTTGTTAAATATATAGTAACTAATATATTATATATATATATATATATATAATATATATATATAAATAAAAGGTAATTGTATTAATATAAGGTAATTGTTACATAACCCGCCACCAAAGTTCGGTGCCTTTGCTCATCAACACTTGTACATCTCTTTCAATATTATGAATGATCCCTATGCTGGGGATGACTAATCCCTAGGGGTGAGCATTATTCGGTTTTGAACCGAACCGAACCGAATAAGAGATTCGGTTCGGTTTTAAAAAAATCGGTTCGCTTTCGGTTTTGAAAATACTAAATTTTCTTATTCGGTTTCGGTTTTGGGTTTCGGTTTCGGTCCAAAACCGAAAACCAATAAGAAAATTATATATATATATTATATATATATATATATATAGGTATATTTAGGTATATTTAGGGATTAGTAGGGGTGAGTATTCGGTTTTCGATTATTCGATTCGATTGGAACCGAATAAACCGAATACTCACCCCTACTAATCCCTCAAAAAATTCTTTTGTTGCGCTCGTTCCATATATGCCATACTGTAGCTAAGAGCATGAGTCTTGCCTCCCAATACCATCACAGTCCTTTCTTCTTGTTAGCTTGCGGTATGTTTATTATGTCCTTCAGCTGCCGACCTCCATGTCCGCCCAGTTGGAGCGCCAAAGCATTCGATCCGCACCATTCTTCTAGCGTCCGGTGTTGCAACCACGGCTCGGTCCATAGCCTAGTTCCCTCTCCATCTTTAAATTTCCGAGAGATGAGTTCTTGAACTCTGGATCGGTAGTGAATGATATTTTTAAAAGTAACTGAGTCGTTATTGTTCACCCGACGCTGCCAGAATTTCCATCCTTTGTCTATCTACTTAACATCCATTTGGCCCAAAGGGAATTGGATGTTATGAGCCTCCAAACTAACTTCATCCCTGCTATGTCCCTTATAGTCCGCAGTGAGCGCAATCCTACTCCACCTTCCTGCCGTGGTCTGCATAATGTGTCCCAACGAATTGCGTGAATTCCTCCCCGCTATATGAAACTTGGCGCACATCTTCTCAGTTTTTGAGATAGTGGCAGTAGGCAACATGACCGCCTGGAACCAAAATTGTGCTATTGCATTTACCACTGTTACAACCAACGAACGAGAGACTTTATGCACGCCACCCTCCGGTCTTCTCTGGATGGATTCAATCAAATTGTTGCAGTCTATATCCTTCGTGTAGTTAGTGGACAGCGGTATACCCAAATACTTGACTGGTAATTCGTCTTTCTCCACTCCCAGAACAGAGCTCGTACTTCTTTGTTGGTGCAATATCTACTGAAGTAAGCATATATATATATATATATATATATATATATATATATATATATATATATATATATATATATATATATATATATGCTTACTTCAGTAGATATTGCACCAACAAAGAAGTACGAGCTCTTGTTCTGGGAGTGGAGAAAGACGAATTACCAGTCAAGTATTTGGGTATACCGCTGTCACTAACTACACGAAGGATATAGACTGCACAATTTGATTGAATCCATCCAGAGAAGACCGGAGGGGTGGCGTGCATAAAGTCTCTCGTTCGTTGGTTGTAACAGTGGTAAATGCAATAGCACAATTTTGGTTCCAGGCGGTCATGTTGCCTACTGCCACTATCTCAAAAACTGAGAAGATGTGCGCCAAGTTCATATAGCGGGGAGGAATTCACGCAATTCGTTGGGACACATTGCAGACCACGGCAGGAAGGTGGAGTAGGATTGCGCTCACTGCGGACTATAAGGGACATAGCAGGGATGAAGTTAGTTTGGAGGCTATAACATCCAATTCCCTTTGGGCCAAATGGATGTTAAGTAGATAGACAAAGGATGGAAATTTCTGGCAGCGTGGTGAACAATAACGACTCAGTTACTTTTAAAAATATCATTCACTACCGATCCAGAGTTCAAGAACTATCTCTCGGAAATTTAAAGATGGAGAGGGAACTAGGCTATGGACCGAGCCGTGGTTGCAACACCGGACGCTAGAAGAATGGTGCGGATCGAATGCTTTGGCGCTCCAACTGGGCGGACATGGAGGTCGGCAGCTGAAGGACATAATAAACATACCGCAAGCTAACAAGAAGAAAGGACTGTGATGGTATTGGGAGGCAAGACTCATGCTCTTAGCTACAGTATGGCATATATGGAACGAGCGCAACAAAAGAATTTTTGAGGGATTAGTAGGGGTGAGTATTCGGTTATTCGGTTCCAATCGAATCGAATAATCGAAAACGAATACTCACCCCTACTAATCCCTAAATATACTAAATATACCTATATATATATATATATATATATATATATAAATTTTCTTATTGGTTTTCGGTTTTGGACCGAAACCGAAACCCAAAACCGAAACCGAATAAGAAAATTTAGTATTTTCAAAAACCGAAAGCGAACCGATTTTTTTAAAACCGAACCGAATCTCTTATCGGTTCGGTTCGGTTCAAAACCGAATAATGCTCCCCTAGGGATTAGTCATCCCCAGCATAGGGATCATTATATATGAAAGAGATGTACAAGTGTTGATGAGCAAAGGCACCGAACTTTGGTGGCGGGTTATGTAACAATTACCTTATATTAATACAATTACCTTTTTTATATATATATATTATATATATATATTTATATATATATATATTAGTTATATATATATTAACAAAAAAAGCGCAAATAAACTGAAATTTTAAATAAACGAAATAAATCGAAAAACTGAACCGATTTAATTTGGTTCGGCTTTATTCGGTTATGGGTCATTTCAGTTCGATTTCGATTTGTTTATTCGATTTCGGTCCAATTTAATTTTCGGTTATTCGATTCGGTTTGATCCGAATTAACTGAATGCTCACCCTATATAAGGAGGTGGGGGAGCTGTTTTATTTTTCACAACAAATCCAATTCTTTATCCCACCGCCATGGAAAATAAACAAAAACAACATAGAAGAAAGAAATACGTAACAACGGAGAAAGAAGACGTCGTTTTCGATATTTATCATCAGATGAATATGTCGACGGTTTTGGTACACTATAGCATAGTTTATAGCGAGGAACATGAAGGCCAAAGAAGACTCTCAAATACAACTTATGCTCGATGTTGGCATTATGGAAACGATTTACAAGGAGTCTTCTTATGGCATCAAAAAGCTACGTTGACATCTAGACAAGTGTATGATGCAGTTGTTTTAGATAATTGTATTCTTAATTTACTTATGTTGGCATTATTTATTTAGGAAAAAATTACAACACAAGAATGTCACAGGGAGTGGAATTTGTCTCCGTATTAGAAACACGGAGAATGCCATTCTCAACACGGAGAATGCCATTTTCCGTGTTAATTTATACGGAGAATGGCATTCTCCTTGTTAAAATGCAGGGAAAATGACTATTCTTCGTGTTATATCGACGAAGAACAGTTGACAGAAACCTTATTTTTTATTTTTTTGTTTTGTGGAAAGAAATTTGACATGAATAAATATTTTCAAGAGTTTTCGTTCTTCTTTAAAAACGATGCTAACTCTTATGGAAAAGAAGAAGAAGATCTTCTCTCCATAATTGACCTAGTTGTCAGAAAAGAAGAATAATAATAATAATAATAATAATAATAATAATAATAATAATAATAAGATGAGCGATGATCGGAGTTCGACTGAAAAAAAAGTACGGTGAACTACGAACGATCTTGCGATCTCTACTGAAGATGAGAGCAATGGAATTCAGATCTCTCGTGAAGAGAGAAGAAGAAGAAGACGAGAATCACAATCCAAATCTGAGTTTGTGCGGAGGGGTAGTTATGGTATTAATTTTGTAAATACAGAACATCTAAAGGGAATCTTGGAATACTTAACGTGGAAATAATAATTTTGGGCATTTCATAAAACTCATCCTGCGGGTGGATTTTTCATAAAAAACCAACTCCGAAATTGGATTTCTCAGCAATTTCCAGTTATTATTATTTAATTTATTTAAGTGGATGATATACATAAGACTTGGAGGGATCAATTTGAGCCGTTTTTAAGCTGCATTATACGGTAGAAGAAGATAAAAAAAGAGAGAGAGAGAGAGAGAGAGAGAGAGAGAGAGAGAGTTAGTTGGTATACAACTCAATATTTTATTTGTAAAATCGTATCTATTAAGTCAGGAGTACCAACCATATGAAAAAAAAACTTGGTCAATATAATCAAATAAGAAATTAAATAAATTGGGACGAAACCGATAATAAAAATCAATCTGATTTCTTTAATGTTTAATTTCATCCAAATTAATTAAAATTAAAAATATAAAACCAATATAGGACCATAGTCAATCAACAATGACACTAGTAATCTTTACATAAGGGGTGGTCCAGCAAGCGTTGGTCCCATGCCGGGTACACTCCCCTCCTTCGTATTCGGTAGTGTCCCAACAAGTAAAACTTTGATACAGACGGTTGTATCAAAATGTTAATACAACCATTATATGACAAGTGGGTCCCACCTTAAACATGTTCGAAACTGTTAATCGTCGTGTCTCCAAAGTTGTGGAAAAAGCCACGGAACCTAATCCATATGGGGACTATAGATAAACCTACCGTTTTCAAAATTTGTAGATGGATTCCATTTCTGAAGCACCCTTAGACGGGGATCAAACATCCAAATTTGTCGATGGATTCCATTTCTGAAGCACCATTAGACGGGGATCAAACATCTCGATCCGTTCTCCAAACTATATGCAAGTCCTCAAGTAACGAGAATTTGATAAAATAGAACCCATTTCGTATTACATAGGCTCGCAGATGACTTGTATCCCATAACTAAAAGATCAACAATGAAATAAGAAATAATAACAATAACTTAAGAGATTCAACAATTTTTTTATACTAATTTTAGTTGGTTCTGGAATTCCTGCTAGAGATTCATCAAATTTCCAGATGTTAGAAATACTCCATTTTTGCTACATTTGTAAGGTACGTATACTTTAGCAAATGCCCCCATTTTAAATGTCACTATTTTTTTAACTAGCAAATACCTCCACTCTTATATAAAAACAACAAAATAAAAAATAAAAAAGTGGGGACATCTTAAATTTTTTTTACTCTTCCGTACCAAAAATGTAGGTATTTGCTAGTTAAAAACAATAGTGGAAGTATATGCGTTTCAACATTTAGAATGCACACCCAGAATGCAAATTTTAGCCAAAACAGATCTATTTATAGCAATTCACCATCACATAAAGTAATAACCAGTAGACCCACAGGCTGAAATATAATATGTAACTCTGGAAAAATGAAATTGTTCTTAAACCATTGGCGCAGTTTCTTCTTCTTTAAACTTCCAGGAGCAGCTGTTCCTTGCATATCTTCATTGAAGCTTTCATAAGAGCATTTAGACTTGAGATTTACAAGGTCCAAGCTGGAACACTAATCATGCTGGCACGACAATTTCAGCTTTCGGCGAGATCCGTCGAAATCGTATCAACTCTCTGAAGATGTCGACCGTGTTGCCCACATTTTCTTTGAACTTAATCTGCAGTCTCTCGAGTACCGGTGCGTTGGCAAGAACAAATCCTATGAGCTTCACTTCAGATGCGATGCCAGTGAATCCAGTCACCTCCACAACTTGGAGGTGACCGAATGTGCAACTGAAATCTTCTCCTGATCCTTCCCAAAATCCATCTGCGGATGCTGCAGACTTGTTTTCGACCGAGATAGCCTACATTCATCAAGTATTTAATCAGATTTACCATTAAATAGTTAATAGGATCAAGTGAGCAAGTTTATGTGAGATGAAAACGAAGACTGAATTAAAAAGAAAGAACCGATTTGCACCGGTTCAAGTTCTTGGGTGTTTAAATTTGTTTCTAAATTGTTGCAGATGGACGTAAAGAGAACATCTAAGACGCAAGACGCAGGGGCGGCCCTGGCCCAGGGCAAGCCGGGCGACGGCCTAGAGCCCCCTGAGGAAAGGGGACACCAACATGGAACTATCTATACTAGAAACTAATATGTATCATGTGTATTTTTTAACAAAAAGCATTGTGGTGTAGTGGTTACAATGCTAGACTTATATTTAATAGGTCCTTGGTTCAAATCTTGACTACAACAAATTTTTGTTTATTTATATTTTTTTACATTATGTATGAGGGCCCATTTTGAAAGTTTTGCCTCGGGCCCCCAATTGCTCAGGGCCGGCCCTGCTAAGACGCTTGACATCAGGTCGAGTTGACATATGGTCACAAAACTTGATCAGTTCTTTTATGAGCTCTCAAGCTACCTAGCCCATTATAGTGGGAGAAGTTGATGATGATAAGTTTGCGGAGCTCGATAATAAACCTAGTGACCTAAAAGTCATGATGATCTGACCATCATGTGAAAGGGCTGCCTATGTTGCACCGATACAACACAACACAGTAAGGACATGGCGGCAAGGACACTGCACTTAGTCTGGTGTCCTAGTGTACTTTGGAGTGTCTGAGTTGTGTTTGATATGTGTCCGACACAACACAGACCAGCTTTCTTGAGTGTCCATGCTTCCTAGGCCCCCACACTCCACTCATTTGACCAATTGAGCGCAAGTTAGCTCATATGTATCCAGATAACCATGTTGTCAAGCTAACCATGTTGTCAAGCTCCGTCTATAGGAGGTTAGAAAGGTAGGTGAGTTCCTTCCTGTAGACAAAGAAAGGAAAAAAAAGACAAAACAAAGGAACATAAAAGGAAAGAGAATATATAGGCCACCGGCTGTGTTGCACAACATAGTTGACCTTACTGTATCAACATAGTTGACTATTTATTGTACCTGTCTGAAAATGTCCGTCTCCTGTATTTGTATTGTCTTAATCCACATACACATGTCCATATTCGTGCAACATAGGCTATGAGTAACTCCTAAATATTAATTCATATTAAGAGTTTCTACTTGAATAATGTGATATTCCCACTTTTCATTCAGAAAACTTACCTTTATATAAAGCTTTTGCAACACAAGTGAACTTCTAAAGATGCAGAAGGCAGCTAACATTTGTTGCATATCTTCAAAATTTATATCAACAGTGAGATGCTTCACTGGGCAGATTACAGGTAGACATACAGGAACGTCATCAACTGCCAAATTCTGAGGACCAACATTCCAAAACAAAAGTTAGATCATTCCAAGCAATATTATGCTATAAATTAAAAGTCCGCTTACCTGCAAAGTATGTTCAAGAATCAAGCCTCTCGATACTGGGCAGATGGCCAAGAACTTTGACAATTCTGCAAGATGTTTCACTTGTAACGGGCTGGTCCCGTACAATATTTAACAACTTGATAGACACAACAGCTAGAAGGGGTGCTCTTAAAATGAAGATCTTCAAATTTACCTTCAATTGATAGGTTCTCAAGTTCTCTAGCACAAAGTTTGACACGAGTATAACCCTCGATGTTCATTAATACTAATTTTCTCAGACTAGGGCACTGAGACATTAAGTTCTTAGCCCATATTCTGTGAAGTTAACGCCTTGAATATCCATGACTGTGAGTTTGCTAAATCCTTTGAATGAAGGAGAAGGACTGAAGTTGCATCTGTACAATTCCAAATAGTTCAAGTCCACACAAGAGAGCAGACAAGAAGGAAGTTTATAAACCTGACCCCTCCATACGTCGAGGGTGAAGCTTTTAATGCCATTTCTGGATAAAAGAGGATCCATCTGTCCATATCAGCACAACTTTCTACGTCAACGGAAAGCTTGAATGTGTGGATTGGCCCACGGTGAAGTAAGAGAACTTGATCAACAACTTTCACGAATTTCCTATCGAACTCTGTTTGTGTTTGGCATTCAGGACGTTTGAAACATTCCCTCAGAAAAATAAGCTCTGGAAGAGTACTCCACTCGTATCTCCAGCCACTAGATAGGATGCTCGTCCTAACGGCATCCCTGATGGGCAAGCACATGAGAATGGCCTCAATGACATTTTTGGGAGACTGCTTATTCTATCTACATCTGCATCAGAACTCATCCTCTGAATTTCAAAGAGAACCCAATTGTTGCTTATGTGCTATGAAGACTTAATTGATCAACCGGACATCTTTGCCATAAAAGAGGAGATACCCAAATTCTCTTTAAGTATAAATTTAACTGCCCACTATTGCGCTTCATTTTCCCTTTGTGCCCACTTCATTTTGCTATGAGATTGTTTTGTGCTTGAGCGACAGGTTGCTCATCTGACCATTAAAAGGCTATTAGAACTTCTCTTCTTTCCCAGTACTATACTGTTTTAAAGGAGCAGACAAATTAAGTTAGATAATATAAATAGTTAATTCAATGGAAAAAAACACAAAATCCCATGCAAATTGCACATAAGAGAAGGCAACTAAAGAGTTGAAACAGAATGTTGCCTATGCCAACCATAAAGGCTAAACCAGTTCCAGAACACAATTTTGTATGTTCATTAGCCTCTGAATTTTACAAAAAAGAATCACTATTTGTCAAATTCAAAAGTTATATATAACTCAATGACTATATTTTCTTCTCATTGTTGATTGAAAAGCATTAAGGGACATTCACAGAAGACAACTGGAATTGTTTTCCTGCTTCTCTCTCCCCAACCTGTCCTTTTGGCATTTAAATTGGCTTCAAAAAAAGGCTCGTAGGTTCAGAAACAGTTTTGGACCCTTCTTATGAGTTGTTTCAGGAGTTTCTGGTTTCATAAATCATAAAGAATAAGAAATTATTTACAAAATTATATTTTTTTTAATAAATTTAGGCATAATATTATGTATTTGTCATTTCCATTAGTTTCCAATAGAATCATATTCAACATTGCTGAATTATGCACTGTAATAGATTGTTTTTTTGTTGTTGCAAAAAACCCGTAATAGATGTTAATTACACTTGCTTAGACAAAATACCCCCATAATGGGTAATACTAAAATGTATGAATGTATGTATATTGTGAATTTTTAGTGTACAAGTTCGACAAATAGTAATGGTTACACTATGCCGATAAGAAATTTATTGACAACAGTTTAACATATTGATCAAATCATTGTGTCGATATTGTTTTGCCATACTTTTCTTGTGCTAAATTGACCGAGAGCCACCTTTTCGGTATCGGTTGGTATTGGTGGGATGACTATCCGACCGTACATGCCAAAACCAATATGATATGGTAGGATAGGTCCGTATCAGCTGATGCTCCCAACCTTGCTTTAAACACAACGTACAAAAGCCACTAGCTAAATAATCTGTCTTGTACTCATGGCTCGATCCCATCTTTGGTAGAGGCTCCCAGAGGTTCAACATATTGATTCAAGAATTTCTGGTTCTAGCTCTTCTTCATAGCCTTAGATGTCAACCTTGTCCAGAGTAGAATAATTTGCATATAGACAAGGTGAATCATCTGTTCCATGTTCCAGCTTCTTTTTCTGATTATATTGTTGTTCCTTTCTAACAGATATAAGAAAACATGTAAGACATTATTTCTCCCCTTTAATGTCCACGGTTACCTCACTCTTTCTTTACCCACCTCTCCTTCCCTTCCATCATAATGTGAGAAGAGAATAGATATATCATTATTATAGCCGTAATAACTACAGTATGTGACAATAATAGTCAGCACAACATCACAGAGGATCACATGATTATCAATGGCAGCAGACCTACAGACACCATTAGCCGACCTACATGGTCGTCCTAGACGTATTCTATTCATTTATTTGTACTATAAATAAACTCATGTGTAAGGGAGAAGATACACAATTCAATCCAATTCATCTACATTCTCTTACTCATTGGTTTCAAAAAGGAACTTTTGATTCCAGGGTATCTATTGCCCCATCTGTCCATAAAATTTTTCCAATTTGCCTTAATAAACTGGTATCACAACAAAGGATAGTTTGCAGTATAGGCAAATACTGATACATACAACTGAAACCTCTACGGTTTGACATGCTGAGATCCGATACTGACTGCTACCCGATACTGACCTATTCTGGTGTTGGGGGTCTCTTTACCGATCAATTTGGCAGGGGAAAATTTGAAGAAAAAGACCAATTAGCAATGGAGTAAAAGCATTGTTAGAACCGGGGCACAATTTTTCAATGGAAAACTGAATGAAACAGTTGTAAGAACAACGTTCCAACGCAACGCTTCAAGGAAGGTGCGTAACAGAGATCCTTGAAGGATTCTAGAATACGAAGATCTAAGAAGATTTCGTAAACGTAGCAAACGATAGCAGTGCTTCTAAAAAGAAGATGCTGGCCGAATTGCTAAAGGCAGCAGTGAAGATGACAGGCGAAAGATGAAAGGTGGTGGTCTGCTGGGGTGTCAAAAACACC
Organism: Iris pallida; assembly: GCA_029216955.1. NCBI lineage: Eukaryota > Viridiplantae > Streptophyta > Magnoliopsida > Asparagales > Iridaceae > Iris > Iris pallida. Next base: position 9,246,930 of record JANAVB010033020.1, on the reverse strand, counting down.
AGTGCTCAAAGCTAGATCCGCCCACACGGTCAGCTTTCAGGAACCAGCAAGTTCGAATGAACTCTGGAATGCACTGAAAAATTGTTCTAAGACAGACTGCTCGGAACGATGACGGACTTTGGTTGCACGAGGAAGGACACGGTGCGCAGCAGCTCTCTCTTCTCTCTTGGTGAATTTCTGAAGTCTTCGAAGTATATCTAGAGAGAAGAGAGGCGCTGAATATATAGCTACTGATGTAACTGTCCAGATCCGAAATGTGTGCCATGACATAATGTCAGATCCACAAATCCAGGATCAGTTACGAATCAGTCAGAACGTGGAAAGCCACGAACTGCGCGAGTTGTGTCAATTTTACGAGCTGCGCGTGCGCCTTTATCGCATATTGCGCGTGCTGCGCGCACTGCGCACGCGGCGCGCTGGCGCAACCCAGCACACCAGCGCATCCTGGCGCATCTGCGCAACTCGCGCAACCGGGCGCAACTACGCAACCTGGCGCACTTGCGCAACTGGCGCAACCTGGCGCACCTGCGCAACTCGCGCAACTGGCGCAACTGGCGCAACCTGGCCAACCTGGCACAACGGGCGCAACCTGGCGCACCTGCGCAACTCGCGCAACCTGGCGCACAACGTGGCCGCGCAAGTGGCTCGCGCAACGAGCGCAACTTAAGCGCACTATGCGCCTAGCGACGAGCTGACGTGCTAAGTGCAAAGTGCGCCAACAAAACGCCACATTACGCCTCATGAGCCCGAGTCTGTGTCCGTGTCCGAGTCCGAGTTCGAGTCCGAGTCCGAGTCCGAGTCCGAGTCCGAGTCGCTAAGCCCCTACCCCAATGGAAATTAATTTCCCAAGAGCAAAAAGCATGAATGATTTTCTTGGAGCCTTATCCTTACCTCTTAGTAAAATCACCCACATGGTTCCCTCCTTAGGGTCACCACCCCATGTGCATATCCCAACAACACATACTCATATATATGTTGAGATAACTCATGGTGCTTTTCCAATGTAGGACTAAACTTTACAAAGCATGTTGAGAGCAAGCTCTCTTCATGTCAAGGAGCAAGAGCACCAACAATCTCCCACATATCTCACCATATATATGTGTCTAGGGTTGAGCGTTCCCCACAGTAACTGTCCATTTTGCATTAGGATAGATGTCGCTGACGACTTGAATCTTCCCGTGTAGCCTCCCTTTCCGAAAATTTTAAAATATTTTAATATTATTTATTTTATTGGTAATTTTTAGATTTTTATAAATAATTAATTATTGGCTTATTGAATTTTGTTATTTTTATTATTATTATTTTATTGAAGTTATATAATATTAATATTATATTGTGGTTATTAAATAAATAAATGATTTATTATTAATAGTTATTATTATTTTATCAAAGATATAAATTTATATGTGTGTATATAGATATTAGTTTGTTATAGGTGTGCAAATATATATATATATATAGAAATGATATGTATAGAAATATGTATATATATATATATATATAGACAATTATATGTATACGTGTATATATATATAGATATAAGTGTGTTTATGGAGATATACATCTGTATGAATATATATAAGTGTATATAGAAATACGTATATGGTATATATATATATATATATATATATATATATATATATAGTGTATGTGTGTATATATATATATATATATATAAATGTATGTATATATAAGTATACAAATGAATACGTGTATATATATACGTGTCTGTGTATGTATACATATATATATATAGAGATAATATATGCATATAAATATATATATAGGATATATATTTGTATAAAAGAATTAGTGAAAGAAAAAAAAAAAAAAAAAGGAACCACAGCAGTAGCAAACATGCTACTAACCGGGCCAGGCCCACTGCCAGCCGAGCCTAGCCCGGGCACCCCCACCGCACAGAAGCAGTAATCAGCAAAGCAATTCTAAGTTCTCACATGCCTTCAGCCAGGCCGAGAAACCCCCACCCTGCTTATATTTCCAGGCCTACCCGACAGTATTCATTCAGTTATATATATATAAATCGGTTTAGAGAAAGAGGGAGATTGCGATCGAGACGAAACCCTAAACCCGATCTCCCAACACCCCGACGGGCGACCCCAGCCACCTGGGCGGCGCACCCCCGACGGCCGCGCACCGCCGCGGCGCACCGCCGACGGCCAGGCGCGCGGATACGCGCGCGCGCGCATGAAACCGAAACAGCAGGGCAATAGCAGTGTTTCGCGAGGCCGACTTCGCATCGTGCGTTCTCGACGCACGCTCAATCGTTTTCTGATCCGCTTCTTCCGGTACGCTCTCAACATAACCATCTTTGAATACTAGTAGTTAGTTTTTGGTATAATCGTGCGACCCGCCTGCAAGATCGACACGAAGTTGGTCGAAATCTGTCCAAAAACAGAGTATTAAAACAGTCCCCGAACCCATGTTGGAGGATCGATTCCGATCGATCCAGCGACCGATTTGGTAAAACCTCTGAACAATGTTTTAAACAACCTATAGAACTCTAGAACCCTTTTTATAGATTGTTATTTGACCGACTATCGGTCGAGGAAACTGAATTCCAAAACTGGCAAAAACCTGTTTTAAAAACTAGAAAATTGATCCACACGACGTGCGTCCCGCCATTCCGGGCGACGTGGTCGCAAACCGAAGGCATCAAAAACTGCGTAACGGCTTCGTGGTCGTGTGGGCTTTGGCGGAATTCAAATTGGTCGCGTGTGCGCGACGAATTTGATGCGTATCCGTCGAAATTCACCGTATCGTGCACTTTGCAAATTTTTCAATTACTTTGTGCACGCTCGTCAGATCGAGACGAAACTTGCGCCAACAGAACCGTATCGTTTTTCTGGTCCTGTATGCCAAGTTTGGTCCGATTCTGAGACCATTGATAAAATTACTGTTTTGCGGGCCCCACGGTCCCACTCAACGGGCGATTTTGTGCACGGCCCACCGAAATCCAACTTTCGACATACGGTTGGGTTCGTATCGAAAAATTGGATCCGTAGACATGCAGTTTGACGACTTTAGAGACCGTTGACTCTGGCACGCATTTCGGTGCAAAACGGGTCCAACGGTGGACATCGTTTTTGCCCGAAATTACCGTTTTGCCCCTGTGTCCAGAATTGGACTTAAGGACAGGCCATCCTAGCTAATTTGACTATTCTGAGAACGTTGGTAATATTTATTTCAGCATCTGGAGACTTCTACATGTGTTGACTGATTGTGGCCCATTGAGTGGTATGGTATTATTGGTTTCTCCAGCTAAGGACCTCAGGCAAGTGCACTTTCTGATTGCTTTTCGATTCATAGTAGTTTTCTCATTTCATGTCCATACATATATCTTGCTGCTTGTTGGCACGCTCGTCACACGTAGTCGGGAGGAAAAATATCTTAGTAAACATGTGAACTACCCAGAACTATCCCATTGTCTCTCGTGAATGCTAGCCGCTGCGCACGACACGTACAGTGTGCCTTATTTACCCCCTAGCCGTCCACATGTCGAAACGGATATTTCACACCACCTAGATAGATGTCTTTTATTAGTTTTTCCTTGTTTACTTCTCTACCGTGCTATGTCATCAGTTTTCTTACTAGCTTTCATATTCCATATGCTATTTTCATGTCTTGTTAATTCTATTATGTTTTCGTTTTGTCGTCGGTTTGTGTACTTGTTCCATTCCTGACTGAAAATCAACATTTTTCAGGTTTAGCAGCGATCATTCTTAGCACTGGGAAAATTTGGGTATGCTGAGGCCAACCTAGAAGTAGATAGCCATTGTATCATTTCATTAATTGTAAAACTTTGTATTTTCCTTTAAATATAAATGTTGTAACTGTTGTAATAAATTAGAAATGTGAATGAGCAGCAAATCTGATATTTCTTGAGCATTTATTTCTTGCGGGCTTGACAGCGTTCTACCGCCGACTCTGCGGCGTTGGCTGGCTTGGACACGTCTCGTATCCGAAAACCGGGTGCGGGTCGTGACAAATTTTTGTGGTGGCCCATGCAGGTCAGTTTTCGCAAAATATTGCGAACTCGTGATGGTACGTTAGTCGTACTATTGCGAGCCTGCGCCCAGGAAATGCTCATTCACATTAGGATTAAAATGATTTAGGAGGATAACTAAGACTAGGAGTCCCTTGTTCAAATTGACCGATTGGGTAGTTAAGGTTAATAGATAGGCCATGCAATCTAGATAACTTGCTAGATCCCTATAGATACACTATTGCTTTTGATGTAATGATATGATCCAACGTGGGTATACTACTCACTTGATTAGTTAGGCTTTTCCATAATTAAGGCTATAATCTCGATAACCTGTTTAGTTTTCTTTTGCTCTATCTAGATATAAATTTCATATCATGAATTAGAATTGCATGTTTTAAAATTCTATTTTGTTGTAAGTAACTGGTTTATAATTTCTGATTCTGCTTTTCATATACAAACCTCGATGTAGGATTGGTTCAAAGGTTTTCCCCTCAACCATTTGAAATATTTATGAAATCAAGATTATGATGTTCTTATTTTATTTGTCTTCAGATATTTCCTTTCGACCAGCCTGTTACCTTAAGGATTGAGACTTTTAGGCATATGTTACACTTTTTACCATAGCCAATAGTTTGAACTCTAGCAGCTTCTTGAAGTCCTTAGGAATATAGTTAGAGTAATTAAATGACCGCGATGACTAGACAGCAGCGCATTGTCGCCAATTGTTTGAGAATGAATGGTATGAGTTCACTGCAGCCAGCAGCGTACTGGCGAGGCACAACCCACAGAAATGAAACTATTCCGAAAAATCATAGTTTATAGAACATTGCTAAAACTATATCCTAGTTGACCTCCCTAGACCTTAGATACCCTTGTGTCAATGTAGGGTAGAGTATCTGATAGCCTATCACACTTGAATCACGGAACCAAAAGTTTTGCCACAGCCAGAGTATATGGGCGAGGCATAATTCTCGGTAAAATGATTTTGACGTGATCACAAGATTAGGATGCTATAGAGGATAGGGACTGCCCTGTATGACCCTAAGACCCAAAGCCAAAACTAGTAAAAGTTCAGCCAGTTGAATAGTGTGTCTCCCAACCTGGTCTTCCGTGGTCTTGTGATCCATTGACGAGGTAATTGGCTGACACTAACAGGTTTACTTATAATATAGAATTTAGGGTTCCATAACCCATTAGTCGACCAAGGCCTTAGAGATAGGAAGATTATAGGAAGACTGTATAAACAATAACACCAGGTAAGGATTTGGCTTTCTCAAAACTCAAACTACTTGTGCCTTCTTTCCAAAAATCTCGCCTAATTATATTTTGACTATCTTGACCAACGCTGCTATTACAGCCTAGTTTTGCAAGCTTACTCTTTTTCGAGCTTGATTCGAGACATGTTTATTGGGGACGCCCGCTAACATATTGTCTAATCAGAATCATTGTATCACGGTCTGATCAACCATGACGCATTTGGTTCGCTCTTTATCTAATTACCCTACGTGGATTGAGATGTAGATATTTCTCGGATCTCATCCGCGACTGCCTTGACAATCCCTCTTGAATTTTACATTCGTCTTGGAATCACGTAATTGTATTTAGTGACATCTCTCTTGAACTCTTTATCGTTTTTGTCTTTCACTGATTGGAAAGGCGAAAGCTCGTAACTGATAGATAGATACAGAATATTTCCCATAGCTACGATAGTTGTACATGCAAGTATAACTACCATCGGCCAGCCAGGTGACTAGAACCTTGCCTTGTGATACTCGTCCTCCCTTCGTCCCTAAACCTACTATCTTGATCTTCCAGTCATTAGATTCTAAGAATGATTAGGGTTTTACCCTCAGTCAAATGCCAATCTAGGAGACTACCTATGCTCAGGAGACCAATTATTGTGAGCCTCTAATTATTTGTTTGAAGCTTGCATTAACTGGAACCCCTGCGACAATAGTTTGGAAGGCCCGACACGAATAGAAATGCACGACCCAGTTGTCGGAAATCTTTTCATATGATGTGCCTTAGAGTTGGTTACCCCGTCGACAACTCATGTATACGGTGGACGAGTAGGTCATTCTATTTTATCGACCAGGTGTTATTGCACACGCACTCGTTTTTCAGTTATTAAGGAACGACCCTTGACTTGACTTATATCTACCGTATCCCGATACGCCGTGCCTTATTCTCTATTAACAAGAGTCGAGGTACAGTATCCGGACTTTGGGAACCCTCTAACCTCATTACTCCTAAAACCCTGTCTTAGTTTCTCAGGTGGGTAGACTGTGAGCCTCCTAAAAATTTGGGATATACGAGGATTACCGATTGATTAGATCAATTCCCATTAGGATGATAATTAGTGCCCCTTGGACTCCCACTTTTCATTGAGATTATTTTGTGTCCCCGGCCGTGTCATTAATATTCGGAGCACGAGATTAGCTGCTACCTCCCAACAAATTTCACATGTAAGATCTAGACGAGTCCACCTTCATCTAGGTATATCATGTCCCACTCAAACCCGTCCCCTTGTACTCTATTTTTGTACTACGACTTTCAGGTTAAAGAGGACTAGCTATAACCCTTACCATAGTACCGGTATACCTTCCGACTCCCACTAGAACCCCAGTCCCGACTCAATTTCTTCGACCCAATATATGGTTGTGATCTACTCGAAGCCCACTACGTACATGCCTCTAGTGTGCCACCCAATTGAGGCCCCATGTACTACTTAAACACAAAAGTCACTGAAGGCGCATTTTTGGGCTTATGGACCTAGTTAACCAACCCGACTAGCCACTAGCTCAACCCCTTGGAAGGAATCCTATTCTAGGTTACTCTAACTAGTAGAAACAGTTTTATCATTGGGATCTTGACCAGTCCATATAGATTGAAATCCAAATGTTTATCTAACCAACGAGTGATATCCCTTGCTCGTGTGTTTAAATAACCACGGAAAGATCACAGTCTTGATTTCTCAAATTTCGTTCTATTATGGAACCTTGTTTGAATTAGGATTTCGAGAACGAGACTTCTGTATTGCACAGATTGCAGGCCACTCTAAGTAGCGAAGGGTTCTTCGAGGTAGCAAGTGACTGGACTAGAGTAGCCCGATCTAGAGAATAAGACTATAAGTTCATTTATACCCTTTCTATATGTATTATTGTATATGCTCTACCGCTCTTTAAACTTCACAGTTGCCCCCGATTAGTCTGTCGTATCTTCCTGTCCTTCCTACTTCGAAGCGACGAATAGTCGTGCTTACTAGAGTTTACCAATATTTCTTAGCTTCTTGTGTAAATTTGTTGCTTATAGATAGGAAAGAGTGGTAGATGTCGTATGTCATAGATATCCGTCGGTAGTTATTTTTGCAATTAGCTGGAGGGTTACAATGTTATGACATCAGGTGCTTGAAGTGGGTAGTGTGACTAAAGGTGGGTAGAAGTCCTCGATGATTTGTAGTTACGAAACGGCTAGGAGGAGGATATAGGTAGTTCTGAGAAATTAAAATTCGAGGATATTGTGGTAATAGTAGATTTATTCTTTTAAGTTTGAATTTTGGCATGTTTAAGAGTTAGAATTTCGAGGACGAAATTATTTTAAGGTGGGCAGATTTGTAGCCTCCCTTTCCGAAAATTTTAAAATATTTTAATATTATTTATTTTATTGGTAATTTTTAGATTTTTATAAATAATTAATTATTGGCTTATTGAATTTTGTTATTTTTATTATTATTATTTTATTGAAGTTATATAATATTAATATTATATTGTGGTTATTAAATAAATAAATAATTTATTATTAATATTATTATTATTTTATCAAAGATATAAATTTATATGTGTGTATATAGATATTAGTTTGTTATAGGTGTGCAAATATATATATATAGAAATGATATGTATAGAAATATGTATATATATATAGACAATTATATGTATACGTGTATATATATATAGATATAAGCGTGTTTATGGAGATATACATCTGTATGAATATATATAAGTGTATATAGAAATACGTGTATATATATATATATATATATATATATATATATATATATAGTGTATGTGTGTGTATATATATATATATATATATATATATATATATAAATGTATGTATATATAAGTATACAAATGAATACGTGTATATATATACGTGTCTGTGTATGTATACATATATATATATAGAGATAATAATATGCTTATAAATATATATATAGGATATATATTTGTATAAAAGAATTAGTGAAAGAAATAAAAAAAAAGGAACCACAGCAGTAGCAAACATGCTACTAACCGGGCCAGGCCCACTGCCAGCCGAGCCTAGCCCGGGCACCCCCACCGCACAGAACCAGTAATCAACAAAGCAATTCTAAGTTCTCACATGCCTTCAGCCAGGCCGAGAAACCCCCACCCTACCCGACAGTATTCATTCAGTTATATATATATAAATCGGTTTAGAGAAAGAGGGAGATTGCGATCGAGACGAAACCCTAAACCCGATCTCCCAACACCCCGACGGGCGACCCCAGCCACCTGGGCGGCGCAGCCCCGACGGCCGCGCACCGCCGCGGCGCACCGCCGACGGCCAGGCGCGCGGATACGCGCGCGCGCGCATGAAACCGAAACAGCAGGGCAGTAGCAGCGTTTCGCGAGGCCGACTTCGCGTCGTGCGTTCTCGACGCACGCTCAATCGTTTTCTGATCCGCTTCTTCCGGTACGCTCTCAACATAACCATCTTTGAATACTAGTAGTTAGTTTTTGGTATAATCGTGCGACCCGCCTGCAAGATCGACACGAAGTTGGTCGAAATCTGTCCAAAAACAGAGTATTAAAACAGTCCCCGAACCCATGTTGGAGGATCGATTCCGATCGATCCAGCGACCGATTTGGTCAAACCTCTGAACAATGTTTTAAACAACCTATAGAACTCTAGAACCCTTTTTATAGATTGTTATTTGACCGACTATCGGTCGAGGAAACTGAATTCCAAAACTGGCAAAAACCTGTTTTAAAAACTAGAAAATTGATCCACACGACGTGCGTCCCGCCATTCCGGGCGACGTGGTCGCGAACCGAAGGCATCGAAAGCTGCGTAACGGCTTCGTGGTCGTGTGGACTTTGGCGGAATTCAAATTGGTCGCGTGTGCGCGACGAATTTGATGCGTATCCGTCGAAATTCACCGTATTGTGCACTTTGCAAATTCTCCAATTACTTTGTGCACGCTCGTCAGATCAAGACGAAACTTGCGCCAACAGAACCGTATCGTTTTTCTGGTCCTGTATGCCAAGTTTGGTCCGATTCTGAGACCGTTGATAAAATCACCGTTTTGCGGGCCCCACGGTCCCACTCAACGGACGATTTTGTGCACGGCCCACTGAAATCCAACTTTGGACATACGGTTGGGTTTGTATCGGAAAACTGGATCCGAAGACATGCAGTTTGACGACTTTAGAGACCGTTGACTCTGGCACGCATTTCGGTGCAAAACGGGTCCAACGGCGGACATCGTTTTTGTCCGAAATTACCGTTTTGCCCCTGTCCAGAATTGGACTTAAGGACAGGCCATCCTAGCTAATTTGACTATTCTGAGAACGTTGGTAATGTTTATTTCAGCATCCGGAGACTTCTACATGTGTTGACTGATTGTGGCCCATTGAGTGGTATGGTATTATTGGTTTCTCCAACTAAGGACCTCAGGCAAGTGCACTTTCTGATTGCTTTTCGATTCATAGTAGTTTTCTCATTTCATGTCCATACATATATCTTGCTGCTTGTTGGCACGCTCGTCACACGGAGTAGTCGGGAGGGAAAATATCTTAGTAAACATGTGAACTACCCAGAACTATCCCATTGTCTCTCGTGAATGCTAGCCGCTGCGCACGACACGTGCAGTGTTTATTTACCCCCTAGCCGTCCACATGTCGAAACGGATATTTCACACAACCTAGATAGATGTCTTTTATTAGTTTTTTCTTGTTTACTTCTCTACCGTGCTATGTCATCAGTTTTCTTACTAGCTTTCATATTCCATATGCTATTTTCATGTCTTGTTAATTCTATTATGTTTTCGTTTTGTCGTCGGTTTGTGTACTTGTTCCATTCCTGACTGAAAACCAACATTTTTCAGGTTTAGCCGCGATCATTCTTAGCACTGGGAAGATTTGGGTATGCTGAGGCCAACCTAGAAGTAGATAGCCATTGTATCATTTCATTAATTGTAAAACTTTGTATTTTTCTTTAAATATAAATGTTGTAACTGTTGGGATTTTTTGACTTTCATCCCACTTATTAATATGAATTTGTACTTACATCCCACTTTTTAATTTTATTTGACTTACATCCCACTTTTGTCACGAAAAATATTTTTTGTGACAAAACGAATACTTTTCGTGACAATATAAATACTTTTAGTGACAAAAAGTGGGATGTAAGTCTAAAAAAAATTAAAAAGTGGGATGTAGGTACAAATACATATTAATAAGTGGGATGAAAGTCAAAAAATCCCTAAAAATTAATAAATTAGAAATGTGAATGAGCAGCAAATGTGATATTTCTTGAGCATTTATTTCTTGCGGGCTTGACAGCGTTCTACCGCCGACTCTGCGGCGTAGGCTGGCTTGGACACGTCTCATATCCGAAAACCGGGTGCGGGTTGTGACATCCCGTATGGGTTGAATGACAATGTGATACAAGAATGGACTATGCCTTAAATTCTGCACTACAATTGTAATTCTTCCCACTCACAAAGTGTAGTTACATGTGCTTCTGGCTGCACATTAAAGGCACTGTGCCAGCCTGATTTCAGTGTATAATTTTGGACGTCTACAAGTTTACCCTCAAGAGACGGCCTGATATCTCTTTCCATACACTATAGGTATGTTCTTTATTAAAGAGACATGGCATGAAGCCTTGCACTTCCTTGCGGTGCTACGCCGCTATGACATGGCCTAAAGCCGAGGCATTACCCCTATCTGGGGAACCTCATCGTAGTGTCATACTACTGCAGCATAAGGTCACAGCCTCTTTGTAGTGCCATTCTACCTAGCATGAAGCCTAAGGCTTACTTGCGGTGTTACGCCGCAACGACATGGCTTGCAAGGCCGAGGCTTTACCCCTACCCGGGTACCTCATCGTGGTTTCGTGCCACTGTAACATGGGGTCACTCTCCCCTTTGTAGTGCTGTCTACAACTCTTTAATTTCATTATACAGCATTAGGCTACCTGCCTATTTGCGGTGCTAAGCCGCTATGACTTGGCTTGCAAAGCCGAGACATTACCCCTACCTGGGAACCTCATGGTGGAGTCATCCCACTGTAGCATGGAGTTTTACTCCTTGTAGTGATGCGCTACCGTGCTTCCTGTAAAGCACACCAGGCATTCACTATGCCTGAGAACTTATTAAGGCATTTAAGCCAACCTCAATACAGGATCCGTTTTTCGCAGAAAACATATAGTAGACAACAGTGGTTATGGGTTCGTAACCCTTCCATGTTCCCAAGAACAAGTACCCACTGTTACCTGATAGTTTTCCAGTCAGTGGTCCTCCCTTGAACCAAAAGTTAGATGTCTAGTAGATTTCTCTTTGAACTAATAACATAAAACTTTATGGTAGGATTACAAAAACATACTATCAGAATGCCTTCAAGCCCATCTTCCCTGCTGTGTCTTCAACCAGCTGACGCTTGAGGCCCTTCGTGAACGGATCCGCCAGGTTCTCCTGACTCCGAACATCGATTACTGCAATGACACCTCTCTTGATGAGATCGTTCACTGCCCTGTGCTTTAACCGCACAGTTCTAGTCTTCTTTCCGTTGAAGATATCATTTGACGCCACCACCGCAGTTGCCTAGTTGTCGTAGTATATCGGAATTGCCGGTATCTGTGCTCCAACCACTGAAAGATCATACATGAGCTCCCGAAGCCACTCTGCTTCATCTGCTGCGGTATCAAGTGCAAAGAATTCAGATTCCATAGAAGACCGTGAGAGCATAGTCTGCTTCTTCGACTTCCACGAGATAGCAGCTCCACCCATTGTGAAAATGAATCCACCAGTGGACCTCTCGCTCTCCAACTCTGAGCACCAGCTGGCATCACTGAAGCCTTCTACTACCGGCGGCTCTCCGCTGAAGTGCAGTGCATATGTCTGAGTTTTCTTGAGATATATCATAACACGCTTCACAGCTTTCCAGTGCTCAACGCCTGGATTGCTAGTGAATCGACTCAGCATTTCCACAGCGAAAGCTATGTCAGGCCTAGTGGCAGTAGTAGCGTACATCAAACTCTCGATGATGCTAGCGTACTCCAATTGCCTGACGCTTTCCTTCGAGTTTGGCTCCAGCTTTTGATCACTTCGGTATGGCGTATCAATTATAGGAAGATCATGATACCCGTATCGAGTGAGCATCTTCTCTATGTAATGAGATTGTGACAGTACCAATCCAGAGTCTGTCCGGATGATCTTGAGTCCCAAGATAACATCAGCATCCCCCAAGTCCTTCATACTGAACTTTGTCGAGAGAAACTTCTCTGTCTCAGTGACACAGCTTATATCCGTACCTAGGATTAGCATGTCGTCCACGTACAGACAAACGATGACTCCTCTTCCGTTAGCAAATTTAGTATAGACACACTTGTCTGTTTCGCTAACCCTGTAGCCGTTTGACCTTAGAACTTTGTCAAACTTCTCATGCCACATTTTATGAGCTTGTTTTAAGCCGTATAGAGATTTTACCAACTTGCAGACTTTGTCTTCTAGGCCTCTGACGACAAATCCTTCTGGCTGTTGCATATAAAACTCTTCAGTCAGCTCGCCATTCAGGAATGCTGTTTTCACATCCATCTGGTGTATCACCAGTTTGTGTATTGCCGCAAGGGCAATTAACAATCTGATGGTTGTCATCCGTGCTACTGGAGCATATGTGTCAAAGTAGTCGATCCCCTGCTTCTGAGAAAACCCCTTGGCCACTAGCCTGGCCTTGAACTTGTCAATGGTTCCATCAGCTTTCATCTTCTTCTTGAAGATCCACTTGCATCCGATGGATTTTGCTCCTTTGGGTAAATCAACTAACACCCATGTGTTATTGGAGGTAATTGAGTCAATTTCATTGTCTATTGCCTCCTTCCAGAAGACAGCATCTCTGGTCTTCATCGCCTCATCATAGGTATGCGGATCTGCTTCCACATGATAGGTGACGAAGTCATCTCCGAAGCTCTTCGGCCTCCTTGCTCGCTTCATCGACGGCTCAGCGAGTTCTGGTTCAATTGTTGTTTCTCCACCAACAACTTCATCTTGGACTACTGGCTCATATGAGATCTCAGTCTCATTTGCACCTACATCATTCTTCGGAATATCTGGAAGAATAATGTTTTTATGTCTTGCAAACTTGTCTTCAAAGTATTCAGCATCGCGAGATTCGATGATATGATTTGACTCAATATCAAGAAATCTCCGAGCATCACTCTTATCGGCATACCCCAATAAGATCGCCTTCGTAGTCCTTGTCCCCAGCTTCTGAATCTTCAGATCTGGGAGCTTCACATAAGCCAGACACCCCCACACTCGAATGACATTCAAGTTAGGTCTGACTTTGAACCAGAGTTCATGAGGAGTTATGTCAGAAGTTGCATAAGGCACTCTATTCAGAATGAAAGTGGCCGTTAATGCAGCTTCTTCCCAGTAGCATTTTGGAAGACCTGCAGTTAGCAGCATTGAGTTCATCATTTCTGTCAACGTTCGGTTCTTCCTCTCTGTTACTCCGTTAGATTGAGGAGAATACGGAGCAGTAGTCTCGCAGATGATTCCATGTTCTTTGCAGAACGATGCGAATTCATGAGACCGATATTCTCCGCCTCGATCGTTTCTCAATCTCTTGAGTTGTTGTCCAGTTTGCCGTTCAGCTTCGGCCCTGAACTTCTCGAACGCTTCGTCCTTGAACTTGAGCAAGTAGACGAACGCGTACTTAGAGAAGTCATCGATAAAGGTTATGAAATACTTCATCCCGGCTTTTGTAGAGAATTGTTTGAAGTCACAGATATCAGAGTGTACCAACTCCAGAAGATCTGTGCTTCGATTGACCCGATGAAAAGGTTTTCTAGTGATCTTTGTCTGAGGACATACTTCACACTTCTCTACCTTACCCCCACATTTGGAGATAAGTCCTAAACTAGACATTTTGTTTATTCTTTTACAATAAACATGTCCTAGCCTATTATGCCACAACTCAAGAGAATAATCAGAAAGAGCGATTGCATTGATTTCATTAGACTGGTTTACAAGCTGAATTTTAAACATCCCTTCGGTTTGATAAGCCTTTCCGAAGTATGTTCCCTTCTGGACATCACCATCTGACCAACATTAATGTCCATCCTCAAGCCTGCGTTGCTAAGCAGACTCCCAGAGATCAGGTTCTTGGCAATCACCGGAACATGCTTTACTCCTTGGAGCGTCAAGAGTGTTTCCGGAAGTGAGTTTCAACTCCACAGTCCCGATCCCCAGAACTTCAGCTTGGGCTTGGTTCGTCATGAAAACCTTCTCAGAAGTTGGCTGGTACGTGACGAACCATTCTCTCTCAGAACAGACATGACAAGTCGCACCGATGTCTATCCACCGGTCAGAGTCAGCCCCCACAGTTGTGACCTGAACGATCATAGCAACGAGGTTAGAAACCAAAGAAACTTTACTAGGCTCACATTTTTCTGATTGTTTGGGCTTAGATCTGCATTCACTTTTGAAGTGGCCTTTCTTGCCACAATTGAAGCAAGTCACGTGGGACTTGGACTTCTGTTACTTGAATGAAGGACCCTTCACTTTCAGATTAGTGGAATCCTTCTTTTTGTGATGAGAAGCCATATGCTTCCCCTTGGGCTCTCTCGTCTGCACCAGATTGGCCTTGGCCAACTGTTTGGACAGAGTGTCCATCTTCTGTTGAGAACGCATCTCGTCCTCAACATGGATCTCTTGAAGGAGATCTTCCAAGCTGATATCCAGCTTCTTCTGGTGCATTCTTGCATAGAATGTACTCCATCCTGCGGGAAGTTTAGAGACAATCCCTCCAACGACAAACTTGTCGACGAGGGACATTTTCTCATCTTCTAGTTTCTGGCGCAGCTTCAAGAACTCTTTTACCTGAGGCAGCATTGTCTTCTCGTCTTCGAAGAGCCACTTGTGGTACTTCTCGACGATGAAGATTTTCGATCTATTGTCGTCATCTTCATACAGCTTTCCCAAGGACTCCCAGATATCCCTGCCAGAAGGATTCTTGGAGTATGACTCTGCCAGGGAGTCCTCCATTGCATTCAGAATCAATAGCCTACAAAGACTATTGTCCCTTCTCCATTTGGTCAATTTGACTTGTGCAGCAGCAATGGCATCTGCTGTACCACCTTCTGGAGTCGTCGGTCCTTCTGGAATCGTTGGTTCAGTCTCAATCAGCACATGATCGACGTCCACCAGTTGTAGATTGAGAGTAATTTTTCTCTTCCATATTTGAAAGTGTTCTCCGTCAAACTTCTCCAGTTTGTTAAAGCTGGTATCGAGGAGAGAGGCACGAGAGTTTTCCATTGTGCTGGTCTAGCTTTGAGATTGTTAGAACCGGGGCACAATTTTTTAATGGAAAACTGAATGAAACAGTTGTAAGAACAACGTTCCAACGCAACGCTTCAAGGAAGGTACGTAACAGAGATCCTTGAAGGATTCTGGAATACGAAGATCTAAGAAGATTTCGTAAACATAGCAAACGATAACAGTGCTTCTAAAAAGAAGATGCTGGCCGAATTGCTAAAGACAGCAGTGAAGATGACAGGCGAAAGATGAAAGGTGGTGGCCTGCTGGGGTGTCAAAAACACCAGTGCTCAAAGCTAGATCCGCCCACACGGTCAGCTTCCAGGAACCAGCAAGTTCGAATGAACTCTGGAACGCTCTGGAAAATTGTTCTAAGACGGACTGCTCGGAACGATGACGGACTTTAGTTGCACGAGGAAGGACACGGTGCGCAGCAGCTCTCTCTTCTCTCTTGATGAATTTCTGAAGTCTTCGAAGTATATCTAGAGAGAAGAGAGGGTCTGAATATATAGCTACTGATGTAACTGTCCAGATCCGAAATGTGTGCCACGACATAATATCAGATCCACAAATCCAGGATCAGTTACGAATCGGTCAGAACATGGAAAGCTACGAACTGCGCGAGTTGTGCCAATTTTACGAGCTGCGCGCGCGCCTTTATCGCATACTGCGCGTGCTGCGCGCACTGCGCACGCGGCGCGCGCTGGCGCAACCCAGCACACCAGCGCATCCTGGCGCACCTGCGCGACTCGCGCAACCGTGCGCAACTGGCGCACCTGCGCAACTGGCGCAACCTGGCCAACCTGGCGCACCTGCGCAACTGGTGCACAACGTGGCCGCGCAAGTGGCTCGCAACGAGCACAACTTAAGCGCACTATGCGCCTAGCGACGAGCTGACGTGCTAAGTGCAAAGTGCGCCAACAAAACGCAACATTACGCCTCATGAGCCCATGAGCCCGAGTCCGTGTCCGTGTCCGAGTCCGAGTCCGAGTCCGAGTCCGAGTCCAAGTCGCTAAGCTCCAACGGGGCTTAGCCCCAATGGAAATTAATTTCCCAAGAGCAAAAAGCATGAATGCTTTTCTTGGAGCCTTATCCTTACCTCTTAGTAAAATCACCCACATGGTTCCCTCCTTAAGGTCACCACCCCATGTGCATATCCCAACAACACATACTCATATATATGTTGAGATAACTCATGGTGCTTTTCCAATGTGGGACTAAACTTTACAAAGCATGTTGAGAGCAAGGAGCAAGAGCACCAACAAGCATAATAAAGTTGTTAAAGCATGTAAATAAAGAAAACTTATTTATCTCGGGTAAACCAATCAGTGCAAATGACCTCTAGCCTAGTGGTTAAGAGAGATGCATGCGGCCCAAGTAGTCGGAATTCGAGCCCCAGTGGAGGCGAGTTCGCCACAATTACCCATTGCTTCAAAAAAAAAAATAAGGTAAACCAATCGGTAAGAGTGCCTATTATATTTCATTCAATTTCAAAACTACTAAAAACAACACATCAAATACTTCAAATTATGTCTGAATGTATAAAATATTTTTTTTCTAAATTTTAATGATTTATCATTTGCTTTCTAATACTAAAAAATATTTGATACTCTGATCCGAAACAGCCGATACCGGCGAACACGATATCATAGGAAGGGTCCAATCCAAATTCCGATACAGATACTATGAACCTTGAAAGTTGAAACAGAGGCGGTACATTGTCTCCATTACAAGTATTGCAAAAACCACCAAGACCCACCAATTTTCTCTTCCCAAACTATCTCATGTCACTTTTTCACTCTTGCATGTTCGATCATTGAGTACTCTGGCTTCCCAATTAATCCTCTACTAGAAAGTAAATATTAGAAAAATACTGAACCAAAGAAAACAGGAATCCTGGTCTCTAACTGGAGTTATGTTCTACATTCTGGCCAGAATTCTAATACACAAAATCGGAAATATCTTCACAGGTCTGGCAAGTGTTTCATTTGGGTTATTTGACAGAGCTGGGACAGGTCTCATTTAGTTGGGCATGTTGCATATATATAGTTGCTGCAATATTTTTCCAATACAAATGAGAATAAATCCTAATTCGCTATGCCTCCTTTCTCTCTCTTCGTCTTTCTCCTCCATGGATCCGATAAACAACATGATATATGTGCAAGGTGATACTGTTTTCTTCTTTCTCAATAAACTCTACATATAATATCCTTGGACTTTTCTAAAAAGCTTGTATTCTTCTTCCTTTCTTGGTGGCCTTGGATAATTTGAGTACTTTGTCTTCCCCAATGAGGAACTCATCTACACCCCTCCACAAAATCCTCATAACCTAGTGACTGGCTAGAGTGATAATCCAGATCGTTGTAAGTTTGTATACTAAAACTCGTTATCATGTGTTTTTACTAAATGTTGTAGTCCCTAATGTTGCCACCAAATTCTCTTTCAACCCAAAAAGTTAAAACATGCTTTTGTGAGCTCGAAAATTTAGATAAATTACGACTTGTCAGAAATGAAGGTAAATAAGTGATTAACCTTGCATCCATATTCTGCAAGAAATATTGGTTAAACTTCATAAGATAAATATGATTGTTGTTTACTAAAATAACAAATTCATAAAACTAAATTAATTATATGTTTAACCTTTAAGTAAATTAATCATAATAAACTTAATTGGTCTAGTGTAGACTTAAACAATCTTGAGCACAAATTAATTTGGTATGTTTTGGTTTTCAACTTTTCATAGTCAAACAAGCTAAGCTTGACTTTGTACTTAAGCTTGAGGTTTTTTGCAAGGTTATTCTTTGTAAACAAGCTATAATCAAGACAAGCTCAAGTTGGCAGATTAGTTAAGGCTTAAGCATGTCTAGTTAGGCATGCTCAAGCTTATACCAAGCTCAATCTTCCCAAAACATATGGCTTGAGAACAATAATTAACCAATGACATTAATTTGGTGTATGATCTTAGATCCAAAAATCATCCCTCCACTCTAGATCGTCCTACCATAATCTTTAGAGTGTCTATGAGTCTATGACTAACACAACTATCACTGGACATATGGGTTCTACTTCTCACTCTCTTTTCCTACGTCAAATTTGCTTTCCCTCATTCCCATTGACCAAGATTTGTGTTGAATGGACCACTCCTTTGTTCAGAACATCCACTTATACATGAAATCTTTTCCAAAGGGTCACCTGTACCAATAATTTAAAGAGATAAAAGATCAATCAGGTTGTTGGAGCAGTGGAGACAGACCCTACAGTCGGTCCTGATAGATGCAACCGGAGATTGGAAAAGGAAAGGGATTACTGTCCGATCTCTCTATAAGCATCTTAATGACAAAGGGCATATCTCTATAAGCATCTTGATGACGAAGGGCATGTGTTCCCAACTTCCCATATTTTAGTGCCGTTTGGTGGAAGGTGACTCCTAAGCTTAATTCTTCATGTGGTTAGTGCCCATGAGTGCCTTCCTCAAAGGGGCAACCTTAAGAGAGAAAGTAAGACACCAACAGGATTGTATTCTATGCTCAAATGAGTAAGTGACTTATTCTCTCTTCTTTTTTTTATTCAGACAAGCCTTTGGAATCATATTAAAATACTTCCAACATTACAATTGGCTTCTCCAAGGGTTAGTAAGGTGCTTGGCAAGGACATGGAGAGAAAAGGGAGCAAAACAGAGCCAGAGTCATTGGACTTCATGGTACTAGCAACTTGTTGGGGTATTTGGTTAGTAGTAGTTCAATGATATGCAGAAACAAGCACAGGATTCCATATTACATCATTTCACATATATCTTCTACTATCAGTTTCTGGCAAGGAGCTGCGTAAAAATTGATTGTGAAGGTGACCGGTATGGTTGATTGACAGTGGAGAGAGAATTGGACACTCTTACCATGATTGGAGGGGGTCGCAGACACAACAACAACATGACAGGGATGGACGGACAACGTCGAGCAAGTATGACCATGTTGAGTAGAAGAGGTGGTAGGTCCTTCAGAAAACAAACTTCTATTAATGAGAACTTGGAGATTACAATACTCTTCTACTAGTTTTACACAACTCTTGATTCACTTGCAGATACCTATCTACCACTTCACAGACACCACTATCTCTTATAGTGGGAGATTTGCTTTCTTACCAAGTTCCCCTTTTATAGTCTCGAAAGAAGAGTTGTAGAAGACGCATTCATACAACTATGAAGTATTTGGTAGGTGGTGGTTTATAGGTTGGATAGTAAAATGTGTGTAGAAGATGATGACTCTACAACAAGTGAACTAATAAAAAATATTTAAGGAAGATATCTGAAGAAAGAAGATGGTGCCATTATTTAAGAAGTGGAAAAGGGGGAAATGAGAAGTTGTGTCTACCCTTAACATCCACCCACCTACTTGTCACAAGGAAAAATGTTGTCAGATCCATATCGTGTATATCTACATATGTGTCCATATTCGTGCTACATAGGTGACTACTTACTGTACTATTTAAAAATGTTTGTATCCGTGTGTATCCATATAATATAGCTTCTCATCGATCTCCTTCCTGGTACTTATCTCAAGTATGTTTTCGGGTGTGTGTGGGGCGTGTGTGTGTGTGAAGGGAAGAGGAGGAGGGGGAAGAGGGGGGGGGGGGGGGGGGGCAATGTTTTGAGACAGGAACGCTAAGAGTCAACAACACTTTCATTTTCTCTCTGTCAACTTCAACTTCTAGAATAATCTGCCATCTTTTCTCTCTAGATCTTTTCCTAAAATATTTTGTTAACTCTACTACTCTAAAATCGTCACCTTCTGTAAACATTGTACACTCCGACCTACAAACCACCACTTGACAACTACCAACTACTTGTATTAGTGCATCTTCTACACCCTTCCATTGACACTCATTTGGACATCAAGGAAGTAAATCTCCCACTATAAGAGACTACAATGTGCGTGAGAGTTAAATAGTATGTGCAAGTGTAGCAAGAGTGAAATTGATGTAGAATTAGTAGAAGAAGGTTGTATACGTGTTGTAAATCAATACAACTTTGTGTTCTCAGTGGCCTACCACCTTTTCTACTCAACAATTTGGTATCCAAGCTTTGGCAGTCAGGGACTACTCTTCCAAGCATTGAGGAAGTTCTACTCATACATAGTCTGGACAGTGGTATTGGTTGATCGGTCCGGGACCAAATCGATTGCAAGCCAAGCTGTTGAGGATCAGGGCCGGCCCTGGGCTGTTGGGAGCCCGAGACAAAACTTCCAAAATGAACCTCCATACATAATGTAAAATTTTATTATAGTCAAGATATGAACCAAGGACCACTTAAATATAAGTCTAGCATTATAACCACTACACCACAATATTTTTTGTTAAAAAGGCACATGATACATACTAGTTCTATTGTAGATAGTTCCATGTTGGAGCCCCTTTCGTCAGGGGGCCTGGGCCAGAGCCGCCCCTGTTGAGGATCATTGTGCAAGGTGCTACATACAAGGGATATTTCAATAGTGCATAGTCCGGAACTGTGAAGCTACTTGGTTTGAGACCAAAGTTACTTTAGCGCACTAAGGAGTAACCAAGTAGTAATAAAGAATATGCAAGGTGTTTAGAAGCTCAATGACAACAAGTACGCTAAGTGGCAAATTATCATATTGTCATACTTGGGAGGACAAGGTCTGTGGGATGTTGTTGGAGGCAGCATCGGGCTATTGGGAGCTTGCTCTTATAAGAATTTCATCGTTGTGGGTGTTGGCTTTGTGATAGTATCATAGTGGAGCGTTTGCCTTAAGGATTATTTGGTTTAAATGAGTAAAACTTTGATACCGAAGGGGGTATCAAAGTTTTGATACCCCCTATGTATGACAAGTGGGGCCCCCTCAATATTTATGTATATGTATATGTTTACACATTTTCCGAAGAGGGAGGGGACCCACATGTCATACGTCGAGGGTATCAAAACCTTGATACCCCCTTCGGTATCAAAGTTTTCTACGGTTTAAATTTACGTCAGATTCTCCTCTCTCTCTTTTTTCTGTCTGGGCTTTTGTTATTAATGGAACGTATTGGGACTTGTTATCCCAACAACTTAGCCTCAAGGGTCTCTGAAGATTCTTCAGAGCTTCAGAAGGAACCAATAAACTCGCATATCACCTCTTGACCAATTGCCTCCCTATCCAAAATGGACCTCCTTGCTACAAATCCAGTGTATCACTTATCTAATGAATTCTGAATAACCAACCTCTTGCAATGCTTTCATCGTGGCTTCGTAAATTATTTTTGTCGGCTATTCACCGGGATAATAGACCTATTGTAAAATCCATAATTTTTGGATTAGGAATAAATGGGTTTTATAACGCTTTAGGCTACAAATGGTAGGTAACGTGTATATCACTATTAATTGTGACCTCTTAGTTAGATTTTGGCTAGCCTTTCCGTTAGCCGATGACTTAACCCCAATGGTTTAAACCCATTAGCATAACTCTTAAACCGCTACCCTAAACCCGTTGGACTAACCTCATTCCACCCATGATCCCCGTTCTCCCAACTACCCCGTGTGGAGACCCATACTTCCGGATCTGCAACCTTACGTGCAGAATCAAAAACTCAGAAACTCTTTCTTCTTCACAGAACATCTCTCCCTCATCACCTTTACAAACCTCCTCCATATCCCTCTACACTTCTCTCGGAGCACACCTCGACGCATCCCGCAACGTTCCGAGCGCGTTGACACCCCACTCGGTGCGTTTCCGACGCGCGCCATCCGACCCCGACCGGCTGCGCCAGACCCACTGGACCCCCATCAACGCCCATCCGCGCGCGCTGTCCAACCTCGCCGGTGCCAGCCCCGGCCGCGCCAGCCGTCCGCGGCCGTCCCCGGCCCGCCTCCGCACGCCAGCATGCCCCGCGCGCACACAACAGCGCATCCCCGCGCACGCACAGCAGCGCCCCACCCACCGTTATTATTTACTAATAATATTAGTTTATGAAAAACCGTTATTATTTACTAATAAATAGAGTATAATATTTCTCGTATTATTTACAAAAATAATAGTTTTATTAGGAAAATCGTTTTTATCTATTATTATACGTGGTTTAACAAATTAAATAATTATAGCTTTATTTCTCTAAAAATATTTTTATAACAAAACGATTGTTTTTTTATAATTATTGGCGTTATAGTTAAATCCTTGGAATGACTTCTAAAACAGAGTATCAAATTAATGTAGGTTTCAAGTCCCGGACTTAGCCCGAATACATTTCTGTCGTCACCTACAACACCGGAAACACTAAGGCAAGTTCATACTTACCCAAACTTGTATTTTAGTTAATAATTAAATTCATTGCATACTAGAACTACTGTATCGACACTTGACTCACGGAATCCCTCTCGGATCATACTGACTGCTTAACTGACTCATTAACTCGGGATCTGGGGAGTAGTGTTAACACATGTGGTCAAAGTCTCATACTGCCTCACTGTGGATAGCGGAAGCCCAACCCATTTGGGCCGAAGCCGGACCGTGTTCACTAGAACATTTACTGCCTCCATCCCTAGCCGGCCACAAGATGTTACGCGCTCACACACTATTGCTAATTAGATTGCATCATTTCATTTCCAGAGATTTATTGCATCACTGTTTCTTTATTATTATTTAGAAAATAAATATGTTATAAAATTGCTTCTGGTCTCTTTTAATTATTCATTAAGATGCTGGAATAGATTTGTATGTTTTTATTTTCCTCCTGACTGGAGACCAATATTTTAGGTGATTGCGATGACGAGGAGCTGGCCTATAGTTCTTACTACGGACCCGACTTGGGTTCCGAGGAGTTAGCTGGACCCGGACAGGGGACCCAGGAGTCCTAGTTGCATCTTTATTTTAATTTCTTCTTTAAAAGTTGTAATAAATGAACAAGTGTAATAACTGAATATTTTCTTGTTTTGTATTTATTCCAATTAGATCCTCGGTTTGGATTTCAAATGTTTAATAAAGCTTTTATTCCGTATTTAGAATGTTGTTCCTGCGTTGCTACCTGATTAACACAGCTTACTGCCGCCGTCTCACAACGGTGCAGGCTGTGCATGATCCGACTATACCCAGTATATTAGGATCGGGTCGTGACACCTATATTCCTCAGTTCTTTGTTTTATTTTTTCTTGGGTTTCATATTACTTATGAAGACTGCGCCATCATGTGTCTAATGAGTTCAAATTGTTTCCTAAACATCCCCATAATATCCTCCTTCACCTAAGTCCTCTGAGAATGATATAAAATGGAGAGGGTTTTTTTTTGAGAGAGAGAGAGACAATCGTTTGAAGGTGTACCTCCCCCCATGTTTCATTGGTGCGGTTCTTAACGAAGCCAAAATAGTAACAAAAAGGTATTACAATACCAAGCAACAACTACTAAACAAATTATTCAAAACAAAAGAGAGGGCCAAGTTATATGCCGCTCATGTCCAGTGGTCGTGCCTCTATGTCCTGGTTCAGACATCGTGGCATTTTTTACCCTCGTCTGACAACTCCTCTAGTCAAAATCTTGGATGTCGGACAGGACCTTTGAAGCAAGTTAGTCCAACCACACGCCCGCAGATTATGATGTCCCAAAGCCAAGAATCGCTCCGCTCAACTCTTTTCTCCCTCTCCCTCCAGAAACCTCATAATGTCACACGTACGATGTCCACCAATCCCAAGTTGGTCCTTAACCTCCAAAATAGGACGTACAACTTTACATTGAAGTAAAAGTGTTTCAACCATTTCCGCATGGTTATTGCAAAGAGCACAAGTATTTAAACCTACCCAATTGCGCCTAGTGAGGTTACCATGGTCAACCATTGGGCTGCCTAACTTTTTTCCTAAGATACCATGAAAGGCCACATGATCATCAGGCTAATCATTAGATGAATAGTTCTTTAAGTTATCGTCATACAAAATAAGATGATATGCTAGGTTCATCCTCAAACAGCAGGGTTTTCCCCAAAATGATGAGAACTAAAATAACACTTCAGCTATGTTGCTATTTTATGTCTCTGTGTCTGATTGAAGCATCAATAGTATTCTGCAATATATGGAATTACACATTTCTACATTTAGATCATATTACGAGGACTAAAGATATATCAAGCATTGTATAGAAAAGAAGAAGAAAAAGATATTCCTACTTACCCATAAAAAGGAACTTAGGGGTTGTTTGTTCTGGGAACCTAGCCAAGAATTTATCAGAGGAACTTGGAGAACTTGAGAGTAGTTCTCCAAGTTCCATTGTTTGGTATAGAGAAGTTTAGGAACTTTGGAGGACATGGATTTTAGCCCACATGAACTTGTACATATAGGATTAAGTTTTCCAAATTCCTTGATTACCATCAAAGCCAAAATGGTAGGATGTTACATAAGTTCAGTAAGATGTTACATAACTTAATTTTAGCCCACCCACATGAACTTGTACATATAGGATTAAGTTTTCCAAATTCCTTGATTACCATCAAAGCCAAAATAGTGGATCCCAAATTTTACTTCTTTGGATTCAAAGTTTAATTTTTCTCAGCCAAACACAACAAAACTAGGCCAATGCTAAGGGCACTTCACTTTATGTTAGGGCTACCACCAAAAAGTCAATAATATGCTCATTTTTTCATTCCCATAATACCATTTGAAATTTGTTAGGGGCATCACAACTTTAAGTATAAAAATAACAAAAAAAATGGCTTCTTCTTCTTTCTTTCCAAATCCCTAAACCTTATTCCATGTTTTTTTTTTCCCGTAGTAGATAGCCCCACTATTTATGAAGTTCAATGGAGTTCGAAGCTTCATAATCGAAACAGTCTCGTTTGGGACGACGAAGGACTGCCAAAACAATCCTGAGATAAAATTTAACCTCAGTAAAAAGGACAACCAAAATTTTGGTTGGCCAACGTGATTGTCCCTATTTCTAAAGCTTTGAAACCTCTATAATAGGGTTCGAAACCCCTAATAATGGGATTCGAAATGAAAAAAAAAATCCCCAATATATATTAATTGAAATCTAAAAATCAAAAAGAAAAAAACCCTAACGCTGTGTGTGTTCAATTTAATTTGGCAAAACCCTAACAATTGGTCTTGGATTGTGTCAACTTTAATTAGGGGTGCAAGATGAAGAGGAAGAGGGAAGGAAAAAAAGTAGTGAGAAGAAGAGGGAATAGGAGATTGTGTTTGAGTTGTGGTATTGCCCCTAACAATTGGTGCGATGTCCCCTAACAATTTCACAACTTAAGAGTGATGCCCCGTAACATGTGACAACCGACAACTCCCAACATAATAGGGGTGAGCGTTCGGTTTATTCGGTTTCAACCGAACCGAATTAGCTAAAACCGAATAAACCGAAATTCTAAAAATTCAAAACCGAAACCGAACGGAATTAGCCAAAACCGAAACCGGACCGAATAATAAACTCGGTTTATTCGGTCAGACTATTTATATCATTTAATGGGTCGGACCCAAAGTTGGGATCGTGGTTAAATTATATTAAAAATTATAATGTTTATACACACATTTGTTGAATTTCAAAGTTGAAGTTGGAATTCAAAACACATATGTAGAATTGTTGATTTCAAAATATACACTTTTTTAATCACAAAATATGCAAAGAATTGAGGGTATTTACATAGTTGTAAAATTCTTATTCGATTCTCGGTTTTGGACGGGAACCAAATAAGCCGAACAAGAAATTTTAGTATTTTGAAGACCGAACCGAATTTTTTTTGAAACCGAACCGATATTCGCTTTGGTTTTCGGTCCAAAACCGAACCCTACAACCCATATTGTGTAGTACCCTTAGCATTGGCCTAAAACTAGAGAACAATAACTTGGAGAACTTAGACCCAAATTATTATGCACAGAAACTGGTTTGCAGTAGACAATAATTAACTATTAAACATAGCAACTCATGAAAATAAACTGGCAAGTAGAACCTGCAAGTGCAGTTGCTTACCTACCGATACCAAATGATAATATGATGGGGCATGGGACTAATTTTTCCGTTTCTGAAGGCGTCTTCCTGGTTTGGGGCTTGCCCTCTTTTGCTTTTTTTTTTCTGTTTGATAGAGTATGGTATGGGTGCAGCATATGCTTTTAATTTCTTTTACAAGTCAAAAAGAGGCATAATCATCAAGGACCGCATTAATCTCAGCCGTTGAGTAGCCTCTTGCTTTTTCTTTTTCCTTTTTCTTTTTCTTTCTTTTAATGTCCGACATAACGCGCACACACTGCATTGCATGCTATTTAGGTTTACTGTCCTCAATTTTATTTTATTTTGCTTTTTCTGTTTGATGAGGGAGAGAAACTTATCAATTACAAAGATTACATGCATCTCATCTATTAATTTTCTGTAAAAACCTAAATAAAAAAAGTCAAAAACCTAAAAAAAAAAAATTTACATGTGTCATAACTTTATTGTAAGTTCTTAATGTTAGTTCCTATTTGAGTTTCAAAAATGTTAAATTTATAATCAAATGAGTTACAATCCATTTACAATAGCCTACGTGGTCATTGATAATTGGCTCCCCTCTTTTCTCTATTCCATACAGGGAAAAAAGATCTAATTGACAACGGCCACTTAGGAGACTGAAATTTATAGAGAGAGGGGGGAAAAAAAAATCAAAATCACGCCTAAATAATCCTTTAATCAAAGTACAACAACGTCGGAGAAATGAAATCCAAAGGTTACTAGTCCAAGAGCGTTCTCCAAATGGTTTTCCAAATGCCACACGGGCGGACAACCTAGTAGCACTCTTTCCAAATGTGTAAAAAAAGGAGCCCAATCAAAATGAGCTACTAAATTGTTTACGAATATTTTATTATTATTATTAGGTTGACACAAGTCATGTAATAGTGAAGATCCCGTTAAATCATTTTGTCCCCGTGTCGATTATAGGGGTGAGCGTCCAGTTTGTTCAGTTTCAACCGAATCGAAATAGTCAAACCTGAATAAATCGAAATTCTAAAAATTAAATCGAAATCAAACCAAAATTAGCTGAATCTGAAACCGAACCGAATTGAATAACAATTCGGTTTGTTTGGTTGGACTATTTATATTGTACAATAAGTAGAGTCCAAAGTTGAAATAGTGGTTAAATGATATTAAAGTTACAATTTTCATACACACATTTGTTGTATTTGCGTCCAAAATTAGACTAGTTATTACATTATTAAAGTTTAGTTTCAAAACACATAAATATAATTGTTGCTTTTAAAATATACACATTTTAATTGAAACATATACATAGAATTGAGGGTATTTATATAATTGTACAAGTCTTATTCGGCTTCAGTTTTGAGCCTAAACCGAAATCAAAATTCAAAACCGAAACCGAAAATCGAATAAGAAAGGTTTAGTATTTTCAAAACCGTTCAAACCGATCCAAATTTCTTATTCAGTCCGGTTCGACTCAATTTTCGGTCCAAAATCAAATAATGCTCACCCCTAGTCGATTCTACAAGCCATCCAATTTGAAGCGGCAAGCCATTCAATATAAATTTGGTATGGTTCATTTTTATTGTTGCTGAGTCGATACAAAAATATTATTTTGAATGCTTATGAGTCACTTAAAAAGCAGTATTAAATGTATAAAGGGTTTTATTAACTGGAAATTACTGAGAAACCCAATTTCGGGGTTGGGTTGTATGAAAAACCCACCCGCATGATGGGTTTTATGAAATGCCCAGAATTATATAATTCCACGTCAAATATTCAAAGATTCCCTTTAGATGCTCTGTATTTACAAAATTAATACCATAACTACCCCTCCGCACAAACTCAGATCTGGATTGTGATTCTCTTCTTCTTCTTCACGAGAGATCTGAATTCCATTGCTCTCATCTTCAGCAGAGATTGCAAAGATCGTTCGTAGTTCACCATGCTTTTTTTTTCAGTCGAACTCCGATCATCGCTCATCATCTTCTTCTTCTTCTTCTTCTTCTCCGACAATTAGGTCAATTATGGAGAGAAGATCTTCTTCTTCTTTTTCATAAAAATTAGCATCGTTTTGAAAGAAGAACGAAAACTCTTGAATCTTTATTCATGTCAAATTTCTTTCCACAAAACAAAAAACAAAAAAATAGGTTTCTGTCAACTGTTCTCCGTCGATATCACACGAAGAATAGTCATTCTCCTGCATTTTTAATAAGGAGAATGCCATTCTTCATGTTGAATGGCATTCTCCGTGTTTCTAACACGGAGAATGGCCATTCTTCTGTGTTTTAACATTTGAATGACCATTCTCTGTGTCATTTAACACGGAGAATGTCATTCTCCATGTCATTTAGCACGGAGAATGGCCATCCTTCGTGTAATTTAGAAACGGAGAATGCCATTATCCGTACTAAATTACACGGAGAATGGTCATTCTCTTACGTTTTAACACTGGGAATAACCATTCTCCGTGTAAATTAACACGTAGAATGTGATTCTCCGTTTTAATTAAGACGGAGAATGCCATTCTCCGTTTTATTTAACACGGAGAATGACATTCTCCGTGTTAATTTACACGGAGAATGGCATAACACGGAGAATGGCCATTCTCCTGCGTTTTAACCCTGTAATGGCCATTCTCCGTACTAAATTACACGGAGAATGGCCATTCTCCGTGCTAAATTACACGGAGAATGGCCATTCTTCGTTTTATTTAACACGGAGAATGGCATTCTCCATGTTTCTAATACGGAGAATGGCCATTCTCCTGCGTTTTAACACTGTAATGACCATTTTCCGTGCTAAATTACACGGAGAATGGCCACCCTCATGCGAAATAAACATTTTTCGTGTTCTAACACGGAGAATGACCATTCTCCTGCACTTTATGGTCAGTTGAAACTTTGAAGGGCCATAACTTTTGACTGGGAGGTCGAAACGAGGCCCGATTTGTCCCAAAATGAGCGTATCTTCGAGGAGCCTGAAAGTAACCGTTTCTCTGTTAAACGATCTACCGAAATTTTAAAATCGCAAAAAAATGATGTTTGGACCTCCGTTTTAGCACTTATGCCGTTTGTCTCGGTCTTTCCGAAATTTTTCGACGAGTTTTTGAAGATTTTTGAGGAGAAAACCTAGATTCGAAAGTGAGCTGCGTATGGAAGAAGATGAAGTATCGAAACGTTTTTTTAAGAGTAGTTTCGAGGATGTTTTCAATAAATTAGAAGGAAGGGCAAAAAGGTCATTCGGAACCCTCTTTATATATTTTTTGCTAATTCTGTGCACGCGATAAAATGTTATTGTGCGGTGGATTTTTCATAAAACTTTTTCGTTTTTTGGGCATTTCATAAATTTCCCCTTTTATTAATATGTACCTAAGGACACATGTAAAAATATTAATAGATGTGTATTTTGTATGAATATTTTTAATAGCACATTTATTAATATATTTTTTTTACTTAAAATATGTATTGATATATTAATCTAAAATGTGTATTGATAAATGTACAAAGGTAATATGTTACAGCAAACACTTTATGTTACCTGCATAAACGATGCAGTAGCTATAGGATGGGGACGATAGTGGTTGTGGAACAAAAGGTGAAGTTGCATGTGTAAGTGTGATGTTTAATTCAAAAAGAATAATTTACACCAATGTAACCCGAGAACGGTTAGGTCTGTTGGTATATTTAGTATGAGAATATGTTATATTTAGTATAGAAATATTCTGAGGACATATTTGGTGTTGGTATATTTAGTATAGAAATATGTTATATTTAGTATGGAAATATCCCGAGGACATATTTGGGATGTCAGATTATGCCACATGATATTCCATTGGATATTCCATCATGTAAAGGCTATATAAAGCCTATGAGACTCAATCAATAAAATCGCTCAATTACAACATGGTATCAGAGCCACAAAAAATCCTAGTCGTCACCCCCTCCCCAAAACCCTAACCATAGCGGTCATCAACGCCGCCGCCACCACCACCGACACCGCCACCACTACCGACACCACCACCACTACCGTCACCACCGTCGCTGCCGTCACCACCGCCGACATCACCGCCACCTCTGCCGTCCCCATCGTCGATATTACCGCCGACATTACCGTCACCACCGCCGACATCACCGTCACCACCGTCGACATCACCGTTCGTCACAGAAAAGAGGAGGCAATCCAAATGTGACATCGAGGGCCTAGATCTGATGTGAGAGAGACATGTTCGGATATAGGATCGGACGACGAGGACGAACGTGAGTCGTAGAGCAGATGTGACGTGATCGGAGAGAAGAAGCATCGATGGAGGAGATCATCAAGAAGCTGGATCCTGCAGAGGTTGCAACATTGATGAAGTTGATGAAGATGTCGGCTGGTGAGAGTACGACACGAACATCACCGAAGTTGGAGCTTCCCTCCATCGATCTAAAGCTTGATGGACCGACTACATACCTAAGTTGGCTACGACGGAAAAGGAGAACCCAGAAAGAGAAAACAGAGCCGAATAAGGGCTCGACTGGACGAAGAGCACCGTCAGGACCTAAGGGAGAGCCCCGACAGTGCTTCAACTGCGGGAAGGTGGGTCATCTGAGGTATGCTTGCACCAAACCACCAAAGGGAGATTCAGGCGAAAGACATGGACAGTTTGGAGGATGTGACCGTGGTTGTAGGGGTCGACGGGACGGTCGAGGAGGTTGTCGTGCGAACCGGCTGGTAGCAGAAGGCGATGAGACAGCTGACGGTCCCTATACTGAGGAGGATCAGGCACTGCGGATATGTTGGAAGTACTCAGGAGGAGGCAGAGAGCGTCAAGCGATGGAGACAAGAGGAGTGGGACCGGAGAGACGTCCACCTCATTCTTCGCCAGAGGCAACGCTGCCATGTATGCTCATCCGTCGGCAGAAGGTACTGACGACTCGCTCGCCCTTGCATCTATGTCTTCCCTCAGATCGTCGGATTAGATTAACGATTCACTACTAAAATCTGCTCTATTAGCGACGTAATTTAGCGACGGAATAAAATAACGTAGCTAAATATTGAATATAGCGACTCCTTTTGATAGACATCGCAAAACGTCGCTGAATAGTGACGTTCCGCGACATGAGATAAAGTACGTCGCTGAATAGCGACGTTCCGCGACATGAGATAAAGTACGTCGCTGAATAGCGACGTTCAGCGACGTAACTTAAGTTATGTTGCTACATAGCGACGTTCAGCGACGTCAAAAGCAGACGTCGCTAATGTTTTAATATATTCCGTTCGAAACTTTTATTTCCCCTTCTCTCTCCTCCAAAAAATTTCCTCCGACGACAGCAGCCTCCTCCGACGACGAAGCCCCCCTCCTCGCCGCCTCCCTCCTCCGACCGAGCCGCCCTCTTCAGGTAAACCCTAGCCCTAGCCCTAGCTATCTAGACACGGACACAAATGTGGGCACAGACACAGACACGAGAACCCTAACCCTAGCCCTAGCCCAAGGTTGCAGTATGGGAAGTAGGGAGAGCTCGGGTTGTGTGTGTAGAGTTAGAGGTATAGGGGACTCGTGCACAATAATGTGTGTGTGTGTGTGTGTAGAGGTAGAGGGGACTTGACCTAGCCCTAGGTTACAGTATGGGAAGTAGGAAGATCTCGGGTTGTGTGTGTAGAGGTAGAGGTAGAGGGGAATTGTGCACAATAATGTGTGTGTGTGTGTGTGTAGAGGTAGAGGTAGAGGGAACTTGCCCTAGCTAGCCCTAGGTTACAGTATGGGAAGTAGGGAGAGCTCGGGTTGTGCGTATAGAGGTAGAGGTAGAGGGGACTTGTGCACAATAATGTGTGTGTGTGTGTGTAGAGGTAGAGGGGACTTGTGCTCAAGCCAGCATAGGAGAGGAGAAACTGAACATAATATGTCTTGTGTGTGTATCGATCTTGGGTAAGGATATTGACAACAATATGGGATTTTTCTGAGAATAGGAGAGGGATGGATACATAAGGTATCACTTCTATTTTCAGGCCTTGTTCAGTAGAGAGCACAAGTGTGTGTGCAAGGTCTGTGCATGGGACAGCATGCCAGGAAATAGGGAGATGATACTTGGTATCATAGGTAATAGGTTGTGTTGATGGATAGTGTAAGGTAATAGGTAAAGTATATTATTAAAAAATTAAGTAGTTAAGGTATTAGTGTTAGTTAAGTTATTGATGAGTATAAGATACTATAATAGATAGTATATGATAAGGTAATAATAGATTAAGTATTACCTACTAGTAGCTAAGGTATGGGTTATTACCTTAGTCTAAGGATTGGATATTAGGTAAGTGTCAAGCTACCTATGGGTTACATACCCCCATGTAGCAATATATATGAGTTACAATTTCATTGTTCAGGTTATCCAACAGAATTCATTACTCAAATTATGAAGATACACTACTCATTATAATAAATACTTATAGTGCAAAAAACACACACACACATATTATTAAGTGAGATACAAGGTATACAAGGATACGAGGATATATAGATAATATGTTAAGTGGTGATTTCTTAATACAAGTATGGTAGGATTTTAGAACTTAGATATCAAGTTATAATACTAGTGTAGGTATTTATGATACGAATTTGTGCCTATTGTATAATTGTGTGTCCATCTTTGCAGAATTATTTCCAAATGGATATGAATTACTACTTGCGGTGTCATTCATGGATGTACAATCGTCGTCATGATGATATGTGCGGTGTGGGGGATGAATACATAGCGGGAGTACAGCAGTTCCTGCAGTTTGCCAAGGCATTCCCTCAGTACATGGATGGCACCAAAATTAAGTGTCCGTGTGTGAAATGTCATAACGTGAAATATTATCCAGAAGTGGAAGTGACATATCATTTGTACTCGAGGGATTTCACGCCTAATTACAATCAGTGGACCGCACACGGAGAACTTGTGTCTTTAGCATCAGAGCCGGAGCCTTATGTTGAACCGTATATGCATACGGAACCTAATTTTGTTTCAGATAATCATGCATACGACGATGGGTGCGTGAACATGATTTTCGATGCTACGGGGCCTAGTTTCGTTCATGATGCAGCTGAGGAGGCACCCAATGTCGATGCTGTAAAGTTCATAGAGTTGCTGGAGAATGCAAGGACTCCATTGTATTCTGGTTGTGAGGATCATTTACCGTTAGAGGTGGTTACAAGACTGTTGAGCATTAAGTCAGATTTTAACATGTCGCAAGAATGCTACAACCGAGTGTTGGAGTTGATTATAGAGATCTTGCCGGCGGGTGCTAAGTTACCTAAAGACTTCTACCGGTCTAAGAGGATGGTGAGATCACTCTGGATGGGATACGAGAAAATCGATTCTTGTCGCAATGGGTACATGCTGTACTACAAAGACGACAAGGACGCAGATGTGTGCAGATTTTGTGGTGCTGATCGCTATAAGACAACTAGTACAGGAAGGTCTACCGGTGCAAGAAGACCGACCGATTCAATGTACTACTTGCCTTTAACGCCGCGGTTGCAAAGATTATTTATGGTGAAAGAGACGGCCGAAAATATGAGTTGGCACACGCGAGAACAGATTGAAGGAGTGTTGGATTACCCATCCGATGAAGCAGCGTGGAAGAACTTTGATCGAGTGTATCCTAATTTTGCTTCAGATCCACGTAATGTCAGGTTGGGGCTATCTTCTGACGGTTTTACTCCTTTTGGTCTTTCGAGATCCGAGTATTCGTGCTGGTCTGTGATTGTCACTCTGTATAACCTACCGCCTTGGATGTGCATGAAGACTCAGTACATATTTCTAACCATTATAATTCCTGGTCCGAATAATCCCAAGAGGAACATTGATGTGTACTTACAGCCTTTGATAGATGAGTTGAATCAGTTATGGGAAGTATGCGCTAACACGTACGATGTTTTCAGGAAGCAGAATTTTCAGATGAAGGCAACCCTTATGTGGACCATCAACGACTTTTCGGCCTATGGAGTGTTATCTGGATGGAGTACTCATGGCCGTCTCTCATGTCCGTATTGCATGGACCGTACTAAGGCTTTCCACTTGAAATACGGAAGAAAACTGTGCTTCTTTGATTGTCATCGACAATTTCTGCCAAAAGATCATCCGTTCAGAAAGAACAAGAATGCATTTCGTGCCGGCGTTGTAGAGAAGGGTGATCCACCGCCAAGGTGGTGCAGAGCCACGATATGGGAGGAGGTTAAAGATTTTCCAAGTACTATCGAAGATCCTACAACTGGGTACAAGTGCGATGGATTTGGTAGAGATCATAACTGGACAAAGAGGAGTATACTCTGGGATATGCCATATTGGAGTACCAATCTGATCAGACATAATCTTGATGTCATATATATTGAGAAGAATGTGTTTGATAACATAATTAATACTGTGATGGACGTAAAGGGGAAAACGAAAGACAATCCTAAGGCCAGGTTGGACTTAGAAGAAATATGCAAACGCCCTGCGTTGCATTTGATAGAGGAGAATGGAAAACAGTTCCTGCCGAAGTCAATTTTCTTACTAGATAAGGAAGATAAAGTGAGACTTTGTCGGTGGATCCAGGGCCTAAAATTTCCAAACGGATATGTGTCAAATCTGAGAAGATGTGTCGATCCGAAGGAAAACAAATTGACGGGTATGAAGAGCCACGATTGTCACATATTCATGGAGAGGTTAATTCCGATTGTATTTCAGAAATTCTTACCGCAGGCAGTTTGGAATCCATTGACGGAGCTTATCATATTCTTCAGGGATATTTGTTCTAAGAAATTGCTCGTTGATCGTCTAGAAAAGCAAGAGAAGGACATTACGATAACACTGTGCAAGCTAGAGATGGTGTTTTCTCCTAGATTCTTCGATCTATGGAGCATTTGTCGATTCATCTTTCCTATGAGGCACGTGTTGGTGGACTCGTCGAATATCGATGGATGTACCCGTTCGAGCGACATTTGAATCACCTAAAAAGAAAGGTGAAAAATAAGGCACGGATCGAGGGTTCTATTTGTGAAGCCTATGTTCTCGAGGAGATTACAAACTTTTCTTCGATATATTTCAAGCCTCATGTTGCAACTAATAGAACGAGAGCTTCCAGAAATGACGACGGAGATCATGAATGTATTGATACAATACTGAAGGTATTCAATGCTACAGGAAAGCCATCGGGTAAAATGAAGAAGAGATATCTGAACGATAATGAGCTAAGGGCTGCTCAGGTGTATGTATTACTCAACTGCGACGAGGATGAAGTAGAGAAGCTGAAGGGGTAAGTAATTAATACGTTTACATTATTTTAATAGTGTTGATTATTATACTATTACATTAATTGAATGATGTTATTTTCAGCATATTTAATGATGATGTGAGGTCAGGTAGGCCACACATAACAGAAGAAGAACTAGAACAAGAAATGAGGTATTATTTTCCATCATGGTTGAGTGCATATGTAAGACTTGAGAACTTTGTAATTACCTTTCTGTATATGCACTTGAGAATGAGCTTAATTTCTTTTTTCGTAGTATTTAGGTCGATCGTCCAAACGTAAGACTTGAGAATGAGTCTATTAGAACGCTAGCCAAGGGACCAATTTATGCTGCAAAAATATGGCCAAGCTACTGTGTGAATGGGTTTAGGTTCAAGTCAAAAACTTGCCCGATCAGAGACAACTTTGTGGATCTCGATTCCACTAAAAACAGTTGTTTGTGTATCAGATCTTCGAACTACAAAGATGTTGATGTGGGCAATAATTTATGTGGCGTCCTACGGGAGATTGTGGAGCTGACATATAGTTATGGAATAGAGCCTGCTAAGATTGTGTTATTCAGGTGTGATTGGTTTGATCCGATTGAAGGTCAAGGTTGGAAAGTAGACAAGCATGGTCTTGTGGATATAAACTATCGGCGTCGATATCAAGCCTATGAACCATTTGTCCTATCAAGTCAGGCTCAGCTCATGTACTACACAAGTTATCCTAAACGTGGAACAATAAGGTCGGACTGGTGGACAGTATGCAAGACCAAAGCTAGAAATACCTTTGAGGTTGACGATATAGCTTATCAAGAGGATGAACTACCTCTTGTAACAAATATTATAGAAGTGGACACGACGGAAGTTCCTCATTACACATCTAATTGTGTAGAAGAAGTAGAATTATCTGAAGAGGAAGATGCAGATGAAAGTGAAGATGTAGAGGAGGAAGAAGAAGAAGAAGATGATGAGCTAAACGAATAAGATAAATTTTTAGAAGAGGATTAAATCTGTACGTTTGTTTTATCATCATATTTGACACTTTAGTGACACTTTTATGACTATGATATTTTTCAAAAATCTGTGATGTCTATCATATAAATATGTATATTTATTTTATTGTCATATGTTATTATCAGGTATGACTAGACCAGGAGGACGATGCGGAGGATATTATGTTAGGCAGTCTCGTGGGCGTCAGGTTGGGGAGGCAGATTTCGTACCCACATCCTCATCTTCGAGTACTCCAGTGTACCGTTCTGTTCCCGGTCCATTACCGGGACAGGGCAGTTCCAACAGGTTGGCGACACCTTCCTCGTCGTCCAGCATTCCTCCTGCGTCCAGCATTCCTCCCGCGTCCAGCATTCCTCCTGCCGACGACTCCATGGGGAGAGCCGACGCCGAGCATATGGAGGACGACAATCAGACTGATCCTGGTTAGGCAGGAGGTGAGAGCGACCCTCCATGCGCTCCCTCGGACGAGACGCGTATGGAGATTTGGACGGACGGGCCTACGAAGTAAGTTAATTAGTTAATATATATTTCTCAAATGATTATATGTACATATATATTCATGAAATTTATTATTGTATAGATATCGGCCTCCTGCAGTACAGAGATAGCTGGGGTTATTTCTGAGGCAGAACTATGGTGGGCCTTGGATTAACTACTCAGATGCTCCCGCAGATAGGAAGGCCTTTTGGTTGACCCACTTCAAGGTAAAAAAATTATGTATTTTTAAATTTTAATAATCATTTGTGTATATTATACAACTCTTTCTATTTTACTTCTTGTAGAGGACCTATTTCTATCCACCACGCCGGGCGGCGAAGATCGAGGCCCAATTTTCTGCCGTCGCAGGCAAGCTCATCCGTGATGCGATCCATGACCAGAAGTCTCATGATCGCTTCGGAAAGCCGATCCATGGTTGGATCACGCCAGAGCAGTAGACTGCGATGAAGGCTAGATTCGGCGAGGCCAGGTATCAGGAGCGGTCTGACAAGGCCAAGGTGGCACGGTCGAGCGCCAGTAAGTGGTGTGGTGGCTTCATTCCTATGACGGAGCATTTTCGTCGTCTGGTACATTTTCTTTACCGGACATCATTTTATATATAGTTGGATAGAATGTTTAATACTAATAATAGATAATATATTTTAACAGATAAAAAAGGGTGATGACCCTAATATGGTGACCGTCTTTCTGGTCACCCATCGGAGGGCTGGGAAGTTTATTGACGAGAGGGCGACACAGGCATATGTACGTTCTATTCTTTATATTAATTTACCATAATTTAGAAAACAGGAAAATAGATATCAATATAGACTTTAGCAAACACTCAGACGTTAGCAAACAATGTTCTAGGCCGAGTTTTTTCGGCTACAAGAGGAGGCGACTGCTGCTGCTAGTGCTCCAGCAGAGGGAGGGGCTGGTACTTTCTCCTAGCCGCCTACAGCTCCATCGCCGGACGACCTCTGGATGACCGCCGTTGGTGGTCTTCAGAAGGGTACGTAATACGGTACAGAATCCTATGACGCCTATTTGGCTTCAGAGTCATCTCGGGCCCTCTCTGTCAGTGCACAGTCTCCAGCTTCGCAGGCGTCATCATGAGCTCAGGATATTGGCCGTTAGATCGACGAGCTGTGTCGCGAGTTGTAGCAGCAAATTTCTGATCACCATACCGCAAAGCGACGATCCGATGATCACCGGACGATTTGATGCGGTCGAGCGCAGTATACAGGAGCTGATGAGTCTGCAGAAGGCTACAACTGCCAGCTTGCACATGCTCACCGAGTCTACAGAGCGCACAGAGCGTAAACAGGTCGAGCTGGAGGGATCGCAGAGGATCGTGGCTGCCTCACTCATCCAGCTACATACTTCTCTTGAGGAGAGTACTCAGAGAATTGTGAGTACCCTTGCTGCACATGGTGACCGACTGCGAGAGCTGGAGCAGATACGTCCTCCAGGTCCATCGACGGCGCCGACTCCAGACGTTGTATTGCCTTCTCCTGCCCCTGTGGTACAGCTTACACAAGAGCAGTATGAGGTCATGTTATCTCAGATGCGTAGCAGGGATCCTCAGTGATCCAGTAGATTTTTTTATCATCTTTGTATGTATTGGCCCTATGGGCCCATTGATCATTGGTACACTAATTTTTATTCTTATTTGACTCTGTTGGACATGTATGTTTGTTGGACATGTATGTTTGTGATATTTACTTTGTTGGTATTTTTATTGAGTACATGTATGATATTTACTTGGACATGTATGTTTGTGATATTTACTTTGTAGACTGTTATGAAAGGAGACTGTTATTCATCTATTGGTTATAGACTGTTATGATGGAAGACTGTTAATTATGATGATATCTGCGACGGGGATGACAAATATACCTACGCTGGGTTATAAGCGATGATCTGATATACAAAGGAGGTGCTGCCCAAATTTTAAAAAAATATAATGTATATTTTTGTGATGATGTGTGTCTGTGTTTATAGTGTATGTGAAATGCAGTGTTCGGAACCATCGATAGTTTCGATTATTGTTGTATATTTTATCTTGGATAGAAAGAGCAACAGTTCAGGGTATACTTCTGAGAGCTTCATTTTCACATCCTTCACTTTTTTGGGACGTCGTAAAGGATCCCGAGAAGGTGAAGGACGTGAAGAGGAAGCTCTGAGAAGTGCACCCTGAACTGTTGCTCTTTCTATCTAAGATAAAACATAGAACAGTAAGCGAAACTGTCGATGGTTCGAACACTGCACTTCACACACACTGTAAACACAGACACACAACATAACAAAAATACCAAACATATTTTTTTAATTTTTTTTCATAATATCTGCGACGTATAACGACAATCTGCGACGTATAGCGACGTATCCTGACGTCGGTAATTAGCGTCGTTACGTCGCTATTCGTCACTCGGTAGCTGACGTGGCAGAGAGATAACGTCGCTAATTTGGTCGTTGTACGTCGCTACACTGCTGACGTGGCAGGCATGCCATAAAAAGAAATGACGTCGCTAAGTGGTCGCACTACGTCGCTGCTTTGGCGATGTACTGTTATGGCGCTATATGTCGCTAATTTTGCGACGTCCTAGCGACATTGGTTGTGACGTCGCAAACAACGACGAAAGGCGACAAAAT
The DNA here is from genome assembly GCA_029216955.1 of Iris pallida. Classification (NCBI taxonomy): domain Eukaryota; kingdom Viridiplantae; phylum Streptophyta; class Magnoliopsida; order Asparagales; family Iridaceae; genus Iris; species Iris pallida. Next base: position 9,207,051 of record JANAVB010033020.1, on the reverse strand, counting down.
TGTCATCTGTGACTAGGTTTTCTGCGACCTTCATGTTTCGTCGCCAAAGTCATCGGTAATTTCTATTAGCGACGTATTTTTATTATTTAGCGACGTATCCTAACGTCGCTAATTTTCCTTATTTTAGTAGTGATTCGGGTGCATCTCGGCACGTGACAGGGAATGCTAGTGAGTTTTCTTTCTACACTCACCTAGCATCAGCGGACATCATTCAAACAGCTGATGGTACTTTCCAGCCAGTGGTCGGTAAGGATATTATCGATTGTATAGGTTCGGTAAAATTATCCAATATTTTGTATGCTCCTTCTTTTTCAGTCAGTCTTTTGTCCATTAGTTCTATAATCCTCCAATTAAAATGCACTGTCTGCTTTGATATTCCTAAGGTGATCTTCCAGGAGAAAAAGACGGGACGAATGTAGGAGCGTAAAAAAATACTTCATAGACCAATTCAAAGAAATAAAAGCTTTACGCAAGTCAAAAAGAGTCAACAAAATACTCTACGCAGGCTACTCTATGCAGGCTACTCTACGCGAGCTGTTTTACGCACGCTACTTTACGCAAGGGACAGGTTGTCAGATCATGCATTTAATGCAAGTGATACTGAATCTGACATAATGATTTACTGACAACGTATAACACAGAATTCGAAGAGATTTGACTTACACAGAAACCAACATTGTCCTTTAGTGTGTGGACTGGGTTACTTTACGCTCAAAAGATGGCTTCTTTTACGCATGAATACTATATAAGCTTTTTACGCTCAAAGTTGACGTGTGCGTAAAGTTTATTTGGGCTACTTTTTACGCCCAAGGCTGTTTTATCAGCCACTTTACGCGAGAAGTCTATTTTTGGGCTATTTTACGCCTAGTCTACTACTTTACGCTGGAAGTGTATTTTGGGTCATTTTTTACGCCCGATTGTCTCTGACCACTTAAGAACGTGGTTTGCCTACGTGGCTTTCATGCCACACTTTTCGAGGAATGTGTGTACGTGTTCTCCCCATTTTATTGAGGTAGTGGAACACGTGTCACCATGCGTAGAGATCACAACTCTACATGGGACACGTGTCCACGTGCGTAGAGGGTGATTTACATCGTGGATGACAGTTGTTAGCGTAAAAACCCAATTTTGTTGCTTTTTACGCACAAAGGGTCAAGTCTATAAATAGACTTATTTTTTACATATCAAAGGATGATCAGAGAGACATGAGAGAATACATAGAGATCAGAGCCCAGAGACTTTGATTTTTCAGAGCATTCTTCTTCAACTTTTCTTCCAGAACAGAGTGAAGCAAAGCAGAAAAGTGCTAGACCTCGCCATCAGTGCCCAAGTGTGTCGATACCTTTCTGGTGACTTAGTTCTTCCGGCCGTTTATCTTCTAGCAGTACTCTTTATCATCATCGTATGGTCCAAGGAACAAAGTGATCGCCTTCAGATCAGACTTCCATAGCAATACTTCCCAGATTACTTGTACTTTTGTACTTTTTCTCGTTTTCTTTCAAAAGTCAATTTTAGGTATTTTGTTAAGTGAAACAAAATGGCAACTCTGCTGGGGACCACTTTCTCCTCCGACGAGAAGGCAATTGCTCAATATGATGATGTGTCGATCGGATCGACAAAGAAGACTCTGGTCGTACACTTCGACCAGACTGCCTACGAAGAAATGCTCAGAATTGGGGGTAGTACTCGCTGCTCCAATGTTCAGAAATCGCGGAAGGCGCAAAAAGTTTGGATTCCCAAATCCAAAGCATCATCGGATCTCCCTACTGTCTCTGAAGGCAAAGGAATCCTTCCTACTCCTGTCGTAAAGGCTCCCGTTTGTAACGAGGTAGTCTTTACTTCAGTGTCGCGCCTTGAGCGTAAAAACCAATCTCCTGTCGGTGACGGGAAAGATTCCCAAGTTTTACGTCCAGCGTGTAAAAGCCAAGTTTTACGCCCAGAGCGAAAAGTGAGGTTTTACGCCCAGCGCATAAAAACCAAAATTTACGCTCTGTGCATAAGAACAAGTCTCCCGTCTGTGACGTGGTAGACTCCAATGCTTTACGTTCTGAGCGTAAAAATAAGTCTCCCGTCTGTGACGCGGTAGACACACAAAATTTACGCTCCACGCGTAAAGAAAAATCTTCCGTCTGTGACGTGGCAGATACTCATGTTTTGCGCTCTACGCGTAAAGGTAAATCTCCTGTCTGTGACAGTGAGATAAAATTCACAATGATGTTTTTACATCTAAAGTGAATTTACCTGCACGCATACAGCGTAAAAATATTGTTGGTACAACTTCGGTTCTCCAACAATAACCTTCTTACACTGCTTTATGCAAGGTACCAAACCTTCAAATTACGCGTAATGCTGATAGAGTTCTTTGTGCTAAAAATCCCAAGATTTACGCACGCAACTCCAAGCGCGTAAAAATGTAAAGTTTGGTTCTGCTAATGCGGCCAGTAATCTTCTTTATACACAAGGGACTAAACATTTCTCTACCCCAAATATAATAAAGAAGACTACTCCCTCTACTTCTTCTGATTTAGGCGAGCTGTTAGTACAAAAGCGTAAAAACAGATAATCTCATGTGACACTCTCCCAAGAAAATTATCATTGTGAGTGTCACCAGATTGTAATCAAGTGTTGTTGTTCAGCTTCTAAACGGTCAGTTTTTGACGGATTAAGCTTCAATGTGCCTCAACAGTAAGCTGATGACCAAGAACATGAGTTGTTATATGCGTTAGTTAACATGGCATCTCATACCAACAGAGGACGACGTCCAAGACGCAACTCGTCTCAAACTCCAGGTCAACAACAATTCAACAGACTTCTTGATTCTTTTGAGGGAGTATATCAGAATACTCGATCAAGAAGACAAAGACAGTTGCAGACTTCTGATTCAGAAGCTGGGGGTACTCAATCTTTTGAGTCCGAAACTGATAGTGTCGATTCATACCTCTATACCAATCCCTCTGTATCTTCAAGAGAGGTTGAATCCTATGCTATTGGAGATGAACCGGAGACGTCATCTGCTAATACAGAACAACGTCTCTCTGTCGTTGAGCAATCACTAAAGGACATGCTTACCATGATGCAAAGCATGCACCAAATAATAATGACTCAGCAAACTGCTCAGCCGGCAGTAGTAACACTGGGGCAGGCAGCAGCACAAACTCAAGATAGTCAAGGGATTGATATACCTTTGAATAATCAAGAGCCTGCTGTCAATCAAAATTCTGTATCTACAGATCCTATCATTCCAGAAGATGTACCACCTCCGGTAGGGGTCACGGTACATCCAACAACTATTCAATCAAATGTGCTTCCTCAAACCAGTGAAGCTATTCAAGCAGTGCGTGAACTAAAAGCACAGTTTGAGGTTCTGAAGTACAAGGATCAGCTCCAGAGGTTAGGGATTAAGCAACCTTATCCTCCTCATTGGAATGATGTACCCTTTCCTCCAAAATTCAAGCCACAATCGATGGTATTGTTTGATGGAAAGGCTTCTCCTAGTCAGTATATCAATTACTTTGATATTATGACTGTGCATCTGCAGAAAAATGATGCTCTTCTCACTCGAGTGTTCATCGGGTGCTTGACGGGTTCAGCTTACGACTGGTATCGTAGTTTACCTGACAATTGTATTTCGTATTTTGACGAATTTAAAGCAATATTTCTCTCCCACTTCTATGAAGGAGGTATGGATATGAATATGTCCTCCTTAATAGAGATCAAACAAAAGGAGAAGGAAGATACTCGGACGTTCATCGAACATTTTCGACAGACAACTCTAAAGATGCCTCCTGATATGCCAGATTCAGCATTAATTGATACATGCAAGATGAATCTGCGACCATCCATTGCTGTCTTCACGGGTTCCCAATTCACAGACTGGGCCTCGTTTATTATAGCAGCAGTTTCTGTCGAGACCAATGGTAGGTTGGCTCGTGAACATGGGATGATCTTTGCTTCAGAAGACAAAGGAAAGAAAGGCTCTTCTGGTAATAATTTCGGCAATCGTAATGGGAAAGGGAAGGATACCCTTATGGTTAATCTTTCAAAAAATAAAACGACGCCGAATAATCATGAGTCTTCTAAGCCAAAAGAAGAATACTCTTTTGACGATAGCGATATCCCAGGGATATTCCAATGTCTGCTAAAGAGTGGCAAACTCCAAATTCCAGAGCCAAAGAGGCCTAATGATGTGAATCTGACTGACAATCCCAAGTATTGTATCTATCACAGATACATAAATCATCCCACCAAGGCTTGTTATGTCCTAAAGAAAAAAATCCAAGAGCTGATAAATGCTAATGCCATCGCTTTAACTAACGATGAGCATACAGTCACAACCAATATGGTTTCTCTTCAATTCGAAGGTTTTTCTCCACAGCAAGTCCCAGATGGGGTTGTCCCAATTCCGAAGGCGACGATGAAGATTGTGAATATCCCGCTTGCCAGAGAGGAAAATGAAGGATTGTTGCCTCTCACATTAAAGAATGGTAAAATCATGTGGGTACATCCTGACTTAGTACCTGAAATAGAGGATGAAGGTAAAACTTGAAAATCCAAGAGAGGTAGAAAAGTTAAAACCTGCAACATGATTTCTCATGTTATTCCAGATCCTGATGATTTGGATCATCTTTGGGATGGCATTCCTTTGGAGGATAGATTGAAAGGTTTAAATATATGTCCTCCAAGTTTGGCTCCTCCTATTAAGCTCAAACTTTCTCATCAGCAGTGGTTAGCTATGAATAGTATCCCCTTATACAGGGCACAACAAGTTTTTGCTGCTTATGAAAAAGCTCCTACAGGGATTTTTCTTCGTGTCCCGAATACTCATTTTTCTGTGGTTACAGAGGTTTCTGTCTCTTCCTCCTCTGTTAAACCATCCATTGAAAGTCCACTGCCCATTCACTTGTACAGTCAACAATTAGTCCATCTCATGAAAAAGATGGGCTATGACTTTCAAAAGGCAGAGGGTCTGAACTATGATAAAGGAATGCGACTTTCTTTACAGATTGAAAGTCAAAAATTTACTGTTGGATTGGGTTCTGAGCTTCCTCATAAAAATCCTCGCAAGAAGAAGGCTAAGGGAAAGAAGATTAAATCCTACAATATGGTACTTCCTTCTTATGAGTCCGAAGAAGAAACTTTTACTGGTACGAGATCTGGGAAAGAGTACCACAAAGATTATGAGGGATCTTCCAAAGAAACAGAGAACGTTGTGGAAACATTACCAGTTCAACCATCTCCAGTTCCTGCTAAACCATCTGTGGTTGAAGGGGAAACAGAAAGCAATACGCTTTGACGTTCCTTTGAAATCTGCTTCAAATCAAGGAGTGATGATGAAGCCCTACAAATTTGATATTCTAGCCCAGTTAGCCAATACTCCGGCTAGACTCTCTATATTCGAGCTGCTTCGTCTTTCTAAAGAAAGCAGGGAGACTCTGAGTGAAGCTTTGCTACAAGCAGACTCATGCTTGGCTCAACTCAAGAGTCCTGATAATACACCAGTGTCGTGTCCACAATGTCATAGTGTGATGGAGGCAATTCCTAATATTACCTTCACACAAGAAGATATGCTGTTGAAGCATAACAAGTACGACAGGCCTTTGTGCTACACTGGGTATATTGAATCCACTGAAATTGACAGGATTTATATTGATCCTGGGTCTTCTATTAGCATTATTCTTCAGAGTATGCTAAGACCTTTGAGGATTCCTACTAGTGATCTGATTTACACTAGTACTACAATAGTTGGTTTCAACTCTGGCAAGAGTAAACCACTGGGGAAGATTCATCTAAAGATTCAGATTGGTGATCTTCGAACTATGGCAACCTTCTATGTTATCAACTCAGACGTATCCTACAGCATCCTTCTTGGAAGACCGTGGATACATGAACATAATATTGTGCCTTCAACTCTCCACCAATGCTTCAAGTACGTAGATTCACAAGGGGTTGTGAAGACTGAGTTTGCTGATATCAATCCCTTCAAGGGTGTTGAAGCCTATTTTTCTAACTCAATACTCTACAAACAAGAGCATGTGAAGGAGATATCAGATATAGCTGAAGATCAATCACCTGCCGAAGATCAGTCTGTCAATAAAGATTCTCTAGAAGAGCAACCTTTGAAGATCAAAGTCAAAGGGCGAATCCAACCCCAACCTGTCAACGAACAACCTCTGGTGATCAAGGTCAAAGGAAGAACTCGAGCTTCATCTGAGGAATCAGTGAGTATTCCTGCCAAGAGCCAAGTTCAACCTCTTATGATCAAAGTCAAGGGACGTACTTCTTGTACGAATGATCCAGAACCACCATTGATCATCAACCTTGGCAAGTCTACGCAGAAGATGGATGACGGTCCGTTAATGATAAATCCTAAGCGTAGTACTCAACTTGTAAATGATGTAAATATTGATCATTCTGTACTTTCTAATATCAACGAAGATTTTCTTTTTGAGTATATGGCTGTCAAATTTGTTGAAAGAATGACTTTATCTCCTAATAATCAAAGTCATCAATATAAAGACGACATAGATACAGAGGAAACTTTATACATTGACCATAAAGAAAATTCTTTTCCTCCTCATATCGATGTAGGACCTTATGCTCAAAATTTCCTAACATCTTCTCCCTATCTTCTTCTTGTAGCTGCTTCATCACAAGCTTGTGTAACTTATAGACGTCACGAAGAATCCTGTTTTGTGGTTCCATCTAATAAGAAAAACAAGCACCAAATTGTGTTTGGTCTGGCTAGAAATATCCCTGTGGCTCAGACAGATGATCTTAGAGATAAAGATAAAGAAAGAATTTGAATTGACAAATATAGTCAACAATCTCTCAAGATTATTCAAAGTATGGAATATGATTTGAAAACTATACCGGGTCTTAATCAAGGAAAGGGTAGACGGTTACCATTATGTGTGTTACGCCCCAGAACCAGAATACTAGAGAGCGGGGGCAGACATAGCCAGCTACGTATGTCACGACCCGCACCCACTGTTAGGGTACGAGAACGTAACAACGCCCAGCCTACGCCGCAGTGTCGGCGGTAGAACGCTGTCCTAGGTCAATCATCTAACAATACCAAAGTACCTGTACAGTTTATACTCTCCGAATGGAGGTGACATAACAATATACATCTCAATCACATCTAGGGTAGAAGAACGAAAGACAGAAGATAGATAGTAACTCAAAGAGAACCATAGCATAGATGAAATAAGACTAAGTGTCTAAGATACATAACATCCAGAATGTCAACTCATAATACAAGACTAAGAGTCTATACATAACTCAACATCTCAAAATACAACTTAGATGTGAGACAAAAGTAAATATAGAAAAGACTGCCTAGGCTAAACTGGTCTAGACTGCTGGAACAATATCCTCAGCTGCAGGTGGATCCTGCTGAGGGTCCACAACATAAGTATCATCTAGTCCTGCTCCATAATAGGTAGACACCAGGGCCTCCTCCTCATCCTCTGTAATATTTTCAACAGGTCCAATCAGGACGGAAACGAGCACAATACATCTCACGCAGTGCATAGAATGATAGGAGATATAAAGCATGCAATAGAGTAAAATACAGGAACTGCTGAAGGAAGATACATGTAGCAAAAGAGATAGCTGTAAAGGAAATATCTACTGTATATAGAGAACTAGCAGTGTCTAGTGAGTCAGAGTAAAATATAGACATGTGAAATGGCATAGGAGATTCATGACTACAGCTAGAAGTGATTCATGACTACAGCTACTGGGGTAATATCCACATGACTATTTCCACTCCCCCATCCCCAATCAATACACAAGGATCCATTCAGGTTATGTTAAGATTCGTGATAAGCCCATAATTGGGTGATACGTGAGTGATTCATGAAGATTCATGGAGGCTCGGTGATTATGAGAGTACATGAGTCACTAGCTGATACATGAAGATACATGAAAATAGAAGCATGAGATACATGATGTAAGTGAAACACACATGACAAAAGTACCTGATGCTCCCGAGGGGGATAACATCTCATGAAAAGATCCATATAGTACCAATCCGTGATAACAATCGTGTCAGCATCAAGTAAAGTAAGCTAGAGCAAGAATATAAATCCTGGCAAATATGAAACGGTCAGAGAATGTACTCGCCTGATAACTGAATGTCTGAAGAAGATATACTGTCTGAGGAGAGGTGTATGGCTCCTAATCAGAGCAATACAAGTCACAATGTATCCACAATGGTAAAAATAAAGTATACAATGCATACTACATGATTCTAGGTCAATCTGGTCAAAAGTCAACTCTTGGTCAACTCTAAAGTCAAACTAGTCAAGGTTAAGTCAATACTAGTCAAACTAGTTAGGGTTTTAGTCAAACTAGTTAAACTAGTTGATTTAGGTCATTCCTAGTCATTTCTAGGTGAACTAGGTCAACTTTGACCTACAGTTGACTTTGGTCAACCCTTAGTCAACAAGGGTCAACACAAAGGGTTTTGGGTCATTCAGGGCTAGCCCCAAGCCATAGGCTAGTAATCCTAGGCCATAGGCCATAGGCTAGTATAGGGTTTCTATATAACCTATAGTAGGAAACATATACATATATATATATATATGATATATAGATATATGAATCTATCTTATACCCAATACCCAATATAGGAATATCATATATAATACAACCACACACATATATATACATATATGTATCTAATACTAATACATATATATATATCAATATATATATATACATATATATATATATATATATATAAAACCTATATATACTATATATATATATATGACATAGAGAGAGAGACTGAGTGAGAGAGAGAGAGTGAGACAGTGAGAGAGAGGGAGACTGAATGAATCAGGGGGGGGTTCCAGGAATTCCTGAACCCAAACCCATCCAAAACACACACACACATAATACATATATACACACATATGTATATATATATATAACTTAACGCACACACACCCAAATCACCCCAAAATCGACCCACACTCTCACATACACATATACTACATATATACACATTAAAATACATTAATATAATACATAAATCATTAGCAAAATCGAATCAAAATTCGATTTTGCAAAAACTGTAATTTTCAGAAAATAAGAAATTGCACTGTGAAAACCTAACTTGGGTTAGCTCAAACATCAATCAAAACGACCTAAGATGACCCAAACTTGGTTGGTAACTAAAGCCCCTAGGTTAGGCTAGGTCCCTAGCAGCCTGACACTGTGTCACGACACGACACGACGTGTCCACAAGGATTTAAAGTCACACGGGTAAACCAGTGTACACTGTTACAGTGTAAATTCAAAATTAGTCTAGGACACGACACAAAGCGACACAGGCCTCGTGCTCGTGCCCGAAGGTGCGCCTAGGGTTGGGCTTCGTGTCCATGGGCCTGATACGTGTCCACGTGTCGTGTAGAGGGGACACGACACACGTATCAGAAGCCCCAATTTACGTGTTTCAGACTGTGTCGTCGTGTTTTCGCGTGTCTCGTGCTCGCGACACGGGACACGTGACACCACGTGGTTGTGTCCAATGTGTTCGCCTACATACAGGCTTCGTGTCCATGTCAGTACCAAGTGTCCACGTGTCGTGTACAGTGGACACGACACGTTCAAAGTACAGTGTCTGTGCGTGTGTACACAGTGTTTAGAACGACCCTTGCGGGGTCGATTCCGTGTCCGACACGACACGAGGTCATCCCAAACTTTGGGGATGACCTGTCAGTCATTGCCCCGTGCTCCGTGCCAATTTTGGCGTGTCCACGTGGCTTCTACAGTGCGTGGGGACACTGTGGCAGCAGGACACAATTCCTGTGTACTGCCCTGTGTCCCGAGAGCTTGTGTGTCCAAATTTGGACACGACACAAGTCGAATTGTGTCCAGTGACATAGGATTAGGGTTAGGGTTAGTTAGTCTAGGTTTTTGTTCAAAGAGTTTGGAAAAACAGTGATCAAAATACACAATGACAGTGCTCAAACAGTGAGTAAAATTAGGGTTCTAGACTAGTAGGATACGTGTCCAACACGACACCAAAACACATCAAAATCCTACCAAACTTTACCCACAATATTGTTACCCCTATATGAATGCATCTATGAAAGAAAAATAGGAATTTGACTAGGTTTGTGGAAATTTACCTATTGGTGAATTTCAAGGAAATTCAATGAAAAGGGGGTGTTGTGATTTTGAACTCGACGATGCCCAAGCTCCCAAATTCTAGATTTCTTGCTTCCCTTAGCTCCCTAGATGTTGTAGGGTTCCAATGCAAAAGACTAGAGTCAATTTGGATCACAAATGACCAAGTTATGAAGGTTTGAGTAAAAAGGGAATTTTTTGGAATAAAATTCATGCAATTTATTCATGATTTAATCCAAGGGGTATTTATCAAAGTGTAGGCTGCCATGGGGGTCTTCTTTGGCCGGCCAAGCATGGGGGGGGGGGGGTGTCTTTGTCTTCCTTAATAGCTAAGTCAAGGACTTTTTGGAAAAGGGTTTGATATTTTGCATAATTTGTGCAAAATATCCATAAAGCAAATATCTAGATATTTTAACCCTTTAACCCCATGACCAAATCATCACTCTAATGGTTCTAGGTTAGTGGCTAACTACTAGTTTAGGGTAGGATAGGTTAGGAACTAATCATGAGACCTACCAAGTATTAAATAATATTAAAATCACATAATCACAAATTAAATCTAGAAAATTACCAAAATACCCTTTTGGTCAAAAACCCCAAATTTGATATTCTAAGCCTATGGCTAAGCTACCATGGTCATGGCAACTTCTAGGTTAGAGAAAACTAGGGTTTACACTAAGTTATACTAACCAAAATCACAAAGTCATAAGTCATGACTTAGCATGACTTAGAAAATGGTTTAACTTAACTAAAATCACCAGAAAATCATACCATGACTAAAATACCACTAATAAATAATAAAAATAATAAATTTTCAAAAATCCCCAATTTCAGAAAACAGGGTGTTACAAGTCTACCCACCTTAAAATAATTTCGTCCTCGAAATTTAGATGGTCGTACTCCTCCTAGGTCAAACCTCCAACAATCAGGGACGAAGCCACTACCTAGGCAACATACAAGGTCAACAAGCAAAAATATGGATAGTAGACCTATACTGGGTCATGTCCAAAAATTGGCTAACAGTTTTAGGTCATAAGGTGTTTTAATTCAAATCGAAGCCAAAAAAAAATAACTCCATGGGGTAAATCAGGATGGAGCCTCGGGTCAAGAAAATCGTACTAAGCAAATGAAGCACACGATGGTATGCCTGAGTGGGACACTAAGGTCATGGCTGTAGTATGTCATGTCTAGGTCAGGTATGTGAAGTCAGTTTTGAGAAAACAACTAGTCTGGTGCTCCAAATTTAAAAGTCACGGTAATGTGCCTACGATGATCACAATTTAGAGTGGGAAAGGTCTATGGTCTAAATTGAACCAAAATCATGATGAATAGTAGTACCAGGGGGACAGGTTAAATGGAAAATATGTGGTCTCATCTAGGTGCACTAGTCATTCTAGATCAATACTGTCCTATGGTATCAGAACGTTCAAGCAATCTAAGGTGTCCTAATTGGGAAGGTAAGGGAACAACAATCATCAAGACTATAGGGTCGTCTACCATCCTATATGAAAATGGGTTATTAACAAATGAGAAATTATTAAAGTTACCATTCCATAAAAAGAAAATTGAAAATTTAGGTACAAACAATCACAAATAGATTTTAGTCTTGACACGATCTAAATTGATCAATTTTAGGATAAATCGAGATTGGGCAAGATGGGAATTTAATGAAATCAAGTATGAGCACGAGCATCCAATGATGAAGATCCAGGTCATGATTAAATTTAATTCAACTGGATACGAATACGAGGTTCATAGGCGATAAATAATTCCAAGGAGAATTGTCAAGGCTGTTGTGGATAAGATTCTAGGGTAAGTTTAACTGTGTCCATCCACGTAGATTGATACATGAAAAAGCGAACCAAAGTGCAATAGGTTGATCAGACCATCATGCGCCGGTTCTGATTAGATAATATGTTAGTGGGTGTACACCCAATAAATATATCATGATCAAGCTTGAAAAGGATAAGCTTGTAAAACTTAAGAATAAATTTATAGCATAAGATATAAGTAAGGGTGGAAATGATGAAAGAAGATACATAGTCCAAGATTCTTAACCAATCGGGTCAAGCATTCAAGGTAAGGTACAAGGTTAAGTATTTGAGGGTTCAAGTAGAACACCATCACATGCCAGGTCGAAAGAATTGAGCCAAGGTGGGTCTCTAATTGAAATAAGAATCAATTTGGTATCATGGTAGAGGTTATGGTTTAGCCATTTGACCAGAAAATCATATCAAAAAAATAGAGTACAAGGGGACGGGTTTTAGTGGGACATGGAATACCTACATGAAGGTAGGCTAGTCTAGGTCTTACATGTGAAGTTTGTTGGGAGGTAACAGCTAGTATTATACTCTGAATATCTAAGTCACGGTAAAGGACGTCCAATGATCTAGAATAGAAAGTGGAAGTTCAAGACGTGACAAATTGATGCAAAAATTGAAGAAGATCAAATTAACTCATGAAATAAAATTAATCAGGAATCTAGTAAATAATTTAGGAACACAGTCCTAGGGATAGATAGGCTACTAGATGAATATAGTTAGGGTTCGATCAATCAAGGGTCAAGGTTAGAAGGTCTTAATGAGTCTTTATTTGAGGAAAAGTCGAGTAAGTCAGGTTTGGGATACAGTCACATAGATTGGTAGAAAGAGTTTAAGCAAGATGCAAAATAGAGAGGGCAGTTCATTTTAATGAAAGGCAATTAGCAAGAGGATTAGATGGCAAGAACAGATAAGAGTTTTCTCATAATTGTGATTGAGTACCCTAAGAATAAAAGATATTAATCTAACACTAAGAAATTAAAATCAACAACTACAAAAATTTCAAAATCATCAACTAACACCAGGATTCAAAGTTCTACAGTGAATCCTCCAAAATTAAATTCAATTAAGAAAAAAGGAGTTTAAATCGAAATTTCAATGAGATTCTCAAGGGTCATCCCAGGAATCTCTCAAAGTATCCTAGCAGTGATTGAGTATCCATTCTCTCTAAGCCTATTCCTCTAATCCTATCACAGGCTGTAGTGATACTCTAGTTCGAATACCACTACATAAACTCGACCTGCATGGGCCACCACTAAAAACGTGTCACGACCCGCACCCACTGTTAGGGTACGAGAACGTAACAACGCCCAGCCTACGCCGCAGTGTCGGCGGTAGAACGCTGTCCTAGGTCAATCATCTAACAATACCAAAGTACCTGTACAGTTTATACTCTCCGAATGGAGGTGACATAACAATATACATCTCAATCACATCTAGGGTAGAAGAACGAAAGACAGAAGATAGATAGTAACTCAAAGAGAACCATAGCATAGATGAAATAAGACTAAGTGTCTAAGATACATAACATCCAGAATGTCAACTCATAATACAAGACTAAGAGTCTATACATAACTCAACATCTCAAAATACAACTTAGATGTGAGACAAAAGTAAATATAGAAAAGACTGCCTAGGCTAAACTGGTCTAGACTGCTGGAACAACATCCTCAGCTGCAGGTGGATCCTGCTGAGGGTCCACAACATAAGTATCATCTAGTCCTGCTCCATAATAGGTAGACACCAGGGCCTCCTCCTCATCCTCTGTAATATTTTCAACAGGTCCAATCAGGACGGGAACGAGCACAATACATCTCACGCAGTGCATAGAATGATAGGAGATATAAAGCATGCAATAGAGTAAAATACAGGAACTGCTGAAGGAAGATACATGTAGCAAAAGAGATAGCTGTAAAGGAAATATCTACTGTATATAGAGAACTAGCAGTGTCTAGTGAGTCAGAGTAAAATATAGACATGTGAAATGGCATAGGAGATTCATGACTACAGCTAGAAGTGATTCATGACTACAGCTACTGGGGTAATATCCACATGACTATTTCCACTCCCCCATCCCCAATCAATACACAAGGATCCATTCAGGTTATGTTAAGATTCGTGATAAGCCCATAATTGGGTGATACGTGAGTGATTCATGAAGATTCATGGAGGCTCGGTGATCATGAGAGTACATGAGTCACTAGCTGATACATGAAGATACATGAAAATAGAAGCATGAGATACATGATGTAAGTGAAACACACATGACAAAAGTACCTGATGCTCCCGAGGGGGATAACATCTCATGAAAAGATCCATATAGTACCAATCCGTGATAACAATCGTGTCAGCATCAAGTAAAGTAAGCTAGAGCAAGAATATAAATCCTGGCAAATATGAAACGGTCAGAGAATGTACTCGCCTGATAACTGAATGTCTGAAGAAGATATACTGTCTGAGGAGAGGTGTATGGCTCCTAATCAGAGCAATACAAGTCACAATGTATCCACAATGGTAAAAATAAAGTATACAATGCATACTACATGATTCTAGGTCAATCTGGTCAAAAGTCAACTCTTGGTCAACTCTAAAGTCAAACTAGTCAAGGTTAAGTCAATACTAGTCAAACTAGTTAGGGTTTTAGTCAAACTAGTTAAACTAGTTGATTTAGGTCATTCCTAGTCATTTCTAGGTGAACTAGGTCAACTTTGACCTACAGTTGACTTTGGTCAACCCTTAGTCAACAAGGGTCAACACAAAGGGTTTTGGGTCATTCAGGGCTAGCCCCAAGCCATAGGCTAGTAATCCTAGGCCATAGGCCATAGGCTAGTATAGGGTTTCTATATAACCTATAGTAGGAAACATATACATATATATATATATATATGATATATATAGATATATGAATCTATCTTATACCCAATACCCAATATAGGAATATCATATATAATACAACCACACACATATATATACATATATGTATCTAATACTAATACATATATATATATCAATATATATATATACATATATATATATATATATATAAAACCTATATATACTATATATATATATATGACATAGAGAGAGAGACTGAGTGAGAGAGAGAGAGTGAGACAGTGAGAGAGAGGGAGACTGAATGAATCAGGGGGGGGTTCCAGGAATTCCTGAACCCAAACCCATCCAAAACACACACACACATAATACATATATACACACATATGTATATATATATATAACTTAACACACACACACCCAAATCACCCCAAAATCGACCCACACTCTCACATACACATATACTACATATATACACATTAAAATACATTAATATAATACATAAATCATTAGCAAAATCGAATCAAAATTCGATTTTGCAAAAACTGTAATTTTCAGAAAATAAGAAATTGCACTGTGAAAACCTAACTTGGGTTAGCTCAAACATCAATCAAAACGACCTAAGATGACCCAAACTTGGTTGGTAACTAAAGCCCCTAGGTTAGGCTAGGTCCCTAGCAGCCTGACACTGTGTCACGACACGACACGACGTGTCCACAAGGATTTAAAGTCACACGGGTAAACCAGTGTACACTGTTACAGTGTAAATTCAAAATTAGTCTAGGACACGACACAAAGCGACACAGGCCTCGTGCTCGTGCCCGAAGGTGCGCCTAGGGTTGGGCTTCGTGTCCATGGGCCTGATACGTGTCCACGTGTCGTGTAGAGGGGACACGACACACGTATCAGAAGCCCCAATTTACGTGTTTCAGACTGTGTCGTCGTGTTTTCGCGTGTCTCGTGCTCGCGACACGGGACACGTGACACTACGTGGTTGTGTCCAATGTGTTCGCCTACATACAGGCTTCGTGTCCATGTCAGTACCAAGTGTCCACGTGTCGTGTACAGTGGACACGACACGTTCAAAGTACAGTGTCTGTGCGTGTGTACACAGTGTTTAGAACGACCCTTGCGGGGTCGATTCCGTGTCCGACACGACACGAGGTCATCCCAAACTTTGGGGATGACCTGTCAGTCATTGCCCCGTGCTCCGTGCCAATTTTGGCGTGTCCACGTGGCTTCTACAGTGCGTGGGGACACTGTGGCAGCAGGACACAATTCCTGTGTACTGCCCTGTGTCCCGAGAGCTTGTGTGTCCAAATTTGGACACGACACAAGTCGAATTGTGTCCAGTGACATAGGATTAGGGTTAGGGTTAGTTAGGCTAGGTTTTTGTTCAAAGAGTTTGGAAAAACAGTGATCAAAATACACAATGACAGTGCTCAAACAGTGAGTAAAATTAGGGTTCTAGACTAGTAGGATACGTGTCCAACACGACACCAAAACACATCAAAATCCTACCAAACTTTACCCACAATATTGTTACCCCTATATGAATGCATCTATGAAAGAAAAATAGGAATTTGACTAGGTTTGTGGAAATTTACCTATTGGTGAATTTCAAGGAAATTCAATGAAAAGGGGGTGTTGTGATTTTGAACTCGACGATGCCCAAGCTCCCAAATTCTAGATTTCTTGCTTCCCTTAGCTCCCTAGATGTTGTAGGGTTCCAATGCAAAAGACTAGAGTCAATTTGGATCACAAATGACCAAGTTATGAAGGTTTGAGTAAAAAGGGAATTTTTTGGAATAAAATTCATGCAATTTATTCATGATTTAATCCAAGGGGTATTTATCAAAGTGTAGGCTGCCATGGGGGTCTTCTTTGGCCGGCCAAGCATGGGGGGGGGGTGTCTTTGTCTTCCTTAATAGCTAAGTCAAGGACTTTTTGGAAAAGGGTTTGATATTTTGCATAATTTGTGCAAAATATCCATAAAGCAAATATCTAGATATTTTAACCCTTTAACCCCATGACCAAATCATCACTCTAATGGTTCTAGGTTAGTGGCTAACTACTAGTTTAGGGTAGGATAGGTTAGGAACTAATCATGAGACCTACCAAGTATTAAATAATATTAAAATCACATAATCACAAATTAAATCTAGAAAATTACCAAACTACCCTTTTGGTCAAAAACCCCAAATTTGATATTCTAAGCCTATGGCTAAGCTACCATGGTCATGGCAACTTCTAGGTTAGAGAAAACTAGGGTTTACACTAAGTTATACTAACCAAAATCACAAAGTCATAAGTCATGACTTAGCATGACTTAGAAAATGGTTTAACTTAACTAAAATCACCAGAAAATCATACCATGACTAAAATACCACTAATAAATAATAAAAATAATAAATTTTCAAAAATCCCCAATTTCAGAAAACAGGGTGTTACAACGTATAATGAAATGGAATCCACATCACTATACGGTCATGGCTGTCTAGATATATGAGGGTTTAACTACAATCCATCAGTCTCCTATGGTCAAGAACAAGCCTATTGTCTCAATCACAAGCAAGTAGTAACAGTCACAAGATATTAGAGCATCAATATACAATAGTAAGGCGTCCCATACATTACATATTGGATGATCATAAAGCTAGTCGTACAAAATGTCAGGACTAGCAAGAGTTTTAGTCAATACATGATCAACCCTAGGATTTGTCAATCATGTTACAGTCCGTAGGCAGACAGTAAATAAAGGTGCAATACGAGCTAACACGTGCTCGTCGGCTAAACACCTCAAAAGAATAATTTTACAAATAGAGTGGGAGGACAAAAGAAATCTACTCGTTGCCCTGGTTACGCCTGGTGGTCACCATCGGGCTGGAAGACAGGTGGATCCTCTGGTGCTGCTCCGATATCTGGCCACACAAAACCAGCTGGGTCAGACCCCAGAAAGAGCAAGTGCCACAAAGGAGGCTTCACTTAGGAACTAAAACCAGAATATTATAATAGAATATTAAAGATAATAAATAAAGAACTGATAATAATAGAGATAACAATAGTAAACTGAGTACGAGGAAACCATTCAAGTAGCCAGATCACAACCCTTAAACCAAACAAGGACCCGGGTTGCAGCCCTTCACCTGAATAGAAACCCGTCTCAAATACTATTGGTATAGTATAAACAATAAACGAAGAGAGGACACAGAACTGCTCCGGAAGCCAGGTTACAACCCTTAAACCAAACAAGGACCGGGGTTGTAACCATTCGCCTGAACAGAACTGGACCCCTGATCTTTATCGTTAAGGTCAGTATAAATAATCCTGTTACTGAGGTAAGATAAAACATGACAAGCATGGCAGGGGTGCAATAAGATAATAAACGAAGAGAGGACACAGAACTGCTCCGGGAGCCAGGTTACAACCCTTAAACCAAATAAGGACCGGGGTTCTAACCCTTCGTCTGAACAGAACTGGACCCTTGATCTTTATTGTTAAGGCATGCACAATAAGCAGGACGATATATGATAAGATAACCGCGGAACTATTCAGATAGCCAAGTTACAATCCTTAAACCAAACAAGGACCGGAGTTGTAACCCTTCATCTGTACAGAACTTGGTATCCTATCATTTATCGATACAAGAAATCATGTCATGATACAATCTTGTACAGGATCGTGACAAACTACACTGGCTGGACTCCATCCAATCAATCACGGCAAAGCAATAAGTACGGCTTGATACTTTAACTAACTAGGGTTATCACAGGCCTGGTTACTAGCAAGATGCAATAAGATTATTCCAACAGCCACAAGCCCTGCAGACCATCCAAGTTATCCAAGTCGAATGTCCGTTTCTGAAGGATGCAACACGTGATAGTGTGCTGGAAATGTGCCCTACTTGTCGGTAGGCTACAAGTCCACTTAATGTGTCCAGATAACGGGATTGCCTGTAGCTGGGAAAATCTCTTCATGACTACTGAATTATTCTAGTTAATTAGCCTTAATCAATTTTAGTAGGTACCCCTGACCGTGGTACTCAGGGATCCCCATCCTATATATGATGCAAGACAGTGCCAGTTTATTTGTACAAACACAATCACCCACGGTGTCCAGGTCTTTCTTACTTGTCATGTCAGACTAACTGTCATAACAGCATGTCATGATATATCTTGTCAGTTTACTGGTTAAGAGTGCGCCACGGCGGACCACTATCGGATTCTATTCTTACATTATCGTGAATAAGAGAAACTTGCATAAAATAACTAGTAACATATTCTTGAAGCTAAGAAAAAGATCTACAACTTTCATGTTTTGAGTTTTCAAGATTCTAGCTACAAAACAACTTAAACAGGCAAAAACAGTAAAATAGAGCAATTCCGTCGCATGGGATTCCTGCACAAATCGGCGCGTGGGATTCCTGCACAATCGGCGCATGGAATTCCTACACAATCGGCGCATGGGATTCCTGCACAAATCGGCGCATGGGATTCCTGCACAAATCGGCGCATGGAATTCCTGCGCAATCGGCGCATGGGATTCCTGCGCAATCGGCGTATGGGATTCCTGTGCAACCGGCGCATGGGATTCCTGTACAAATCGGCGCATGAGATTCCTGCACAATCGGTGCATGGAATTTCTGCACAAATCGGCGCATGGGATTCCTGCACAATCGGTGTATGGGATTCCTGCGTAAATCGACGCATGGGATTCCTACGCAATCGGCGCATGGGATTCCTGCATAATCGGCACATAGGATTCCTGCGCAATCGGCACATGGGATTCCTGTGCAATCGGCGCATGGGATTCCTGCACAATCGGCGTATGGGATTTAAAACTCACGTTGCGTCTTCAGTACATGCGCGTAAAGAACCTACGCGCATGACACGCTCGGAGTCAAAGAATGCGTTGCCGGGACTTCACGGCGCATGGCCTTCCGGTGCATGGCCTTCCGGGCGCATGGGGTTCCCGGCGCATGGGGTTCATCGTCCCCAAACAGCAAGTTCAGCTATGAAAGTTCTGAAAACCTGTAATGGCCATAATTTACTCATCCGAAGTCGAAATCAAGCGAAACAAAAGCCAAAACTGCATGAAATTGAATTCTCTACAATATAGAACCATTAGTTTTCGAAAATAACCAAGTTTTAGAGATCAAAACCAAGAAAACCGAAAAGTTACAAACTTGGATCTACAAGAATCCATCCATCAAATCCAAAAATGCCAAGTTCTAAAGAGGCTTAGAATCAAGTAAGGAAGAGAATGGAACAATAAAACTTGAGATCCATCATGAAGCAAGTTTTGCCTAAGCTCTCTCTCTCTCTCTTCTGGTGGTTGAAGAAGTAATGATGGAGAGTAAATGAAGAAGAAAGGAAAATAATGATGATAGAGAAAAGGAAGGGGTTATAAATAAGAAGGGTGGTGGTAGGTAGGAGGGTTCACCTTCGGTTCAAGATGAACCAAAGCAAACCAAGCCAAGCCGAGCCAACCCAAGAATAAACCAATCAATGAAATGCTAGAATAAATCAAGCAAGAAGACATGCAATACGGGTCAAATTACGTATACGTATACCAAGATACGCAATACGAACCACATGTATTACAACTCTACCCACCTTAAAAGAATTCCGTCCTCGAAATTTAATTAAGAGACTAGAGGGACAAGAACAAGCTATACTAATCACAGGCAAGCTATACTAATCAAGCAATCAAGCAACTTATTCATGTAAGCAAGGAATCGATGGTGTAAGGCATAAGAAGGATATTATACCTTACGAGTCAAACAGGTCGGGATATCGCGATCGGATATGATCCTCACGCTCCCACGTTGACTTACCCAAAGAGTGATGACCCCAAGCAACATGGACTAAACTAATAGTCTTGTTCTTGAGTATCTTCTCTCTCCGGTCCAATATAGACACGGGCCTCTCCTCATACGAAAGGTTGGTACCAACAACCAATTTCGAATGATCCAGGATATGGCTCGGGTCCGGGATATACCGTCGTAGTTGAGATACATAGAATATATTATGTACCTCACATAGCAACGACGAAAGAGCAAGACGATAGGATACATCTCCTACTCGCTCCAGAATATCGAACGGTCCTATATACCTAGGACTAAGCTTTTTCCGTACGTCGAAACGAATGACGCCACGGTTAGGCAAAATCCTCAGAAATACATGGTCGCCGACAAAAAACTCAAGAGGGCGCCGATGAGAATCGGCCCAATGACGTTGGCGATCTTGGGCAACTCGAAGATGATCTCTGACTCTTCTGACCACTTCAACGGTCTGAGCAATCATTTTCGGACCGAGCATCTGTCTCTCTCCGACATCGTCCTATGCTAGCGGAGATCGGCACTTCCTACCATATAGTGCCTCGAACGGTGCTATCTGGATACTGGCCTGGAAACTGTTATTGTACGAGAACTCCACCAGGTGCAGGTGATCTTCCCATGATCCACCAAAGTCGAGCGTATAAGATCTCAACATGTCTTCAAGAGTCTGGATTGTACGTTCTGACTGGCCATCTGTCTGTGGGTGATATGCTGAGCTGAACTGGAGGTGAGTCCCCAAACTCTCTTGCAGGCTACGCCAAAAGTACGACATAAATCTAGAATCTCTGTCCGAGGTGATACTGACTGGTACACCATGCAATCTGACAATCTGTCAGAGATACATCTCCCCTAGCTGAGCCGTCGACTGACCAACTCTGAACGGAAGAAAGTGAGCCACCTTCGTGAGCCTGTCTATGACAACCCAAATAGCGTCTCTGCCAGCCGGGGATCTAGGCAATCCAGTCATAAAATCCATGGTTATATGTTCCCACTTCCATTCTGGAATCGGCAAGCGCTGAAGAAGTCCAGCTGGCCTCTGATGTTCAGCCTTAACTTGTTGGCAAACCAAACATCGAGAGACAAACCGGGCTATCTTCCTCTTCATGCCATTCCACCAAAAGTGCTGACGGATATCACGGTACATCTTTGTACCGCCGAAATGAATAGAATACTGCGAACTGTGAGCCTCTGTCATGATCTCCTGTCTGATATCTCCACTGGGTACACAAAGACGCTTTCCATGCCTAAGTGTACCATCTTTATGGATACATAACTCTGGTCTTTGTCCTGCCTCACACTCTGCTCTGAGTCGCTGAAGCTTGGAATCTGCTGACTGCGCCATCCGGATCCTCTCGACTATAGTAGACTGAACTTGTATGCTGGCCATCAATGCTACACTGGAAGGGAGAACAACTTCTATACCCATCTTCTGAAGATCTGCTAACAGCTCTGGTTGCGCTGTTAGGAAGTAAACTCCGGCTCTCCTGTTCAATGCATCTGCAACAACGTTGGCCTTCCCAGGATGATACTGCAGGTTGACATCATAATCCACAAGTAGCTCTAGCCACCTCCTCTGACGCATGTTAAGATCCTTCTGGGTGAAAACATACTTCAGGCTCTTGTGGTCGGTGAAAATCTCCACCCTATCTCCATATAGGTAGTGCCTCCACAACTTAAGTGCAAATACTACTGCTGGCAGCTCCAAATCATCGGTTGGGTAATTCCTCTCATGATCACGAAGTTGTCGTGACGCATAAGCTATTACCTTCCCATGCTGCATCAGAACACATCCTAAACCTCTGCCTGAAGCATCACAGTATACTAAAAATCCTCCGGTCCCATTTGGAAGCGTGAGAATAGGAGTCGTCATCAAACCTCGCTTCAACCTCTTAAAAGAATCCTGGCACTCTGCTGTTCAAGCAAACTGTACATCCTTGCAGGTCAACTGGGTCAATGGCGTTGATATTCGAGCAAAGTTCGAAACAAATCGCCGGTAGTAGCCGGCCAATCCAAGAAAACTGTGAACTTCTGCCACTGTGCTGGGCACTGGCTATGTCTCAATGGCCACAATCTTCTGGGAATCCACTTCTACTCCTCCTCGGGTGATGATATGGCCCAAGTACGAAATGCGATCGAGCCAGAACTCGCATTTACTAAACTTGGCATACAACTGGTACTTTCTGAGAATCTGGAGGACAACTCGGAGATGCTGCTCATGCTCCGCTTCACTCTTGCTGTAGACCAGGATGTCGTCTAGGAACACAATCACGAATTGATCCAAATAAGGCATAAAAATATGATTCATGAGGTCCATGAATACAGCCGGCGCATTGGTTGCTCCAAATGGCATCACAAGGAACTCCTAATGCCCATATCTAGATCTGAAAGCAGTCTTCGGAATGTTCTGCTCTCTGACTCTGATCTGATGGTATCCTGACCGCAAGTCGATCTTCGAGAATACTGCTGCCCCCTTGAGTTGATCAAACAAGTCATCTATCCTCGGGAGAGGGTATCTATTCTTGATTGTTACTGAGTTCAAGGTACGATAATCTACACATAATCTGGATGTACCATCCTTCTTTTTCACAAGAAGCATCGGGGCTTCCCAAGGCGATCTACTAGCACGAATGAATCCCTTGGTTCTGAGTTCTTCAATCATCTTGTACAATATCTCTAGCTCTGACGGCGCCATCCTGTAGTCTCTCTCTGACACTGGGGCTGTCCCGGGAATCAAGTCGATGGTAAACTCGATCTCTCGCTCTGGCGGCATTCCTGGAAGCTCTTCTGGGAAAACATCTGGAAAATTCTCGACTATCCGAGGTAACTGCATTGCTGCTACTGCCATCCACAATACTGGAGGAGAAGGTTCAACTTCGCCTCGGGAGAAGAAAAACTCCGGCTCGCCTGGAATGCTAAAAACAACCCTGCCAATGTGGCAGTCTATCCTAGCATACTGGTCCCTCAACCAATCCATCCCTAAGACCAAATCATAATCGACCATCGGGAACTCTTTCAATCTAGCGAGGAATTCCCTACCGCTAACTACGATCCGACACGAGGAAAACACTCTATCTACTCCCACAAGTCCGTTACCAGTAAGTATATTGAGCCTTACTGATAATGACTCGGGCTCCAATCCTATCAGTGTCGCAAATCGTGTAGACATAAATGAATGCGAGGTACCAGAATCAAATAATACTGAAGCTGGAAAGGTGTTGACGAGAATAGTACCTGCCACTACCTCACCTGGCACTATTCCTTCTTCTCCCATGGTCAAGGCCAGCACTTGACCATGTCCTCTGGGTGCAGGTCCCCTCTGCTGAAAATTTCTCTGCCTGCTCTGGATCAGGGCTTGGGCTTGGGCATACTGCTGTGGTCTCTGCTGCTGGAATGCCTGGGCCTGCGTCGGCAATGGCCTCGGAAACGGATACTACAGCTGCTGCTGCTGCTGGACTGGTGCTGGTCCTCTAACTGAAGGACTAGAGAAGGCCGATGAACTCCCCCTGTTCGGGCAGTTCCTAACCCTGTGGTCCGGGGCACCACAAACCAAGCACAAACCCTGTGCTCTGCGACACTCTGATACCACATGCCCTGGCTTCCCGCAGTGTGAACATCCTACTGCGTAAGACTGCTTCTGCTTCTGCTGTTGAGGGTGCGTCGGGGTTGAATACTGAACCGACGTCACTGAGGCCGTCCGCCTCGGAGCTCCAATGGTCAAGGCCCTGGCTGCCGGGGCTGGTGCTGATGACTGATTCATCTGGCTATGGGATCGCTTCCGACCTTCGGTCCTATCCACGATCCTCTGGGAGGTATACTCGTGCCTTCGAGCTGCTCTCAATACTGCATCAAAAGTCTGATGCTCAAACTGCTCCACTGCCAATAGAATCTCCAGATGAAGTCCCTGCTGGAACCGCTGGTCTTTATCAAACTCGGTCGCCACCAAGGTGGGAGCGAACCGACTAAGCCTAAAGAACTCGGCCGCATGTCCATCGATCGTCCTGCCCATCTGCTTCAGATTGGTGAATCTCGTCTGTAGATCGTATCGAGCTACAGCATCGAAATACTTGGTCTGGAATCTCTCTCTGAATACTGCCCATGAAATAGGGGCCATTAATCCATCGGCCTGCGCTGCCCACCAGCTGCGGGCAAGATCTAGTAACTGCAGGCGCACTACGGCCACCTTCTCGGCTTCTGGAGTCCTGGCTGCTTCTAGAATCACCTCTGTATCCTGAAGCCATATATCTGCAGCGATCGCATCTTCACTGCCGTCGAAGAAGGGAGGGTTCAAGCGCTTGAAGCTGTTGGCCGCGCTATTACCCTGATGACCTCCTCTGGTCAAAGCGTCTGCCACCGCCTGGTGCAAGGCATCTCCTCAACGATCCTGGGAAGCTAATAATGACCTGATGAGACCCACCAAAGTGCCATCATCAGGCTCTGCAGGCTGGACGGGCTGAACTGGTGGCTCTCCTCCAGTAGGCATGACTCTGGAGGCTACTCCTGAATGTTGGGCTTGATCTCCAGGTTGCTGCTGGTCTGCGGAAGGTGCTTCATCTTGCTGATCGGCAGGTCCAGGTACAATGCCGCTGAAGAAGACGACATAGGAAACAATGAGGAAGGATCAGGACAGATCAACGATACAAGCATGTGATCAGGTCAAGATTACAGGGATTCAGAAGATACGAGCAGAGATCAAGGATGAGTACTGATTGAGACATCTATTCGGTAAATCCTCACATATCTTGATTTACAAGACCTGTATGGGCCACCACTAAAACCATGTCACATCCCAGAACCAGAATACTGGAGAGCGGGACAGACATAGCCAGCTACGTATAATAAAATAGAATCCACGTCACTATACGGTTATGACTGTCTAGATATATGAGGGTTTAACTACAATTCATCAGTCTCATATAGTCAAGAACAAGCCTATTGTCTCAATCACAAGCAAGTAGTAATAGTCACAAGATATTAGAGCATCAATATACAATAGTAAGGCGTCCCATACATTACATATTGGATGATCATGAAGCTAGTCGTACAAAATGTCAGGACTAGCAAGAGTTTTAGTCAATACATGATCAACCCTAGGATTTGTCAATCATGTTACAGTCCGTAGGCAGACAGTAAATAAAGGTGCAATACGAGCTAACACGTGCTCGCCGGCTAAACGTCTCAAAAGAATAATTTTACAAATAGAGTGGGAGGACAAAAGAAACCCACTCGTTGTCCTGGTTACGCCTGGTGGTCACCATCGGGCTGGAAGACAGGTGGATCCTCTGGTGCTGCTCCGATATCTGGCCACACAAAACCAGCTGGGTCAGACCCCAGAAAGAGCAAGTGCCACAAAGGAGGCTTCACTTAGGAACTAAAACCAATATATCATAATAGAATATTAAAGATAATAAATAAAGAACTGATAATAATAGAGATAACAATAGTAAACTGAGTACGAGAAAACCATTCAAGTAGCCAGGTCACAACCCTTAAACCAAACAAGGACCCGGGTTGCAGCCCTTCACCTGAATAGAAACCCGTCTCAAATACTATTGGTATAGTATAGACAATAAACGAAGAGAGGACACAGAACTGCTCCGGAAGCCAGGTTACAACCCTTAAACCAAACAAGGACCGGGATTGTAACCCTTCGCCTGAACAAAACTGGACCCCTGATCTTTATTGTTAAAGCCAGTATAAATAATCCTGTTACTGAGGTAAGATAAAACATGACAAGCACGGCAGGGGTGCAATAAGATAATAAATGAAGAGAGGATACAGAACTGCTCCGGGAGCCAGGTTATAACCCTTAAACCAAACAAGGACCGGGGTTGTAACCCTTTGCCTGAACAGAACTGGACCCCTGATCTTTATTGTTAAGGCATGCACAATAAGCAGGACGATATATGATAAGATAACCGCGGAACTATTCTGATAGCCAAGTTACAACCCTTAAACCAAACAAGGACCGAAATTGTAACCCTTCATCTGAACAGAACTTGGTATCCTATCATTTATCGATACAAGAAATCATGTTATGATACAATCTTGTACAGGATTGTGACAAACTACACTGGCTGGACTCCATCCAATCAATCACGGCCAAGCAATAAGTACGGCTTGATACTTTAACTAACTAGGGTTATCACAGGCCTAGTTACTAGCAAGATGCAATGAGATTATTCCAACAGCCACAAGCCCAGTAGACCATCCAAGTTATCCAAGTCGAATGTCCGTTTCTGAATGATACAACACGTGACAGTGTGCTGGAAATGTGCCCTACTTGTCGGTAGGCTACAAGTCCACTTAATGCGCCCAGATAACGGGATTGCTTGTAGCTGGGAAAATCTCTTCATGACTACTGAATCATTCTAGTTAATTAGCCTTAGTCAATTTCAGTAGGTACCCATGACCGTGGTACTCATGGATCTCCATCCTAAACATGATGCAAGACAGTGCCAGTTTATTTGTATAAACACAATCGCCCAAGGTGTCTAGGTCTTTCATACTTGTCATGTCAGACTAGCTGTCATAACAGCATGTCATGATATATCATGTCAGTTTACTGGTTAAGAGTACGCCACGGCGGACCACTATCGGGTTCTATTCTTATATTATCGTGAATGAGAGAAACTTGCATAAAATAACTAGTGACATATTCTTGAAGCTAAGGAAAAGATCTACAACTTTCATGTTTTGAGTTTTCAAGATTCTAGCTACAAAACAACTTAAACAGGCAAAAATAGTAAAATAGAGCAATTCCGGCGCATAGGATTCCTGCACAAATCGGCGCGTGGGATTCTGCACAATCGGCGCATGGGATTCCTGCACAATCGGCGCATGGAATTCCTGCACAAATCGGCGCATGGGATTCCTGCACAAATCGGCGCATGGGATTCCTGCGCAATCGGCGCATGGGATTCCTGCGCAATCGGCGCATGGGATTTCTGCACAAATCGGTGCATGGCATTCCTGCGCAATCGGCGCATGGGATTCCTGCACAATCGGCGCATGGGATTCCTGCGTAATCGGCGTATGGGATTCCTGCCCAAATCGGCGCATGGGATTCCTGCGCAATCGGCGCATGGGATTTAAAACTCACGTTGCGTCTTCAGTACATGCGCGTAAGGAACCTACGCGCATGACACGCTCGGAGTCAAAGAATGCGTTGCCGGGACTTCACGGCGCATGGCCTCCCGGCGCATGGCCTCCCGGGCGCATGGGGTTCCCGGCGCATGGGGTTCATCGTCCCCAAACAGCAAGTTCAGCCATGAAAGTTCTGAAAACTTGTAATGGCCATAACTTACTCATCCGAAGTCGAAATCAAGCGAAACAAAAGCCAAAACTGCATGAAATTGAATTCTCTACAACATAGAACCATTAGTTTTCAAAAATAACCAAGTTTTAGAGATCAAAACCAAGAAAACCGAAAAGTTACAAACTTAGATCTACAAGAATCCATCCATCAAATCCAAAAATGCCAAGTTCTAAAGAGGCTTAGAATCAAGTAAGGAAGAGAATGGAACAATAAAACTTGAGATCCATCATGAAGCAAGTTTGCACTTGCTTAAGATCTCTCTCTTTCCCTCCTGGTGGTTGAAGAAGTAATGGTGGAGAGTAAATGAAGAAGAAAGGAAAATAATGATGAGAGAGAAAAGGAAGGAGTTATAAATAAAGAGGGTGGTGGTAGGTAGGAGGGTTCACCTTTGGTTCATGATGAACCAAAGCAAACCAAGCCAAGCCGAGCCAACCCAAGAATAAACCAATCAATGAAATGCTAGAATAAATCAAGCAGGGAGACATGCAATACGGGTCAAATTACGTATACGTATACCAAGATACGCAATACGAACCACAGGCATTACAATGTGGTGATCCCTTTTACCAGAAAACTCGACATGGGTTGGGATACGATCCGTCCTACATATCTAATGAGAATATATTAGAAGAATTCTCTTCCAATTCTTCACAATCCTCAGATTCTGAAGAAGTTCAATTCATCGAGTCGGATACATCCCATATACAAAAAGAAGAATTTTCTTCCAGTTCTTTACCTTATGGAGGAGACTATTATGATGAATGTGAGTGTGTATTCTCAGTTAACATGGTTAAAAATGATGATGAATCTGAGTCATTTGAGAATGATTCTTGGGCACAGCAAATGGACACTCAATGGGAGCTTTGTTTTGAACAGCGACAGCCACCTACAGAGGATGAGATTGTTCAGATTGACGTTGGTGATGGAACTACATCCAAACCAATATTCATCAGTAAAAATCTTTCTGAAGATGAAAAGGAAGAGTTGATAATACAGCTGATGAAAGATTATATTGATATCTTTGCATGGAGTTAGGAGGATATGCCGGGATTAGATCCTAAAGTTGCTACTCATAACTCAATATTCAATTCCTAATGCCAAGCCTGTGAAACAACAGCAACGGCATTTTCGACTAGATATGATAGATGCAATTGAAGCGGAAGTCAAAAAATTGATTACATGTGGCTTTGTTCATGAAGAACAACACCCAGACTGGGTTGCCAATATTGTTCCTGTTATGAAGAAGAACGAAAAAGTCCGAGTTTGCATAGATTTTTGAGATCTTAATGCAGCTTGTCCAAAGGACGAATTTCCACTTCCAATTACTGATGTCATGATAGACAATACATGCGGTTTTGAACGCATGTCTTTCATGGATGGATTCTCAGGATACAATCAGATTAAGATGCATCCAAGAGATGAGAAGTATACTGCTTTTCGTACACCCCTTAGAGTCTACTGCTATACGGTTATGCCGTTTGGTCTGAAGAATGCCGGTGCCACATATCAACGGACTATGAGCAATATCTTTCAAGAACATCTACGAAAAATAGTTGAATGTTATGTGGATGATATTACTGTCAAAAGTCGATCAAAAGATGATCACATTCAAGACTTGAAGACAATATTTGAATTGATGCGTCAGCATCAATTGAAAATGAACCCTACTAAGTCTTTCTTAGGGGTTTCCAGTGGCAAGTTTTTGGGATTTGTCATCACTTCTCAGGGTATCCATATTGATCCTGATAAAATCAAAGCAATTCATGAAATGCGTCCTCCACGCAATCTAAAAAAACTCCGCGGCTTCCAAGGTCGCATTCTTATATCAGGAGATTTATATCTAATCTCTCTGGGAGATGTCAACCTTTCTCCCGTCTATTAAAGAAAGGGGTATCATTTGTTTGGGATGAAACATGTCAGAAAGCTTTCAATGACATCAAGCAATACCTTACAAATCTACCTGTTTTGGTACCTTCCGTGGTAGGGAGACCATTTTTGCTATATGTTCGAGCCTTGGATCATTCACTTGGTGCTCTTCTCGCACAAAAAAGTGATATGGGTCATGAACATGCAATTTATTATCTTAGCCGAATGATGGTCGGGGCTGAGCACAGGTATACTCCTGTAGAAAAGGAATGTCTAGCTTTGGTTTTTGCTGTTCAAAAGATACGACATTATGTGTCAGTACAGACTATTCATGTCATTTCCAAAATAAATTCTTAACTCCAGGTTAGCTACCTGGGCGATGTTGCTCACTCCTTATGACATGGTCTATGTACCTCAAAAATCAGTAAAGGGTCAAGCATTAGCTGATTTCTTAGCAGCTCACCCTATACCTGAAACATCGAAGCTATATGAGGACATTCCAGATGAAGTTGTGGATTGCAACATGACTTTAAAAGATGATATTTGGCAATTATACTTTGATGGAGCATCACGAGTTGGACCTAAAGGCAATATCGTCTCTGGAGTAGGAATTGTTTTGGTTTCTTCTGATAAGATGGTCATATACCGTACTTATTCTCTTAATGAGCCATGCTCCAACAATGTCGCAGAATATAATGCTCTGCTGATTTGTCTCCAAGTAGCAAAATAATTGGACATCGAGTTCCTAGAAGCTTATGGAGATTCTCAGCTGATTGTTAATCAGGTTAGAGGGACGTATGAAGTCAGAAATTCTGACCTCATCCCTTATCATCAAGTAGTAGTCGAATTGGTCCTTTCATTCAAAGGATTCTTTATTGAATTTGTACCACGTTCACAGAATTTGGAAGCTGATGCTCTTGCTAGTTTAGCGGCAGATTTAGCTGTTCCAATTCGAAGACAAAACACATTACTTTGTTGGATCGAGACTTATTCTGTGTTAAGAATAATCTGCATATTGAACAGAGTTATATTAAAGAATCAAATTCCCAACAGAAGGATTGGAGAAGTCCATTCATTGATTATACAGTTCATGGGATTTTACCTGAAGATTCAAAAGAAGCTGCATCAATCAAGAGACGATCATTTCGATTTTATTATGATTCGTCTTTACATATGTTATATCGTCGTTCTTATGATGGAATGTTGCTACATTGTCTCTCAGAGAATGAAGCTAAGCAAATACTCCGTGAAGCTCATGATGGTGTTTGTGGTGCTCATCAACCAGGTCTAAAATTACAAGACCGCATTCGAAGAATGGGGTATTATTGGTCATCTATGATAGCAGATGCTGTGGATTATGCCAGACGATATAAAGTATGTCAGATTCATGCTGATTTTATTCACCAACCGTCTGAATTTCTATATCCTATAGCAGCTTCTTGGCCCTTCGAAGCTTGGGGTATGGATATTATTGGTCCGATTAACCCTCCATCTGTCAAAGGACATCGGTTTATCCTAGCTATAACCGATTACTTTTCTAAATGGGCGGAAGCAGTTTCTCTTATTGAAGTAAAGACGTCCAATGTGGTTAGCTTCATCAAACACCATGTCATTTATCGCTTCAGGATTCCCAGACGGATAATTCATGACAATGGACCACAATTTGCCAGTCAGACATTTTATCGGTTCTGTGATGAGAATCAGATTCAAAATCTGGCTTCTACGGCTTATAATCCAGCCACTACTAAAATACCCAACTTTACCGACGGACGTTTAGCGACGAACGGATTCCGTCGCTAATAGCGACCAATTTCCGACGTCTTAGCGACGGATTAGCGACAGACAACACAACATAATTTTTTTCAATTTTAAATGTAAAAATTTGTCGGGTTTCCGTCGCTACGTCGACGAATAGTAGCGACGGATTATTTTTCGTCGCTTATCCGTCGCAAATGTTGGCGGCAAAATCTTTACAACATTGGCGGGAACTTTGGCGACTACCTAGCGACGGATATAGCCGTCGGAAAATACCTTTTAATTAGCGACGGTCTAGCGACCACTTTTTTCCGTCGCTATTCCGTCGCTAGATTCTGTGACCTAACTTAAATTGAACCGACGGGGGGTAAAAAATGTTACCGACGGATAAGCGACGGATCTGGCCGTCGCTAAAGCTAGTTTTTTTGGTAGTGAGCTGCTAATGGTTTGGCCGAAGCCTTCAACAAGACGATCATCAAACTTTTCAAAAAGTTCATCTCTTCTAATAAACGTGATTGGAATGAGAAACTTGGAGAATATTTATGGGCTTACCGAACGACAGTCCGAACTCCAACTGGTTTTATACCATTTTTACTGGTTTACGGATGTGAGGCGGTTCTTCCATTGGAAATCCAGATTCTATCTCATCGAATAGCCATTGCTAATGAGCTAACCATAGAGAACAATGATCGCTTACGACTTCAAGAACTTGAAGGATTGGACGAGAAGCATCTTCAAGCGCAACAGCACATTGAGCTATATCAAGCCCGCATATCTCAAACTTTCAATCGTAAAGTTAAAGAGAGGGTATTCAAAGTCGGTGAGCTAGTTCTAGCTGTTCGAAGACCGATGGTGATGACTCATAAAAGCAAAGAAAAATTCCAAGCAAAATGGGAAGGTCCTTATGTTATCGAGACAGTTTTCTCCAACGGTGCCTATAGGTTGTCTAAACCTAATAGAGATTTGCTCATGATGCCGATCAATGGCAAATTCCTGAAAAAAATATTATGATTGAACTTATTCCTTCTTCCCCAGCTACCAATGTTTGGTTAATCTTGGAGAGAAATTTTAATCTTTTATCTTACCAGTTGATTAAAAAGTTGGATTTATTATTTATCATGTTCTCATGACCTCTGAATAAATATTAAGTCTGCTTATTTTTCCTATCTATCATGTCCATTTGGCCTCTGAATAGATATTAATCTATTTTTCTTTGAGTTGTTACGATCTGTCACGTCCATATTACCTCTGATAGTATTGTATACTCTAAACAAAAAACGAGATGTCACTATCTATCATGTCCATATTACCTCTGGATAGATATAATTTATTGAGTTTAGAAGACTTGTCATGTCCATATTACCTCTGATAAGTATTTTCTATCTCATACCTATTGTTTAAATTCAAAATAAATGATAGGATCACAAAACAAATATTTTATTCATTTCTTGTGAACATTACAGAATGAATAAGATAAAAGATTACAAAAGCTCTTTATTTTTTCTAAGGCGGGGCAGAGATATCTTGAAGTAATTTCTGCAGCTCTGCTAGACGCTTGTCACGAGTGCTCAAAACAGTCTTGGTGGCTGCGGCACGTCGAGCTTCGGGAGTGCAAATATAAGAAAGTCCAGCAAAGCTGACTATCAGTTTATCCTTGGCTTCATCAAGGGTTCTAATTGTAGATTCAGCTCCGTAGGCCTGTTCTTCCAAAATTGAGCTTTGAGTTAGGTGCTGGTCCCGAGCCATGATCATCTGCTCCCTCTCTGTCTTCAAGCGAGCCACCTCAGCCTCAACTTCTCGAATTCTATCATTTTGTTGATAAATTTTCATATTCAAGGTGTCATAGGCTGTTCTATGGCTATCCAGCTCGGGCTTTATTCCAGCCAAAAAAGCTTTTTCTTTGGCGACCTTTATGCTATATTCATAGAGGGCTTCATTATATCTCGTCTCCCGAGCGAGGTAATCAGCCGATAAGGCGTCATACTCTTCTTAGATGAGACTTTCAACGGTTTCACTTGACAGCCTAAGATACTCTCTGATAGGTTGTTCAAGTCCCTCCACGATTTTCTCTAATGCTGTTGCTCTCGCCGCATCATTGAACATAGCAACATTTCTGATGGTAAGAGCCATCGCCGCCTTCAAGCTCTTATAATTGAGGCCCTTATTCAGGACCATTTTGATTAGAGTCGCCAGAGTCTTATAAAAGGTTTCAGTGTGAATCTCAACTAAGAGATTCATTTCTATACTTGAACTCGGCGTTGCGGCGATGTCTACTAAGTCTCTTCTCTGAAGACTAAGAGCAGATGCTGTTGCCGTGATAGTAGGTTGAGATGAAGCCATTATTGTTACTGCTACCATAGCCAACTGGTTCCCAGGAGCTTCAGGAACAGTGTCTTTAATATTTGTTACTCCAGCCGTTTCTGGAGCTGAAACTACTAGAGTTTCGGTGGCGGTGATAGATGAGGGTGGAATGATATTTGTGGTAGCTGACTCAAGTTCTGGTATTGTCTCTTCAGAAACTTGTACTGGACCGGCAGTAATGGCAGAAGATACTATTACAGCTTTCCCAGCTTCAGTTGGTGACTTGAGTATGCCTTCATCACCTTTTTCAGCTATTGGCTCTGCAGGATCTTCAAGTGTTTCAGTTGTAGTGAATTCTTCTACAACTGATTCTTCATTAAAGTCTAGTTCTTCCTCAGCAGCCTCCTCGTCATCTACAATAAGATCTTCTGTAGTTTCTTCCTTATTCTTGTCCTCAGCAGGAGAGGACACTTCTGGCTGAGCCTGTATTTCTGGCTCTTGTCGTACTTCCAATGATGGAGGATATT
The DNA here is from genome assembly GCA_029216955.1 of Iris pallida. Taxonomy (NCBI): domain Eukaryota; kingdom Viridiplantae; phylum Streptophyta; class Magnoliopsida; order Asparagales; family Iridaceae; genus Iris; species Iris pallida. Next base: position 9,172,656 of record JANAVB010033020.1, on the reverse strand, counting down.
CTTCTTGAGACTCTACTTCGGGTTCTCGTAATACCTCTTCTTGAGCATCTTCTTCTTCTGAAGAAGAAGCCTCCTCCTCAGATTCCTCTCGTTTTCCTCATAAATATCTTCTTGAGGAGGAGGAGGAGCCACAAGCTTCGGGAAAATGGTAACACCTACAAAAATTAAACAATATAAGTTAATATAAAAAATCATAATTTTATATGGATTTTGTATAAATTATATTTACCAGGAGTATGTGTAGGACGTGCCAAGTACTCATCATAATCTCCAGTCCAATCCTCATCATCAAAAGTGATAGCCGGTTCATCGGATGGGATAAGCACCGAATCAACAGTTTGTACTGGGGCAACGTCTTCAACAACTTGTGCCTTTTGTGGCAGAGTTAAATGAAGTGCCGAGCTGAGACGTCCTGGAGATAAGACTACTGCAGGTGTTGCTGGTTGAGGTGCTGAAGATCCTTCTCCAGGGTGAACTGAAGAAGATCCTACATGTTGCAGGTCATCCGCCTGAGTGTCACTCTCCGGGGTAGAGGCTCTTGATCTGGAAGGTCTTTTTGTGGTAGCCTTCTTCTTCTTCTCCGGGGTTTTCTCTGGAAGTGTGACGGCTGCACTTTGTTTCCGTTTACGGGATTTGCTAATAATAATAGGTTATGCAGCCTTTTCCCCAACTCCTGTAGCAATAACTTCCAGATATGGATCTGGAACAGCAGCATCATCAGGGATATCTGATGGTACCCTGATTGGCTCCTCAACGTTTCCTTCCTTAGGCCATCTCAGACTACCTCTCATGTTGTAGCCTTGGCCGAAGGAACGGATGGAAGCATAAAAATGAGTATACGAATGGAGTATACGTAGTTCGGTGGTGCTAGTAGCGGTTGATACTTTGAATTTTGCACCAGTACGAGCAGTACTAAAATACCTCCATCCTCTTGCACCATCAAGCAGTTTTCCATAGTGACAAAAATTGGTAGAGGGATTACCAACATGAAGTTGGTCATACCCAAATTGGCAAGCAAACCTACTGGGTAGATATGGTTCGAATGCACAATTATCTTCATTTTTGTACATTAGGTGAGAGGGTCTGATGCACTGTAACCATCTGAAGACTGATGGTGACAATAAAGTTCCCCCGTCAACTTCATCTTCGAATTGAACGCCGAAGCAGTCGGCTGGAACTTGTGGTCGGGTACAGAAGAAATTCCAACCATACGAATAATTCAGGACTGTTCGAGTATCTGCCACTGTCGTGGCAGTCCAAGTAGCTTTGCTGAATTTTTGGAGGAAGACCTCCGCATCATCTCCCGGGCCTGGTGGTAATAGATTGCAGTTGTGATACAACAACCAGCCCATCAAGTAAGTATAGGACATTTCTACCCTGGGAAATACATTCCGATGAGGAGCGTTATTAATTAGCTCCTCACCAAAAGTCCTTAGACCTGTATTTATTCGGTACACTATTGCCGAGAGCAGGTTGATTTTGGTCTTAAACACCAAACGTACCGCTGGCCAAAGCACGTTCTGGTGGATTCTATCAACTGTACCAGTCCCTGGTACAACCCATCTTCTCAACCACAAAGAAAGGAAGCCTGCCAGCAAGGCTCTCCTGGAAATCTTCTGGCTACCATATCTGAGGAAGCTCAAGGCTTCAGTTCCAGCAGGGAACTCCCCAGTCTTGGTGGACAAATATTTGTTCGAAAATTTGTAGACAGTCATCATATCCCAAATTTTATCAGCAGGAATTGTTGAACCAGTGTTGATAGCTGGAGCTTTGTTTTCCTGGAATATTTCTTTATCATCCTTGGATATTTTATCCTTATGGAAGAAGAGATACGTTGTCCACTTGTTGATGTATGCTAGATGAGATCCACTCTCATGCATAGTAGTGCAGATCATGTAGTGTCACATTAATTCTTCATATACCTCAACCAACTGAGGGTTTTTCTCTTTGATTTCAGCAAGTTCCCGGTTGGAGGGAACGTATTCTTCATATGGGGCTTCTTCCATTGGCAGCTTCAAGATGAATTGCATCTCATAGAGTGCGAGACCCATTTCACCGTTCGAGGTCGTAAAAGTTCCAGTTGAACTTATGTATATCTCCATCAGGGCCATGAACAAGTTACCGTTCGATGGTATACCCTGACTAGTGGAAGCCACTGCTTCATACAGGCCGATTTCTTTCAACTCCGTCTGGAAATTCTTTATCATCCAAACGTTAATCTAGATCCAGTTCTGGTTAAATGGAGTCAACCATCCAGGTAGCCTAGGGTTTGTTTGGGGATACAATACAGCAGCCCTCATGAACTTATTGACGAACATCTGGGTTTGTACTGGTTGGATTAAGGCCGAATCTTCACTCGGAGTAAAGCCTGGTAAGAGACCAGAGAATGGAACGACGTCGCCATTGGGAACACTGACATAATACCCCCATGTCATTGGCTTTTTCCCTCTTGAATATAATTCTACCCGGCCTTCCATAACTACTAGGAGTCAGATTCCACAGCATCTGTCGAGGATGGGTTGCATGGATGAATGCGGACAAAGGGTAATCACTATCCATATCAGGGAGATACATCGCTCTATCTCCAGACTTAAACACCCAAGACTCCTTATTGGGGTGTGTTTGCGACTTGCAGTCTATTGCATCCCCAAACAAGAAAGCTGGTTTTGCAAATTGTTGGCCATCCATGAGCGTATTTTAGATTTTACGTGGGCATGTGTAGACATGAGCGTAATTTATATTTTTACGCTGACACGTATAGACGTGGGCGTATTTTCTTAATTTTACGCTGACACGTATAACGTGGGCGTATTTTGTTATATTAATTTCTACGCTGACACGTATAACGTGGACGTGAAATGAGATATTTAGGTCTTCTTTTCCGACGAGTTTTGGCCAAAGGGCAGTGCTTTACCCCTCATTGGAGGAGCCACGGTGGGGTTGCTTTGCTGAGACGCTACTGATGATCGGACGGGATTTTGTGCACGGTCAATCGACGAGGAATCGACGGCGGGCTTCTTGCCTTTGCTGCCGGCAGCGGACGACTTCTTGGGAGCCATCGAATCAAAGCAAGAGTCGAAGGAAGAAGAGTGAGAAAAGATCGAGATTTCGAAAGACAAAGTAAAGTCTTATCTCTCTTCGATAAGCCCTATTTATAGAGAATTTCGAATCGGTTCAAATTCTCAGATTTTACGCCGACTGTTGGATATCCCAACTTTTACGCGGATGACCGTTGGATATCCCGAACTCTACGCTGACTGGTGAAATTCCAAATTTTACGCTTTTGTTTAAAGTATTTCAAAATTTGAAAATATTTGAAAACTTTGAAGGGGGTCTTGTAGGAACGTAAAAAAATGCTTCATAGACCAAGTCAAAGAAATAGAAGCTTTACGCAAGTCAAAAAGAGTCAACAGGCTACTCTACGCAGGCTACTCTACGCGAGCTGTTTTACGCACGCTACTTTACGCAGGGGACAGGCTGTCAGATCATGCATTTAATGCAAGTGATAATGAATTTGACATAATGATTTGCTGACAGCGTATAACACAGAATTCGAAGAGATTTGATTTACACAGAAACCAACATTGTCGTTTAGTGTGTGGACTGGGTTACTTTACGCTCAAAAGATGGCTTCTTTTACGCATGAATACTATATGAGCTTTTTACGCTCAAAGTTGACGTGTGCGTAAAGTTTATTTGGGCTACTTTTTACGCCCAATGCTGTTTTATCAGCCACTTTACGCGAGAAGTCTATTTTTGGGCTATTTTATCCCTAGTCTACTACTTTACTCTGGAAGTGTATTTTGGGTCATTTTTTACGCCCGATTGTCTCTGACCACTTAAGAACGTGGTTTGCCTACGTGGCTTTCATGTCACACTTTTCGAGGAACGTGTGTACGTGTTCTCTCCATTTTATTGAGGTAGTGGAACACGTGTCATCATGCGTAGAGATCACAACTCTACATGGGACACGTGTCCACGTGCGTAGAGGGTGATTTACATCGTGGATGACAGTTGTTAGCGTAAAAACCCAATTTTGTTGCTTTTTATGCACAAAGGGTCAAGTCTATAAATAGACTTATTTTTCACATATCAAAGGATGATCAGAGAGACAGGAGAGAATACATAGAGATTAGAGCCTAGAGACTTTGATTTTCCAGAGCATTCTTCTTCAACTTTTCTTCCAGAACAGAGTGAAGCAAAGCAGGAAAGCATTCGACCTCGACATCAGTGCCCAAGTGCGTCGATACCTTTCTGGTGACTTAGTTCTTCCGGCTGTTCATCTTCTAGCAGTACTCTTCATCATCATCATATGGTCCAAGGAACAAAGTGATCGCCTTCAGATCAGACTTCCATAGCAATACTTCCCAGATTACTTGTACTTTTGTACTTTTTCTCGTTTTCTTTCAAAAGCCAATTTTAGGCATTTTGTTAAGTAAAACAACGAAGACTTGGGACTGACACTTGGCATAATGGACTGTGGTACCTGGATCGAGAAGGACTGGATTCAGCATTAGTATCTATGGCAGAAAATGCAGGGATGAGAGGACTGAAGAAGTGAGTGCGAAAGATACATTGCGACTCCACCACAGGAGGTTGGGACACTCTTTATTTGGTATTTTAAGCAAATTATATCCTGCAATTTATGAAGAAGTTAATAAAGAAAAACTAGTTTGTGATGCTTGTGAGTTAGGCAAACTTACTAGGAGTTCATATGTGAGTAGCGGTCATAAGAGCTCGTCCGTTTTTGATGTGGTACACTCTGATGTCTGGGGCCCTTGTACTACACCTATGAATGGTTACAAATATTTTGTTACCTTCATAGATTATTTTTTTCATACTACTTGGCTGTATTTGATAAAAAATAAAAGTGAGGTCCCCTCCTATTTTCGGGACTTTCACAAACATGTCCAGACTCAGTACAAGGCAGTGGTGAAGGTACTGAGGTCTGACAATGGAACAGAGTACACCAACAAGACACTTGCGGAATACTTGTCCGCCCAAGGGATACGACATCAGACCACTTGTGCATATACACCAGCACAGAACGGAGTAGCGAAAAGGAAGAACAAACATCTCCTGGAAGTAGCGAGAAGTATGATGATAGACATGAATGTCCCACAGAGTCTATGGGGATATGCAGTGTTGACAGCAGCTCAACTGATCAACAGGATGCCTTCGAAGGTGTTGGGATGGAGGTCTCCATACGAGATGCTGCAGAAAAATAATAGTGGGATACTCCCACTAAAAGTGTTTGGCTGTGTATGCTTCGTAAAGGACAACAGACCGTCGATAGGGAAGATTGATCCTCGAGCAATCAAGTGTATATTTATGGGCTACTCGGGAACTCAGAAGGGCTACGTATGCTGGAGTCCAGTGGAAAAAAAGAAATTTGTAAGTATGGATGTTCACTTCAGAGAACATAAGCCATACTACAGTCAGGAGGGAAACCCAAATATCTCGCCTGATACTGCAAGTATGAGGCGAGAGGGGGAGTTGTTGGAAAGCATTTCGACTGATCTCGGAGTATGGCTTGGAGGAACAAATAGGGTACATGAAGGTGAAAAGGGACCTGAGAAATAAATAAGAGGTGTTAGGCCCACAACTCAGGGGGAGATACTTACCTACAACAGGCGAGAGAAGCAACTTGCAGGACCAGTTTCTACAGTGCCAGTGCTAAGTCCCTTGCCTGCGCCCGTCTTGACTCCTGAGACACCTTCACCACCACCTTCCCCTTCAGGTGATATCCTTCCTTCTCCTCCTCCCCAACCATCATCAGTATGGAGGTCCACTCGCAGCAATGCGAAAAAAATCTCCTGATAGATATGGTTGGGACCTTGCTAAATTTGTCTCATATGATCATATCTCTTCTTCTCATGGAGCTGTTATTGCATCATTAGATAGTGTTACTGTACCTAACAATTGGCAGATAGCCAAGAAGGATCTAAAATGGAAAGCAGCGATGCATGAGGAGTTGGGAGCTCTGGAGAAGAATCGAACTTGGAAGCTGGTGAGACTGCCAGAAGGGAAGAGAGCAGTCGGATGCAAGTGGATTTTCACTGTGAAGCAGAACCCAGATGGACAGGTTGAGCGCTACAAAGCTCGACTGGTGGCAAAAGGATACAGTCAGACGTACGGCATCGACTATGACGAGACCTTTGCACCAGTGGCAAAGATGAGTACTGTCAGGACCTTGATCTTTCTGGCAGCCAATGGAGGATGGAAGCTACACCAACTGGATGTGAAGAATGCATTTCTTCATGGGAATCTAGTGGAGGAGGTATACATGGAGATACCACCAGGATTCGGCACCAATCAGACAGAAGGCAAGGTCTGCAGGCTGAAGAAGTCCCTCTATGGACTGAAGCAGTCTCCTCGAACATGGTTTGACAGGTTCAGGAGAGCAATGATAGGGATGGAATATCAGCAGATCAATGCTGATCATACTGTGTTCTTCAGACGAAGTGGAGGCCACATCACCATGCTTGCGGTGTATGTGGATGATATGATTATCACAGGCGATGACGAGCAGGAGATCGCCCAACTCAAGGGAAAGCTTGGCAAGGAGTTCGAGGTGAAGGATCTTGGCCCTCTTCGATACTTCCTTGGGATTGAGATTGCTCGAGATACAGAGAGAATTGTTCTTTCTCAGAAAAAATACGCACTAGACCTGTTCACGGAAACATGGATGATGAGATGCAAACCAACTACGACACCGATAGACCAGAAGTTCAAGCTGGATGCTGAAGCCGGAGAACCAGTTGACCGGAATAGATATCAGAGATTGGTGGGCAAGCTGATCTATTTGAGCCACACACGTCCAGATATATGCTTTGCAGTTAGTGTGGTGAGCCGCTACATGCATGACCCTCGAAAGGGTCATATGGATGCAATATACCAGATTCTTAGATACTTGAAGGGTGCCCCCGGAAAGGGACTGATGTTCAGGAAGAATAATCACATGGACATCGAGGGCTACTGTGATTCTGACTGGGCTAGTTGCACTGATGACAGGAGATCTACCTCGGAATACTGCGTCTTTTTAGGAGACAACTTGGTCTCTTGGAGGAGTAAGAAGCAGTCAGTGGTAGCTAGATCGACAACTGAAGCGAAGTATAGAGCTATGGCCTTGGGAGTTGCAGAGCTGCTTTGGTTGAAGAATATGCTGGTAGAGCTTAAGCTGGATCAAGGAGCCAAGATGAAGCTGTGGTGCGATAACCAATCAGCTATTAGTATTGCCAACAATCCAGTACAGCATGACAGGACCAAACACATCGAGATCGATAGGTTCTTCATCAAAGAGAAGTTGGTTAATGGTCTACTGGAGCTAGGCCATGTTCCAACAAAGCATCAGGTAGCAGACGGACTGACCAAAGGACCTAGCTCTGTGAGCATGATCAGAGGATGTGACAAGATGGGCTTAGTGAATATCTTTCGCCCATCTTGAGGGAAAGTGTTGGTATATTTAGTATGGGAATATGTTATATTTAGTATGAGAATATCCTGAGGACATATTTGGTGTTGGTATATTTAGTATGGAAATATGTTATATTTAGTATGGGAATATCCTGAGGACATATTTGGGATGCCAGAATATGCCACAGGATATTCCATTGGATATTATATCATGTAAAGGCTATATAAAGCCTATGAGACTCAATCAATAAAATCACTCAATTACAACAAGGTCAAATTGGTCCAACTAGTGGGTTAACCCAATTTGAATCAGTTATATAGACTTACAATCTTGTATTGAAAATATAAATAGTACACAACTACATATATACTACTCAAAACTTCTACATGTTTACCATAGTAAATAAGCAAACATATTAATTTTGATTGTATGTAAAGTCCCAAAAAGAAAGCCAAAATTTATGACCAAACCGGTTCAAAATCCAACTGAGTTTGACTAGCCAGAATGACCGGGTTGACGAGATATTTTGATAAAAAAACAGTGGGTCAATATTAAACATGTCCGAAAAAGCTACTGGTTTAAGCGGGATTGTTGCGCCAAACTCTTTCATGTCAATTCCACGTCTCCTTGGAGCCAGGCTAATTAAACGAGTGCCAAGATCTTCTTCCTCGAATCCAGGATTATGTTCTCTTCGCACACACACACATCAACCACCTCTTTTCATTTTCCTCTTGGTTGTGTATGTTCAGGCATTGGGAACATGGCCGGCCCAAAGAGTTGAATTATCCTATCCGGAACTAATTTTAATTGCTCCTTGACTCTTATTGTGAGTCAATCTTAGAGGGTCACCCAAGACTCCGATCTCTTGTGAGGTCACGTTGAGCATGGAGGTGTCCTAAACAGAGAATGATTGTCCAAACTCAAAGTCTTGTCTGACTTACCCGTTGGACCTGGGAAGGGAGTGGGGTTCTTAGACAGCCAGCTACTGTCAGTTCAAAATTTGGTGCTAATTGTAAAGTATACCTACCCACTCATGTTGTTTATACATTTTCATTAGTGAAACTAATAAATTTTAGTTGATTGATTGCCAAAATGTTGGGCGTGATTCTGTGAGATCTTGATATCGTTTAGAATTGGTCACTTGCTTGTGCTTATCAACGCCACGTACTAAGAGAAGTGCTTAAGAGCATTGATTACTCAAGATATTCTGCTTAGTGGATGATCAGTTGCAGTGATTTATGATTACTCGAATTGAGTGCATTTGCTTGTGATGGGTTCCAACTTATTCACCGGTTGAAGTCAATTGTTTGGGTTCGCATGTTGTGGAGGTCAATTTCCGTTGCACTTTGGACAAATTTTAGTTGCCACATTGTAACAACTAACAAGTTTCATGTACACGCTTTGGAATTCTATTTATTGACCTCTTGCGGGAGAATGATGTTGCACCTGAAACTTGTTAATTTTGTGACAGAGAGATATAGGCCTCGTTTGTTTGGTATGCGGAATCATGGGGTTGAAAAATAAAACTATGTTTAGGTGCAAATTGAGGAGGAAAGGAAAGTGATTCCCATTGGAAGAAAAATTAGGAAAGAAAATAATTTCATCCAACCAAGCAAAGGTTCACTTTCCCACTTTTAAGTATTCACTTTGCCTTTCCAATTTTTTTGGCATTTCCAAATACCGGAAAAAAAAATCGATAGAAATAATAATTTCCCTCAGGAAAGAAAATACCAAGGAATTGATTTCCTTTCCTTTCCGCGAACCAAACGTGAAGTGAAGTGTATTCCTCAGTCGCAACAATTCAGGAACACTAGAAACAAGCAAGAATCACCTGAATATGCTTTTGACCATACAGAATTATCCTTGATCTTCCAATAAATAATTAGCATAATTTTAGAAACAAATGAATAATCAACTGATTAAGCTTCGACCACACTACGGATCTCAAGTACTTGATAGCAGATAAATCTAGATCCTCCATCCTTTTTCCATATGTTTCGCAAAGATCTTTTGCCATGAAAAAGGATCATCTCATCAGACGATGCAATTGTCGAACATGAATAAGATCTCAATCCGCGTCTCTACAAATAAACCATGAATCAACTCCATATCTAGCTCAAATGAAAAAACCAGATGCATGTGGACACATATGTTGTACGCTGGTTCTAATGACGATAGACAACATATCCAGTAGCATAATGTCTCGTTTGGTACACTGTAATGTAACCGTAATTGTAATGTAATCAAATGAAAAAATTTATAATCGTAATGTAATCAAATGTTTTTTTTTTTTTCATTTGATTACATTGCGATTATAATTACATTACTGTGTACCAAACGAGGCCAAGTTGGATGCCAGTAGCGATGCAATGGCTTTCGCATAAGTACAGGCCATAGTAAGATAGTAAAGACACAGTGTTATGAACTAGCAAGATGTCCTCACCATAATTGGCAAGTCAAGATCCAGTTAAGCCATTATATACAACAAATAAACAAATTACATTCCTGTAGAGAGATTAGCGAAAATGTCTTGTTGATGCAACATCAAGTACATACAATAAACTTCATCCATATCCATATCTTCTCAGGTACTGACTGATGGCTAACTTTCACTTCTTCTCAGGTACTGACTGAGGGATTTGTCAAGATTAGTGGAGGGAAATGAGAAAACTAGGATATAAATTGCGTTTCAGTTTCAGTTTCAGTTTCAGCCTCCTTGGTCTTTATCCTCATCCGCACATTATATGACAGAGTCAAAGTCATAGTAAATACTAAATACATCGGATTAACTTGGCAAGCTATTCAAAAAGCATTTCCCACAATAAGTGCGAAAAAGAGAGATCGGACTCCCGAGGAAAACAGAAACATGAAAGTGGGAATCACCTCCCAAAGCATCTTAATACCGAAGCAGCAAGTGTACTAGACAGAAACTTTAGTCCAGCAGATCCACCAGGGAAGTATGATACCACATAATACGAAAGTGACAACACCTGGGATTTAGAGAAAATAAGATTTCATATCTTGCATGCAATGTAAGCAAGGTAATTTTGCATCGATGACGAGATAATAAAATATCATATAAATGAAAATCAGAATGCATATATTTCGGTCCAATGGTACATATTTAAAAAGTAAAACGAATAATTAAAAAATATTGGGTTGAGATCCATGGCTCAAGTATGCAGAGTTTGCAAACCGTACTTATAAATATGCAAAAGAAGTATCTCAAGTAAAATGGTCATGATGCATAGTAGAAGGGAAGAAGCAGAAAATAATTCAAACTGAAGTTGAGAATCATAAGTTTGATACCTGAATAACAGAGAAGATAACAGAGAGTATGTAACTGTGAAGCACCATAGAAACATAGATGGTGCCCACCATGCTGCCAACAAATCCCAATGTGAATGGGAGCCTCTGCAAAGTAAAACAAACAAGTTATGGAGCACTGGCATGCTTCTGTCAATGAAGATATTGCTATTTAAGGAATCCAATACCTACATTTGCAAAAGAGAATCCAAGAAATAAAATGTTGTTAGGATAATGAGGCATGAATAGGAGCATATCAAATTGCATGTTGGAATAATGAAATTGATGCAAGAGAAATTCCACTGGAAGCAGTTATAACTCAAGCATAATATGACTTTTTATATACAGAAACATACAAAGGGTTCATATGCACAACTTACTCCAACACATCTTGCAAGCCTCTTGCACCAGAGGTTAATAAATTAGAAGTTAATTAACGTGATAGAAGACTACATTAGCAAGAAACAGATTATTAATAGCCCATTGTCCTTCAACATTAAGTCGATACTGAGATCTTCTAGGTAAATAGCATATGTTTTAAACCAGATGATGTCTATATAAGGATCGGTGCAACATGATACAGCCTTTTAAGAAGTCAAATGGTGATTAAGACAAACTAAGACAGATAGATACATGTTTGAATAATCAAAGACCAAGACAACAGATATATGTCTCAAACAGTAAAGCAGAAGACTTTAGTGAAAAATGTCCTTAGCTTGATATGATCCAAAGGTAAATATATCTGAATTTCATTGTTAGAAAGACTTTAGTGAAAATGGTCATATTGCAAGTCGAAAGATAAATAATTCTAGGTTATGTAGCAAAATAATAAATGTTCTCCATAATGAAAATTATTTTAGCTGAATAATGCAATTTCTTTCCAAAATATGGGTCAAACTTTTATATAATAAATTGTTTGTATTATCGACTTATCTTACTGACCATGTAATTCAGTTCATCTTTAGGACACATTTGTAATGGATATAGCAACAAAAACTAAGTTTCTTGCCGAGCTAAATAGATGTAAACGTTAATGCAACAACAGGAAACAAGTCATGAAGAAAGGCTTCAATGTTATAGCCACTCATTTTCTACACGAGCAGCATTTCCTTTAGTGCACATTAGTAATATAAACCCTAGGAACTTTCGTAAACATTTTCCCAGCGTAAGAGCAAGGTGGACATATTCAGACAAGTGACAAGCTATATTTAACGCCTCAAAGAAGAAACTATACCTCTTTAGATGACATGTGTGCCAGCTGATTCTTAGGACCTTTAAGGGCAAAGAATGATCCAACAATGAAGGCACAGCCAAGGGTGAAACAGATAGCAAATTTCTGAGGCATCAGCACCATAACCGGAAGGAACATGGTAAATGCGATGAAAATGAAAAAGACGCCACTTGCAAGAAGCAACCCAAAGTACAAGAGGGACTGTCCAGAAGGGAGGTTACTTGTAGCATTTTGGAAACTCCCTGGCAATTGTCTCACACCTTTGGAAAAGCTGGTAACACAAAATATAACTAGTGTTAAACTTAACCAATATTATGTAGAAAGGAGTAAACTAAATCACTATTTAACACAATCAAGAATTGGAGTGGAGATGAGAGTTTAATATCTTCAACATATGGAAAATATGTTTCTTACAGTACAAAATCCACGTCAAATGAGAACGATTCCATCCTCTCCATCAAGTTTCCATATTTTAAGGAATGAAGGTTAAATCATAATATGCAATCTAATTTGGAATTTTAAGTCAATGAAATTGAAGTTTGTAATAACTAAAAGCTTTCAATAATAAGTATGATACAGCACATGCATAAGTATGGAATAGTCGTTGCCATGTTAAACACACATATCCTACCTTCAAGATGGCTAGATGAATTCTTCAGGATCGTCCTTTCCAAACCAAGTTCCTTATGTTCCATACAAAATTCTCTAGGTTATCTTTAACCTCCTCTTGTGCAGCATATCAATTCTCAGCCCCTGCAGAAGCAGCCTCCTTAAGTTGCTATTGCACATTTTCATTCATCAGCCAAATTCACATCCACTCTTCTAGGATCATTAATGGACATCTTATATTAACTTCCTGTTCACTTATATACATGTACTCATAATCACCCTGATATTCTCATCCGCAAGTTATCTTGTATAATGATGATAGTTATGAAGCACGGGCGTTCAATGTTCCACCCGTAAGTTAAAATTTAGATCTTTCTCTTGCTGTAAATTCTGGCAATGCGTGCAAAGCACCTGTCAAACTATATTAGTTTCATATTTCATCATAAACCATAGTATCATTCCTTGCGTCATTACCGATACCTTTGATAGAATCTAGATGTAGGCATCCAGGTAATTACCCTTTACACTGCCTTTCCAGTGTAAGTTATGAAACACAAATCTTTTTGATGTGAAAAATGATCGTGTTGGCAAGTGTCATAATAGAAACATCAATCGTATTGTCAGATCTCCGATGTGTACTTTTGCGAGATGAGTATCACAGTAATACAAGGGGGAAAAACTTGTAAGACTAGAAATGCCCAACATATATCCTATTGTGTACCCAGATCATGTCTTTGTCTAGTAACTAGTCCTAATACTTTGCAACTTCCTGTCTACCTAGGTTGTCAAATCGAGATACACATAGTGATCAGTTTAACTGATTATTGTAACGTGTATCGTAAGATACAATTTGACTAAAAGTTAACGTAACAATACATGCATGGATAACTTTAACATAATGGCCAAGAATAATGTAATGGGCAACAATAAGGAGCATTGGCAATCAATAGTGACAAGTTCATCATAAAGTCGATAATTAAGAGCTAAAATTAACATCATATTACACGATGGTGTGATGACATTATTCATGAGTACATCATCAATACTAACCAATAAAATTTGCATTTCAAATATTACTTAAACAATATACAACTTGTAAAAAGTCCACTAAGAAAAAACTCAAAACAAAACATTGAGAAGGTTCAAGAAATCTAAAAGTGGAGATAAAAGTTTTTCAAAATAAAAACAAAAATTAATTTAAAAAATCAATTATGAGTTGTTGAAGTATCCATATATACCGATTGCCATCTCTGAAGATGTGATGTTGGCAGTGGAGATGTTGGAAATCGAAAAAGGATGTCGAAAAGGAGAAGCTCGTGAAATCGTTCATCCAGATGAGAATGAGTAAGTTGTGACTAGTTTTAAAAGGATATCCCGATGGAGTTTTAGAATTGCATTGGAGGGATATAAATAAATTAATTTCTAAATGACTTAAAAGTTGGCTTAAGCCCGTTTGAATTCAAATTAACTTGATAATTTTTTGTATCGGAGGATTCTCTGTATCGGGTGATACGTATTGTATCGTACGATACAAAAAAATGTATCATAAGAGAAATTGTCCTCTCATATCGTTCAATGAATTGTATCATTTGGAGGTTGTATCAAGATACGTACCATGCATCTTAAGATACTGACAACAGACCTATCTACTATGAACAATATGGCATTCACATCCCTAACATGTCCCATGTTATTCTTGGTATTTAGCTAACCTAAACTCCAATCAGATCAGACAATTAAAATTAATTCATTATGGTCCTTCAAATGATCAGGCTTCTTACAAAAAACCCATCCTTTGTGGGACGTCACTGGTTGCAGCTCCAGAGAGGTGAACTACTAAATCTCACTTATGAAGAGATTTCAAAAAGTCTTGATTGTATCTCCTAACTTTACAAAAAAGCTCTTTAAAGTTACTTATATCCGTGCTGTCATGACTGTAATCGTATATTCTGAATGATTTCATATCGTATCTCGATATCTTCATTGAGTACGTCACATGACCAACTCAATATAAAGTATGCACACAGGCACGATCATTAAATTCATTATTGTGGGTGATAAAGCAACCCAAGGTTACATGTAAGAAATCCTAAGGATTTATTTCAGTTTTTTGTTTTACATGAAGCCGTCTGATGTGAGATGCAACTGTGATAAAAGGGGAAATGGTAATCAATTTACATCACGAAGAAAGGTCTCTAAGAGCTAAATGCAAACGGATAGATATTCAAAACTGCAGATACCATTCTTCGCAGTGAGCTGGAATATAAGCACCATCTCAAGTTTTTTCTTCTTCTTCTCTAAATATTTTGGGTACTATTTTGTGGACGCGGACACAGACACTCGAAATTTTGTGGACGCGGACACAGACACTCGAAAATACAATAGGACACATGAAAAACAGTGGCGAGTATGTATTGTGCCGTGTTGCGTTCGTCTCCGTGCAACATAGTTATTCTTGAAGTATCATTTACGTTGAACGTACACAATTAGTTACAAATATCAGACTCTACATCCTTATCGATATCCACGGAATCTGACAGATGAAGAAAGCATATTCAGGTCTTTTTTCAAGAATATCAAATTATATTAAATCTTAGGGAGTGTTCTTTTTTTTTCACTTATAAGTGAATTTCACTTATTCTGTGTGGGGCCTCACTTATAAGTAAATTTGGTCCCAATAAGTGTGTTCGTTTTTCGCACTTAACGCACTATAAGTGATTTTTACGTATAAGTGGCTCCAAATTCATAAGTGAAATTCTTTCACTTATTGGATTGCTCAAATACTTATTGCATCTGAAAAGTCTATTATGCCCATGTACAAAAAATTCTCACTTGACCAAATTATAATAGAAAGGGTTTCCTATATATAAATCTAATCACCCTTTCCACACCCCCCCCCCCCTTTTACCTAACAACAACCAAGAATCATTTTTCTTTCCAGTCCTAAACAGTCCCAAAATTCGTCCCAAAAACAGCCTCGTTTTTCAGCATCTATGGCAACTTCGCGAGACCATATCTCCTAGCTCCGACGTCGAATCGCTTTCAGTTTTTTTTTTGTTCAAATTGTCATCTATTACCCATGTTTTATATGAGAGAGCATAATGGTAAAGTTAGCACTTGCAAGTGCCAAAAAAAATCACTTAGGCCATCTCCAACCGATCCTCAAAAATTCCCTCAATTTGAGGACTCAAAAAGGAATATTCATATATTATGCTATCCTCAAAATTTTACATCTCCAACCCATCAATCCTCAAATATTAAACAACCATTATTTATTTCTACATAAATTCATTTATTCACAACTATTTAATATAACCATATACATTAATATTATATTATTAATATTATTTACCAAGATAATATTATATTATTTTATATTATTTATAGTATTTAATATTATTTTATAATATTTACACAACTACAACCCACTAACTTTTTTCCTATAAAATAGATGCATAGGACCACTCATTTCACCATCCACTTCCTCATCCAAAAATTTTCATTATTTCCATACCATCTTTCTTCAATAATGAACTTTGGAGTCGGTCCATCGCATGTACTATCTTCATCTAGCTCATCTGATGAAGATAAGGAGCTCGATTACATTGCAAATGAAACTGCAACTATCAAGCACCAAGAGGACATGGTATTTCACTTAGCTGCTAGTAACAACCTCCTAATTGCTCAATATCTTAATTGTAGTGATGAAAAATGAGCCATCTAATGGAGGCTCGATTCCTGGTCATATCGTGATCAATCGCAACAGGGAGGAAGCTCATCAAAATTTATGGAATGACTACTTTGCTGAAAATCTAAGGTATAATGAGTCGATATTTCATAGGAGATTCCGAAATATCTCTATGTTTGTGGTTGTATCCCTATGTTTATGTAGAATCTTGTCTCGAATAGTGTGTTGCAGATAATCAAATGCTTTAGCATTGGATTCTAGTGTTGCACACAATCTTGTCTCGAATAGTGTGTTGTAGAGAATCAAATGCTTTAGCATTGGTTTTAATTATTGTGCATTGGTTTAGCATTGGATTCTTATGCTTGTAAGAATCTTGTCTCGAATAGTGTGTTGCAGAGAATCAAATACTTTAGCATTGGATTCTTATTATTGTACTTTCAATCAATCAATGTTTGTTTCATTGGACTCAATAAATTGTATAACATTTGTTATGGAAATTCATATCTTTCAACCTCTTATCCTACTAAAAACATGGATGAAAACAATGCTGGTGTTGGGAGGCCTCTTTGTGGAAAATCATATTCCATTGATGAAGAAATTATTTTATGCCATGCATATCTTGAGATTTCTCAAGATCCTGTCATTGGTGTAAACTAGAAAAAGGATAAATTTTGAAAACGCATTAGTATTCTCTATCATAGTCGCTTGCCTCCTCATTGTATTGATGTTCGAACTATAAAGTCTCCAACATCTCACATTTCTAAAATTATGAAGGCAATTAGCAGATATCGGGATTGTCGACGACAAATTGAAAATCGTCACATAAGCGATGCTTCTGAGACGGATATCGTAATTATTAATTCAATGTTTCTTTAAATTATTAATATCATAATTGATATATCATGACCATTTTTATTAATTGTCTAGGTTAATCATACGAGACAACTATTTTCAAATTGTGCTGAATATAAGAAAAAAAGATTCCAGTATGATCATGTGTGGCCTATTATGAAGGACGTAGAGAAATTTGCTGATGTCAGTACCATTGAAACGCCAATACCACGAAGAAAGTCAAATGGATCTGTGGAGTCACAGTCACAAGAGTGTCAAACACCAAAGGCTATAGGAACATCTTTCTCGATTAATTTAAATGATGATGAATATGGACAAGCTTCGGAGTATGAGAATGTACTCCTACTTCACGACCCTTGGGACGGAATAAGGAAAAGATGAAAAGAAAAGAAAAATAATGAGAAGAAAAACCTTGCTGAGCTTATCGAAAAACAACAAAAGTTGATGGAATCCTACAGTCAAAACAACTCGGGGAGCTGACTTAAAATCTACTATATAAAGGAGCTCAGCCTCACGAGATTTGCGCACACAAATGGAAATTATGATGTTAGATTTGATTCCATCAAAAATTCAAATGAGCGTAAATATTGCGAATCCATGAAAAATGAAATTATAGAAAAAAGGGCTCATGATGATCAGGCTCGACAATCATCTGCTGACACTTCTCACGGTAATTTTGATACATCAGGATATTTTCAAGGTAGATCGTCCGGTAACTTCGATATTACTAATTTTAGTAGATTTGGTTCCTTTCAAGGAGGATACGATGGAAATGAGGATGATTTACCACCGTTCTAAGTGTCTTAGACTGTTTTAATTTGAATGTCATTGTATTACTTTAAGCATTTTAAATTTCAATGTTGTTGTAACGTTTAGACTTTTAATTTCAATGTTGTTGTTGGTTGTGTATTTTAAATTTCAATGTACTTGTTTATGTTTTTTTTAAGTCAATGTATTTTAATTTTAGAAAGTTTGATGTTATTCTATTAATTTCTGCCAAATTATTTAAATATTATTTTATTAATCAAATGAATCTAATAAAAAATACTAATAACAAATATATTCAATATTAGATTCTACTTGAAGATCTCAACAAGAATATTTCAATAGTATAATTATTATATTATTTATAATTATAAATTAGAAAATATGGTAAGTTAATTAAATTTAGTGGTCATGAATAGTGGATCCTCAAATTTGAGAATTTTCTCTCTTCCCTCAAATATGAGGATCCATTCACCTTCCCTCAAAAAATTTGAAGAAATCCCCTCAATTTAAGGCTTGGTTGGAGAAGGATTTTGAGGGAAATTCCTCAATTTGAGGTTTGAGGAGTTGGGTTGGAGATGGTTAAGTGAGGAATTTTCCTCAAAATCCTTCTCCAAACAGCATTGTTTTCAGCCATGTTTTTAGTAGGATAAAAGGTTGAAAGATATGAATTTCCATAACAAATGTTACACAATTTATAGTCCAATTAAACAAACATTGATTGATTGAAAGTACAATAATAATAATCCAATGCTAAAGCATTTGATTCTCTGCAATACACTATTCGAGACATGATTCTCCACAAACATAAGAATCCAATGCTAAACCAATACAGAGAATCCAATGCACAATAATTAAAACCAACACTAAAGCATTTGATTCTCTACAAGATACTATTCGAGACAAGATTCTCTGCAACACACTAGAATCCAATGCTAAAGCATTTGATTCTCTGCAACACACTACTCGAGACAAGATTCTCCACAAACATAGAGATACAACCAACATCAATCTAGAGATACAAACAATAAGACATTAATCAGTTGAATTTCCATGGCGATCCCACAGATGTTCGATTAATGCATTTCGGAGTGCAATGTGAGCCTCTTTATTCGTTATTTGTCTATGTCGGGCAAAAAATTGTTGAAATTGTACCGACTCATTTGCAACCATCTCAATGTCAGGGACCGGTTCTTGGTTAACATCTTCAGTGTTTACTTCTGCATCACGTTCATTATCGATTATCATATTGTGCATTATGATACACTCGGTCATAATATTACGTATATCATTTTTTTTTCCTTCCAAAAACAACATGGTCCTTTGATTATTGCAAAACGTGATTAAAAAACTCCAAAGGCACGTTCCACATCTTTTTTACATCCTTCTTGTTTCATGGCAAACAATTTCTTTCTTGGGCCCTGAGGATTTCTGATAGTCCATACAAGCGTGGACCATTTGGAATAAATTCCGTCGGCTAAATAATAACCGGTATTGTATTCATTTTCTCCAATGACATAATGAGCAGAGGGAGATATACCTCTAGCAAGGTCCGAGAATAGATGAGAAGACTCTAAAACATTAATATCATTGTTGGACCCCGGCAAGCCAAAATAAGCAATGCCAAATCCACAAATCATAATGTGCTACTGCTTTGAGGTTAATGGTTGGAGAACCACTGCGCCCTCTGTATGAACCTGACCAACCTGCTGGACAATTTTTCCAAACCCACTGCATACAATCTAGACTTCCTAACATCCCCGAAAAACCACATCTCTCACTTATTTCAAGCAGTCTTGCAACATCTGCAGAATAGCTCGACAGAACCTCTTCATGCTTTCAATTGATGTAGGCTCACCCATTTTTACATATTCGTCAGTTGAATCTACAGGTTGACCATACGCTAACATTCGAAAGACATCAGTAATTTTTTGCAATGAAGATAATCCAAGTCTACCTAGACCATCCATCCGTTGAACAAAGTAGTTGTCATGACATTCAACAGCACTAACTATATGAAGAAATAAACTACGACTAATTCGAAATCTCGTACGAAATATAGACTCATTATACCTTGGATTCTCAGCAAAGTAGTCATTCCATAAATTTTTATGAGTTTCCTCCCTGTTGCGATTGATCACGATATGACCAGGATTCGAGCCTCCGTGAGTTGGCTCATCGTCATCACTACAATTAAGATAATGAGCAATTTCATTTGCAAAGTGAAATACCATGTCCTCTTGGTGCTTGATAGTTGCAATTTCATTTGCAATGTAATCGAGCTCCTTATCTTCATCAAATGAGCTAGATGAAGATAGTACATGCGATGAACCGGCTCCAAAGTTCATTGTTGAAGAAAGATGGTATGGAATAATGAAAAAAAATGGATGAAAAAGTGGATGGTGAAATGAGTGGTCTTATGCATCCTTTTTATAGAAAAAAATTTAGTAGGTTGAAGTTGTGTAAATATTAAAATATTAAATAATATAATATTATCTCGGTAAATAATATTAATAATATAATATTAATGTATATGATTATATTAAATAGTTGTGAAGAAATAAATTTATGTAAAAATAAATAATGGCTGTTTATTATTTGAGGATTGATGGGTTGGAGATGTAAAAGTTTGAGGATAGCATAATATAGAAATATTCCTTTTGGGTCCTCAAATTGAGAAAAATTTTGAGGATGGGTTGGAGATGGCCTTACAAGGGGAAAAAAGAACATGAATTATAAGTGCACTTATAAGTGAAATGGAGTAAGTGGCACTCATGAGCGACCATCATTGGAAGAAAAGAAAAAAGAAAGAACACCCTCTTACTCTATGAAAAGTAGTGATTTTCTTTTTCAACAGAACTAAACTAAATTACACTCAGTCGAAAAGTTAGTTTGTGCTTTTCCAAGAAAATTGAAATCCTCACAATGGAATCATCACATTCTACTAATAAATTTCAACTGAATAACTCAAACTCTCCTGAACTCATATACTACTTAAACTAAAATTTAATCGGCCAAGACTAAAGCAATCAAGACTCTCGGATCCGGAGAGTGAAACCCTAACCCTAACCCTAATTGAAGTGTTTCAAAGTGGAAGAGAGAAAGGAAGTGGGTACTGACATTCCGAAGGTGCCGGAGACCCTGTCGTTGGCGGATCTGACGGCGGACTCGATGTCGAAGCCGAGACCCGGCTCGGCGTCCTCCTCGGACCTGGAGGCGGCGTAGGAGTTCCAGTCGGCGAGGAGGGAGGAGGAGGATGTCGGCTTCAGCGGATCGCCGGACCCGCTCGGCCCGCCCGAGAACCAGGCCTGGGCCGACTGCATCGCTGCTCCTTATCGGGTTTCGGGTCGGATGGGGATGGGACGGAGAGAGAGAGAGAGGAGTTGGAGAGGGAGAGGAGTAAGTAACGGAGGAAGAGGAGGGGGTTTTGTAAATCACCCCTTCTATTTTACCAATGTTAATGAGTAATAACTTCCGTTTTTTTTTTTTTACAAAATGCACTCAGTTTTTCTTGTCTAGATTTATCTTAAAAAAATCCCTAAAAAATTATACATATTTGTAATGTTTTTAGTGGACAAAGCCTTTACTTGCATAAAAAAAAGTCTCGAAGAAGATTCTAGTAGAACTAATTTTCAAGGTGTGTGTTAAAAATAGTGTCATGTATTTTTTTTAATATATTTAGTAGCCTATTTTTGATTCGGTGTAAATAAACGGAAAGAAAAGAAAAACATAAGAATAGTCTAATAAGTGAAAATAGAAGAAAAAAATCATGGTGTGTGTCAAAAAAATAATGTCATTGTATTATTTTATTAATATATTTACTAGGCTATTTTTTATTTGGTGTAAATTAAACGAAAAGAACAGAAAAGGATTATATATATATATATATATATATATATATATATATATATATATATATATATATATATATATATATATATATGAGATTCTAAAACTAAATATTCTAAAAGAAAAAACATAAGAATATTCCAATAGGTGAAAATAGAAAGAATTTTTTTTGTATAGTATAATGTTTCTCATGGTATCAAGCTTGATAGCGTATTAGAATATTACGTGATAATATAAAATTAATATTGAGATAATGTTGGTATAACATACATAAAAGAAAGAAGAGCGAGTGGGAAGAGATAGGTTGGGTTTTCAAAATTTTGATCATAATAGAGTTTTATTTTGGATTATTTAGTTTTAGGATCGCGTATAATATTAAATATTTATACGTAGATCTTTATATTATCCAGAAGAAGATTTCGATTCCGTAGTAAATGGTTTGAGAGTTGTGTGACTTAGTTTTGAATGGTGAAAGTTGTGTGACTTGATTATTTATATTTTATCATGACAAATCGATAATGACACTTGTGACACTGTTAGTTTTAGGATCTTGTATAATATTCAAAATTTACGTTTATGTCTCCATTTCAGACGATCAATTAAAGTCAACCGTTACGACGAAACCTAAATCCCCTTTTGGACGATATGAAAACTTAAACACAAATTTTCAATTTTGTACGAGATCCGAAAACTAAATAGCTCTTCTATTTTATATGAAGAGTTGTGATAGAGTTTCTAAGTTTTAACATTAGGAGGTTATCCTTAGGTTCACTCTAACTCCGATACCATGAGTAAACCACCATCAGAAGCTCGTCGATCGACTAAGTAAATTTTAAAAACTTGGCACAACACATGAAGAGCGTTACCTGTTACCTCAAGAGATGGGAGGCACATAAAATATACGGCTTAGTAAATTAGTCAAAGGGGTTAAGGGAGGTTTTAAATAATAGTTAATAGAGATTACTAAATTAGCCAAAGCCGTAATATAGTCACTAACACTAAAAAGGTTTAAAGACTACAATAATTTAGTGTTAAAGAAAGGTACTAATTTTGTTAGCATAACAAACATGATCCTTAAGGTCTGCTTGGATTGAGGGTTTGTTGAGTTAAGCCAGGAAAAAAATAAAATCATACTTGGTTCGAGGGTGCGAGAAAAGCTTATAGAGGGTTAAGTGAGAGTTTATTTCACCATCTTTTCTCCATTTTTTAATCTGGAGATTGAGAGATTTTGTTTTAAAAGTCATAAATATCCATTATCTACTCTATAAAATATCATAATTTTTTGTCTCCACTTTTTCTTGTTTTCAACATGTTGCTCTGTACCTTCCTAATTTGTGAAGATATTTTGACTATTTCTAATTAAAATTTCAATCAAATTTAATTTTATAACATATGTAATAAGGTTATTTTGGTAACTATCATATTTTCGTTAATCTTTCTCTCCCTCAAAACCTCCAATACAAGCAAGAGTTATTAAACACCCCACACTTAACTCTTCCTCCAAACCAAACAAGGTTCTATGTATTGACTCTACTCCCGCTCACTTAACCCCAACTCTGTTTATTTTTTTTCCCTTAATCCAAGCAGACCCTAGAGAGCTGAATGGAAGTTATTGGCATAAGAGCATCTCCAACGTTGTTGTCTTGTTCTGAAATATGATTCCTATGTGGCATCACCACAAGACAATGTCTTGTTGTTTAGGTGGCAACCTCATCACCGCAACATAATGTCTTTCTCCAATGCCATTTTCTCCATCACTCATTTCTTTCTCGTGGGGCTGCCGACCAGCAAACTAAAAAAAATGAAGAAAAAAAAACGTACCTAGTAGTGAAAAAAAAACCCAAAACGCACAGTACATGCGTTTCTCAAAAAAAATCAAAAAAAATCAAAAAATTCAAAAAAATTCAAAATGCAAATAGTAATTGAGTTTTTAGAAAAAACTTAAAAAAAATTCAAAACACGTTTTCAAAAAAAAAAAATCAAAACGCAATTATCAATTGTGTTTTCGTTTTTTTTTAATTTTTTAAAAATCCGAGAAATAATTGCTTATTTGTTCTCTCCTCCTAGTTTTTTGAATTGTTTTCTCTAAATATAATTTATTAATATTTTAATTCTCTGTACAAAAATTTCCCATTTTTTAAGATATTTTTATTATTTAATAATAAAATTATTGTGAAATCTGATGTATACTTCTAGATAATGGACTTCACATTCTTCTTGCCAGCACATTACCAGCTCAACTTCACAACCGAATGCACATTTGCATTGCAGAACAACTTTTAAAATAAGGTCATGTCATTCCTATGTGTCAACCATTTTTTCCAAAGCCACAAAACAGCGTTGGAGATGCTCTAAGGATTAAAGTATGTCTTCTATTTTAGGAAGTTAATGCAAAAAAAAAATATCATTCAACAATTTTTTTTTTTCATTTTCCAATCTTACCAAGGTGAAAAAATGTATTGATATTGGCATAGACAAACCACATGCAAGAGGCAGCAAAACAGTCCTCTTTAACATCTCATCACAATGATCACATAGAAGTTCAAGTTTCTGATGTACAATAAAACTCACCAAATTTATGAATAACCATAGAGAAATAAATGAAATCTCACATCACCAGCTGGTTGTGATGTTTTAGTAACGAGAAAGGGTACATCCATGACAAACTTCATCCCCATAGAGAAATAAATGAAATCTCACATAACCCTAAGACCAACTTGCCGCCTGCATGGTAAAACAATTTCTGTAACTCAAGAAAATGTATGAACAAGAAGACCATAATGAAATCATAGAGTAGACATAAAAGCTCAACTTGAGCCCCCCTCTTTCTCCCAAAAATAGTAATCTATGATTAAAAGAACTGTAATTACAACGGGATTGTTGCCATGTACCAATATGGAAAATCCTTGAAGCTGCATTTGCAGACTATACTCAAATTGTTTTTTTTTACAAACTATCACCAAGCTCACCACCAACTTCACATAATCGAAGACCTACAAACAGCAAGCAGATAACATTATGATTCCTTCAAAAATAGATGATAATATATCTTGTAATTAATTTTCGGAAAATCAAGACAAATGGCAAAAAACAGATTCATATATCTTTCATACAGTATATCTAGTGCAAAAAGATGTTTGATCTTAGGATCCCATAAGTAAAATGTTCAGTAAAGGGCATCCCAGCCACAAGACTCCCACTTAAGCAAGGTCTGGGGAAGGTCAAGAAGAAAGATACATGATACAGGCAACCTTACCCAAATATGTAAATAATATAGAAAGTATAAAGTTGAAGAGGCAAATTTTAGAAGAAAAGGAATGTCAACAAGAATAAAAGTGTGATAAAACAGATTATCAGTTTAAAGCTTCTTGATAGAGTAAAACCAAGAGCAATTATTAGGCAGTTTCGTGCTGCAATATTGCACATGTTAATCACATATGGTTTAGTATTTTGGTGTAAGAAATAACAGTAAATCAATAGTGCTGAATTCAGAACTTAGATTTAAGAAATAAATAGAGTGAACATCCCCCCCCCCCCCCCCCCCCCCCCCCCCCCCCGCCGTGGCCCCCTATGTTTCATGAGTATTACAGGGTCTACCCAAATTCCGAAAATAATTACACTGACCACCCCTCTCTATAAATTTTATAAAACATAGGGGTGGTCAGTGTTATAAATTTCTATAGCAAATATATACTATAGGGGTGGTTTGTGTAATTAGTTTCAAAGTAGGGGTAGTTTCTGTAATAAGTGTAAAACATAGGGCTACTTAACGCAATTTGCCCTAGATTTAATCCAAATCCTTCTTACTAGCTGAATACAATAAAAAGAACCAGTCTTCTGTGAAGTATCAATGAAGAAAGTCTAATTTTTCTACAGCTTTATCTACCATTAGTTTGTGAAGTTCGTGTCCTCACACTAGATACCAAAGTTAAAAACCTGAAATAGGTACTTCCAAATATCTCAACTTATGACTGTACATCAGATAGCATTTGTATTATATTTATCAATTTGCTATCAAAAACTTGTCATACTTTCTTTCGTATTGATTAACAGTTACAACGTTGCTCAACTGGATCCGGTATTCGTTGAAATTTGGCATTAGATGGAGAATGACCCCTGTCCCCTAGCTGAATACCCATCTCTAGGCTAGCTTTGCCATCCTGAAAAATGTAAATACATGTTACTCTTCACGAAACCTCTGCTTTCGGTGCTCATTCCACCCATGAGTTTAATTTTAGACCTTTCTTTTGCTGTATATTCTGGCAAAGTGTGCAATGCACCTCTCAAACTATATGGTTTCATATTTTATCATGAACCGTAGTATCATTCCTTATCTTTGATATAATCCAGATGCGGACATCCAGGTATCTGCCCTCTACACCACCTTGCCAATGTAAGTTATGAAGCAAAGTCTTTTGATGTGAAAATGATCGAGTTGGCAAGAGTAATGATAGAAACGTCAATCGCCTTGTTCGATCTCCGGTGTGGTCAACCTTTGAGAGATGAGTATCACAGTAATATAGAAATAAAATACTTGTAAGACTGGAAATGCCCCAGTTATAACCTATTGTATGCCCATGCTCTGTCTTTTGTCTACTAACTACTCCCAATACTTGAGGATTCGCAACTTCCTACCTACTATGAAGAATATGGCATTCACATCCCTAATATGTCCAATGTCGCTCTTGTTATTTAGCTAATCTAAACTAAAAATTGGATCAGACAGCTAACATTAATTCATTATGGTCCTTCAAATGATCAGACTTCTTACGTTAAATCCATCCTTCGTGAGATGTCACCGGTTGCAGCTCCAGAGAGGTGAAGTACTACATCACACTTGTGAAGAGATTTCACTAGGTCACAATTGTATCTCCAACTTAACAAGCAAGCTCTTTAAAGTTACTTTTATCCATGTCGTCGTGACCGTATCTGTATATTTTTAACGATCTCATATTGTATCTCGATATCTTCATCCAGTACTTCTCACGACTACCACAATGTAAAGTACATACGGCAATGCACTTAGGCACAATCACTGAACGTAATGATGGTGATATGTTAAAAACAAGAAATCAGCCAAAAATTACAGGCAAGAAAATTAAAAAAAATTCAGTTTTTTGTTTATATAAAGATCTGGATGAGAGACTGTGATAAAGGGGAAATGGTAATCAATTTACATCACAAAGAAAGTAGGACAAGTAATGGATATGGTTAATTGATGCGGGCCCACTTTTTAGGCCTTTCAGTTATTTAGGCATAAAGGGGTATTGTGGTCTTTCACCACAATAATCCTCCTAGGATTTGCTTTTCTTTTATATTTATAGTCAGGGCTAGCCGTCATTATGTTTATGCTTGATTGAGAAAACTCTCTCAAGTGTCATTCAGAAGGATTTAGACTTTGTCCGTCCATCAAAGTTGGGAGTTTGTTCTTTTCTCTAATAAAGATCGTTATTTTCCTTTTAGTTCTATTTTTCTATAAATTATTTGTGAATCGATCTGGTCGATTCACATCAATTGGTATCAGAGCCCTCTACGAGCCATGGCAGACGGGACGAAAACCTCAATCGACGAGAAGATCCGAGGTCTTCGGGAGGACTTCACCGCCAAGATCCGAGGTCTTCGGGAGGACTTCACGGCTATAATGACGCTCTTACAAAACATCTCGAAGAAGATCAACGGCGAGGAAGCGGAGGCGGTAACCCAAACCCTAGGCGATCAACTAGGGTTTGCTCCTGCGGAGGGGGAGGCGACCGAGGAGGAGGAAGGACCGGCCGGCGGCCGCTCCCCCGCAACCGCCGTCGCCGCCGCACCTCCGGGCTGGGCCCTGGCGGCCGGCGATCACCACCGGACAGCAGCCGAGGGCCGCGGGAGCGCCACAGCAGGCCGCGCGAGCCCAGGCGGGGCCGCGGCTGCTGTGGGCGGCCGCTGGCCGGCCCCCGACCGCCACCCAGGGCCGGTCGGCGCCAGGGGAGCCGCCGGCGAGCGGCTGTGGCCGGACGCCGACCATGTCGGTCCCGGCGGATCGGCTCCACATTCGGGAGAAGCCCTAGGGCTTGGGGCCCCCTACGGGGGTCGGACGATGACAGCGAACTACGGAGATCGGTTCGCGGGTCCGGGAAGGGGCTTGGCGGGAGTTCCGGCTTGGACGGGAGGAGCGGAACTGCCAGGAGGAGCGAGGCACGCCGGAGGCAGCAATTTCTTTGGAGAAACGGCGGATCCCGCCAACTTCCAGAGAGGGGATCTACCCCCACGACGACCACCACGGAGGAAGAGGAGGAGGCGGAGGATCCGACGGAGGAAGAGGCCGCTATAGCAACATACGCAGTTCCCAGATTTCCACCTTGAGGACAAGGTGGCTCTTTTAGGGGGCGGTATTGATGCGGGCCCACTTTTTAGGCCTTTCAGTTATTTAGGCATAAAGGGGTATTGTGGTCTTTCACCACAATAATCCTCCTAGGGTTTGCTTTTCTTTTCTATTTATAGTCAGGGCTAACCGTCATTATGTTTATGCTTGATTGAGAAAACTCTCTCAAGTGTCATTCAGAAGGATTTAGACTTTGTCCGTCCATCAAAGTTGGGAGTTTGTTCTTTTCTCTAATAAAGATCGTTATTTTCCTTTTAGTTCTATTTTTCTATAAATTATTTGTGAATCGATCTGGTCGATTCACATCATTAATTTAAAAGATAAAGGTCTACAAGAGCTAAATGCAGTAAAAAATCTGAGGATAATACTTCAAGCAAACTGAATTATCCTTGCAGAAACAATCATGTCCAATCTCAACCAAACTAAACCATCTTTTCAGAAGCAAGCATGTCCAGTCTTTCCCACCCACTCTCTACGGCCAGAAGGTCTTTGTTTTTGGTCAGAAATGCTAGAAGTGCATGTTTGTCCGTAACAGTTGGCTGGGGCAACAATAATCATTAGAGGGTTATGATTTACCACATCCGTATGGTTGTTTTTCAAATGCATTAATCATCAACATTAACAAAGGTAGTGTATTCGTCTCCCGATATATGTAACTACGTCTCCAATGTAAAGTTTTTATTTATTTTAATTACATAAGATAGATCAACAATATTTCCCAGAAGCCCATGACTTACAGCCATTATTTCTCTCAATGATGTAGAAGCTTTCGGAATCTTTATGCCAGGGCATGACGATAACCTCTGAGTGATGGTGAACGCTTTAATTGACAAATGATAATATTAGCTCACCCATGGATACAGTGTAATGAGAATAAAAGATACCTGACTAGATTGTCATTTCAGCTTGTAATGCAGCAAGCTCATCTTCTTCAGCAGTATTTTTCCGTTGAGCCCGATGTGCCGGTTGCCTGCCAACTGGAATGTTTTGTGTCTGAGCAACAGAAGCAGCATGAGCAAGGGTAGCAGGCTGCAGCAATTGTTCCTCCAGCTCAGCTCCCTCCAACTCTTCAAGTTCTGCTTCCACCTCATCCTGCCATTAGAGAGAATATCTTTGATATATCAACCTAGAGAATGAAAAAGATGCAACTGAAGTCTTTTCGAAACATGACTACCTCATCAAAGTCAGCAGCTGCCCCAATAGGAGTCGACAGTGCTTCTTGAATCTGTTTCATATTTTCCGTCTGCTCATTAATTTCATCCATAGTCTTGTCAACATCATCAATATTCCTATAAAACAGACAGCAATTAATATTCAGACGTAACAATAACTTAACTCACTTTATATAGATACATTAAACAGACAATCTGAGGGTTATCTACTCAAAGACAAGAAGCACCAGGTCAGATTCTGGCCAAGGTAGATAAGAACCATATATTAATAAGAAAATAGCAACCACTAGAGAATTTAGCTATAAGACGCCTAACTCATAAGGAGTCCACTATCTGGTAGTTGGGATTACACCATAAGGGAGAAGGGGGCAATAATAGGATCTTGACTTTCGGAAATTACAAGTACAGAAAAAAGAAAAAAAAAAGAGGGAAAAAAAATGCTTTACATCTTATCTAGAAGTCAACTACGAGGAATACAAAGCATAACCTATGCTAGCAAGATAAGAAACATATGGTATTGGGTACTAACGTCTCTTTCTGCATAGCCCTCATTGCTGCTGCTCCAGTTCTTAATGCCGCAACAGTTTCGGTTGTAGCTTTAGCACCTTCTAGCAGTATCATCTTCAGAAAACCAATACAACATATTTTAAGATAGAGCTAGCAGAAAAATGACGAGCTGATTCTACAGCAATATAATATGGAATAGTACCTGATCATGAATTCTCAATTGAAAATTTCCAAGCTGCTCAACTTGCTGTTCGTATAGCCTCTTCCTCTTCAAGCATTGGATTGCCGCTGAGTTAAGTGACAATAAGTTTTTCAGCCAATATCCAGGAAAAGCAATCTTAAAATGGTTAATTACACAGCCTTAGTATAGTGTCCAAGTTCCAACACAAGTGCATTACACATTCCAACCAAACTATAACTCTGGTCATGAAGAAAAAATAAATTCCATCATCTCTGAATTATACTCAGAAACAGGCCCACACAATACAGCTACAAGCGTAAAGGACCAACGAACAGCTACTAATATGATGTCCAGGATTACATATGCTTTTCTACTATTTACAAAGTAGTCAAATTGAAAATGATACTCAAAAGCAGGCCTATAAATACAAGCTGCGACTGTAAAGGACCCACTAACAGCAATTAAATAATGTCCTGGATTACATGTAGTTTTCTACAATTACAAACTAGTTAAATTGAAGATGCTACTCAAAAACAGACCCACTACAATTGTAAGGGAGCCACCAACAGCTATTATTTTTAGTGCAATGTCCCAGATTACGAATTACTTTTCTACTATCTGCAGATTATTAAATTAAAAAATCTCGAAGGAACTAACATTGTAGATCTACATTGGATCAATGTACAAAAAATAAACTTTATTGCCTGAGATTGAGAACGAGCCATAATATGTCATTACAAGCTGTAATACTTCTATAGAGTTGACGGGTACATGAATATACCACTTACCTTTGAGACCATAATGAAGGTAGTACATGAGGACCTCAAACTATTTATGACAGGGTTTGAAACACAGGAATAGTGAGTGATATGTAACAGTTGAAAACTTAATGTGTGTCAGAAAATGTATTACCCAAATCTTTTTTGAATTTATGGCCTCAATTGAAATATGATATGATATGGCACTAATTTTGGAGTATCCCCGCTTCTTCCCAGATTCAGCACATATCGTGCCAAAGACCATGAATTTGTTCCCAAAAAAACCAAACAATACAGGCTGACCATGTTGGGAGATTTTCTGTAAAAAGATTTCCACAAAGCTAAGGTGGCAAAATCTTACATGATATCCATAAACAAAAGAAATCAACAAACCTAACAGCAGTCTAAAGAAATTCAACTGAGAATTCATGAACTTTAAGACAAGAAGGTAGATTAATATGTATGATCGAGCAGTCTTCTTGCTTGTGACAAGAGGCTAGATATGGCCAAACTCAAATTCATAGGAAAGAAAAGAGCACCTTCATAAACTCCCTTAAATCTTATAGCAGAGTAGGAGCAACTTTATTCAACACCGCCAAAATGCAATCCTTCTACTATGACGACATGGCATCTCCTATCGAATAAAACTTCAAGTCCTAGAAGTAACCAATTTTCCTAACCAACTCTTACTCAGTCAACTTACTATATTCAGAACCAAATATCTGACCTAACTCAACTATAGACAAGAGCAAGCCAGTTGGCATAAAGAAACCTGCCTTATTGGTCGTTCCATTCATGCTCATGCAGCCAATGAGCAAGACTATAAGTCCACATTTCCACCAGATTAAGAAAACATTCAGATGAAAAGTATGAAAGGTTGAAAGAAGAGGCTAATTTTTTTGGAATATATCGATATAATATACATGATTTATAGTCTGGGCACACATAAGCATGCACATACACACACAATATTCTGGGCACACACATAGTCATCTAGATCTTTAAGACTAATCCTTTCAACACATAATGCTTTTAAATGGAGTAAACAAAAGGAATAGGATATAGGTAAAAGGAGAAGACTTTCCTTACATTTCATGTAACCTCCCAAACTAAGACTTATTGGAAAAATAGACAAAGAATGCCTTCTACACATTTCTCTAATTATGTATGGTATAAATAGTAGCTTCCTTGGTTACACAGAATTACATCAAGTATTTAAATCAATATAACTTTCTATCTTCCCTACCTTCTCAGAACTATTAAATTTGTCTAAGGAGATATATCTGAGTAGAAACTGGATTTTATATAGTATAAAAAAACTTAAGTGGACATCACAGAAAATTCATATATATGAAAGTGTGTGAGCGCGCCGAACTTTTATACAGAAAATATAAAGCATACCTCTTTTGTTCTTTGCCCTGGTGAACTCCTTAGCCCTTTCAACTTCATTAGAAGCCTTCTTTAAAAGAACATTCTCCTTTTTCTCCAGCATTTCAAGTGTCTAAAATTTTCATAACAACAGTTTAGTATTATTAAGTAAATAGTAGTAACCGTAACAACATGAGTTGAATGAAATGTATGTACGAGGTATCGGCAGTTTCAGCAATTATACATTTTTGGATCAGAGTCTCAGAGTTTCAAAAGCCAACTGTAATAAAAATATCAAAAAATAAGAAAAATATTTGACACATTTAGGCATAATTTTATGTATTGCTTATCTCATTTCTAGTTAGTTTTGCCTGGAATAATATTCAACATTGTTGAACCGCTCACCCACAATAGATAGTATTGTCCGCTTACTTGTTTTTTAGATAATATATACTTATTGTTTATTGATTAATAATATTTGAAATCTTCTCAGTTCTTACGGCTTAATAGTATTTCTTATCGATTTTCAGCGAGCACATTATTTTGTCGACACTGTTTTTCACATACTTTCTTTTCTTTTTTTCTTTGCTGGTTTAATCGGTAAAGAGAAGCATGATATTGGTATCGACCGGTATCGAGTGGGTATCAACTGATACAGGGCCAATACCAAAACTTTTGGAATATACTTATTGGTAGAGGCCAACCCAATAATTTGGGTCAATATCGAATTTGGACATGCCAAAACTGATATAATACGACAAATACATACCAATATCAACCGATACTGCAACTCTTGGTTTAGAATCCATGTGCAATGCTTGTTTGGTTAGGAATAACATGTTCTCAAGTATTTTTATATGTTTATACATTATTGTCACAGGTGGTTGACGCGCCTGCTGCCACTTTCGTGCCTTCTGCCCGGTGGCAAGAAGGCACAATAGCTAACACAGAAAAACTTCCTTCCAAAAGCTACATCATTAATACATGCTACTATATATAACAGGTAGAATTTGGAATATCAAGTTAACTTATCACGGAACAGTGTTTAACTTAGTCAAATCCTGCAATAATTATATCACTCTGCATTTATTTATTTTTCCTGATGTTATCATAACCATGGTAGTCAAAGGCGCGCCTCGAAGCAAGGCACATCATCTGCGCCTCACACTTCATTGGACGAGGCGCCTTTCAGCAAGACGCAACTAAGAAAAGACGCGCCTTGTGTTTTTTATTTTTTTACAAAAAGAATTGAGGCATGGAGATAGTCCTTACCTCATACAAGTAGGAGGGAGGTAACCCTTTCCACGGTTGCCAAAGTTGGCTACAGTTGAACTTGAAAATAAAATTTACTAAAAGTGCGGTAGGAAAAATACAAATTCTTGTTAGTTTTGTTGAGTGCTATTGTTGCTCTGCTAGTTCACTTGGTTATGTTAACATGTTTTTGTTGATTTTAATATGTTATTTGGTTTTATTTCTTACGTTACTAATTTATTTATTTATGTAGATTTTTATTATTTTTTATTTTGCACGGCGCCTCACTTCATTCGGGCGTGCGCCTTAAGTGCGCCTTGCGCCCAGGACGATATGCCCCTTTGTGCCTCAAGTGCGCCTTGCGCCTTTGACTACCCTGATCATAACTTGTGTATTATGTATATTGTTGGTGTATAAGGTGTTCAACAGATCTTTAATGTTGAGTTTTGAACTTCTAAGACTCTTCAAACAGATAAAGAGCTATCAGAAGGAAAAAAAAAAAAAAGAAGTATATTGTGAACATACAAATCAGCAACACATTACTGATGTCAGTCTTTTAACCCATATTGTCCTTACTCAAAAATAAAACATCAACAAGGAAGCTATTGATAACTAGATGGTAACATGGACTTCATACAAGAGTATGCAAAACCACCCAACTTTTTATGGATTTCCCATCGCCAAGAGGCGCGTGCAGTATGGGGTTAGTATACCCTCTCTGTTGGGTTCCCTGGAGGCTATGTTGCACGGACACGGATACGACACGACAACATGGGCATGGCACCTATTTTGGTGTGTCTGTGGTGTATTTGATACATGTACGTGGTGTGTCCGGTCTCCGATGTAGGTTCCCTATAGGCTATGTTCCACAGACACCAATACAACACAAGGACACGGACATGGCACCAATTTTGGTGTGTCACTGGTGAGTTCGGTACGTGTACATGGTGTGTCTGATGTGTGTCAGATATGGGCCCAACATGACACGGCCTATATTTTAGAGTGTTTGTGCCTCCTAGCCTAGAGGCTTGGCAGGAACAGAGAAAGGTGCTGACTAAGGTTTGGAAAATAGTCGCGGCAGCAAGAGTCACAAGTTGTTGGGATTTGTGGGAAGAAAGAGATTAAGAGGTGTTTCTCAACCCTTATTAACAAGAATCAACTCATCAAGATATTCATTACCACCATCGTAAACATCCAAGCCTTCTTCCATGGGAATAGGTCGGTTGTGGAATAAAGAAAGCTAAAGAAACGACAGAGGTTCTATAACCAGCTGTCAACCTAACGTCAATCCTCTATGATGACATGAAATTCCTAGCCAAGCTACGCAAAAAGAGACTTGCCAAAAAATAAGCAATTGACGAGTAGGTCAACCCACCAATTTGGTCGTGCAATTTAACTTTATACAATTAACTAGTATATATGCACGTGTGTCGGACATACTTTAACTGCCTTCTAACTAACTTTTTTTGTACTTGGGAAAAGCAAAAGACATCAAAAGCGCAAACTACATTTTCTTCAAAAAAAAAAAATTTCTATACGTAACTACCTAACTGCCCTCAATAAATTTAATGAACAATTTTAATTAGTAAAGTTAGGAAAGGATATATTTGGAAGAATAAAAAATTCACGGCAAAGCCAACTTTTCTTATTATATAGTAGTATAGATGAGTATCCCCCAAGTTAGTTCCCCTAGACTAGAAGAGATTATAGACACATAAGTGAGCTGATACAAACAATTTGGTATAGCAATGGTATGCATCTCCACGATACAAGCTAGCTACGTTGCATGGTCAGGGCAAAATGATGCCTGTATCCCTATCGTGTCCGTACATGTGCCCGTACTCATGCAACATAGGTAACTACCTATGTACCTATTTGAAAATGCTCCTATCCTATATCTGTATCCTACTAGAAAGTTCGTATCCTATATCTGTATCCTACTTGAAAATGTTCGTATCCTATATATGTATCGTGTCTGCATCCATATCCATGCAACTTAGCAAGCTAGAGAGCAAAAAGGAATGACATTCCAAAATCAAGAATAGAACTCCTCGTCAAATAAAGCAAACCCATTACGCAAAATATCAACTTTTAGTTAATCTTCCCCAATTATACAACATCAAATTCTTGAAACCAACAACAACTTCTACTCAAACTAATCAAACAAAAGGAACAATTGAAGCACAGAGGATGATCACCTCGTGCAACCTGTCGAGAGTGGCGAGGGCATTGCCACCCTGCTCTTTCGGCTTCCCGAAAAGCCTACTGAACATCGTCTCTGGAGGGGGAAAAAAATTAAGACACAAAAAAAAAAAAAAAAAAAAACCAATCAAAACCCTAGCAGAACACTTCGATCGATCGATCGATCGATCAAAAGTGGAAAAGATTGGATTTTTATTGAGGGGAAAGATCACCGGGTGGTGAAGATCGTCGATTTGTTCGAGAAATATATATATAGAGAGAGAGAGAGGGAGAATCGGAATTTGGAAGAGGGATTGGGAGCAATAATAAGATTGAAAAGGGACTACTTCAAGTACTTATTGAAATAACAAAAAACCGCCTTTGGTGTTATATGGTAAGTTGGTATTCTGCTTTATTTCTCTCTCTGTGTATGCCCTCCTTGAAAAGGTTTGAAAATGGCTGAAATTGAGACACTTAAGTCGTATATAGGAATGGCAATGGGGTGGGTAGGGGTCATCTCTCGTTCCTGTTTTCGAGTAGTGCTTGAATCCTCATCCACGTCCCTGTTCCCCATTACGTTCAATTTTTTACCCTCGTCCTCATTCCCGTTAAACATTGTATTCTCCGTCCCCGTCCCCGTCCCGTTAGCACTTTCGGGACCGAATTTTCTCGGTTAATAATTTTTTACGTACATTATAAGCTTAAAAAATTATTTTCATTCAAAAAATACAAAGCATGTTAATAATGGTTTTCATAAAATAAATATATAAATTACTAGATAAATCAAGAGAGCATATCATTTCCAATGGGTTGCACATATGGATACGGGTATAAGTAACTGGGGTCGGAGATTTATCGGGGCAGAGAGTTCTATACCCATAGTCGTCCCCGAACCCAATCGGAGAATTTTTTTAATCCCTATCCCCATCCCCGTTTTTAAATTTCCAAATTCGTCCTCACCGGATAAAAAAAATCGGGTCCCCGTCGAAATTGGGGGGATATTGCCATCCCTAGTCGTATATATATTATCAAGTAATTAAATTTTTTAAAATAAATAAATTTTAATTAATTATTTAATATTATCTATACAATTATATAATTCAAATAACAAGGGTATTTGGATTATATAGATTCTTACCATAAAAAAATATGTATGTATGGCTATTAAAGTCGTTTACAATTCACTAATTTAAAATTTAAAATTGATGGTAACTTCTTCTCACTTAAGGGACTGTTTGGTAAACATGAAGTAAATTTGGATTTGGATTTGGACTTTCATGAAGGAAAGAAGGATAGGAATCCATGCACTTTCTTGTCTCCCTTGTAGGGGACAAATGTGTTTGGTTGGAATAGGAAGTAAGAAGTAGGAAGTGAAAAATCAAAGAAATGTGTTTGGTTGACATAGGAAAGTAAAAATTGGAAAATAAAAAATTATAATTAATTCACATAATAATTTAGTAAATTAAATAATTAGTTTGATAACTTAAGATAATTAATTATTAACTAATTAAAAATTACAAATTTATCAATTCAAAATTAATTACTAATTATGAGTTACTATGTAAATTAATTAATAAATTACTTTATTACCTAATACATACATTAATATATTGATTAATAGATTAAATAGCTAATAACTAATAATGATTTTTTTTTTTTTAGATGAACCTCATTAATAAAACATCTAACTTCTCTCTCTCTCTCTCCACTGGCTGACTCTTTCTTCACCCAAAAAAAAAAAAAATCCCATTTCTTCTCTCCTCCGACCCGAAGCCCTTCGGCCACCCACCGCCACTGCTACGGCTCCGCCCCCCCAACCCTCCTTCTCCTCCTCTGCTTGCTCCGGAGCTCCGGATCCCGACCTCCGCTCTCTCTCCACCGCCAACCCTCTCCTCCTCCTCCTCCGAGCGACCTCCTCCGGCTAGGCAGCGGCGGCGGCGTAGCTGAGACTGGAGCGCGACCACCGTGGAGGAGGAGGAGGTCAGGGTCCGGAGCCATCGGCGGCTCCTCGAGCTTGGCCTCGCCGGAAACTCGTCGACAGCTCCTCGAGCTTGGCCTCGCCGGACGCGGGCAAAGAGGCTGGTTGGGGGTGATGGTGGCTCACGAGCAGGTGACAACGGCTATTTTTTTTTTTTTTTTTTTTGCAACATTCAAATTCCTCCACATCCGGATGAGAATGGAGAAGTGGAATTTGGATTTTGAGAGGGGACAAGGAGGAGACAAGAACTGCACTTCATGATTCTCTCCCCAAATCCATTCCCAAATTCCGGTTACCAAACACTGGAATTTGTGGATTTTGGATCACTTCCTACCAAAAGTGGAAATCCAATCACAATTCCCGGTTACCAAACAGGCCCTAAGAAGTAGTTACTTCTCTTTCTCCCTTTTTCTCTAATCTTCTCTCTTTTTCCGTTTATAGATTCCTCTTCTCATATAAGAAGTAGTTACTTCTCTTTCTTTAATCTTCTTTCTGTTGGCTGTGAATACACATCACATGCAAACCCAACCTCCTCAAACTTCTTTTTGACTAATTCCTTCCACACCTTTTGCTACACGTTGGAAGTCCTATTATTTAGCCCCCCATTTGTGCACGTCCATGGAACTACCAATAATGTTGGTCTTTGATGCCTATATATTTCGGCTTCTTTTCTCAAAGCAAAACACAGAAAATTATCTCTTCTCTCTCGCTCTGCTATTCTCTTCTCCGGTGTACTCTTCCTTCTGCGTCTGGGCAAGGCTAAGTTCGGGTCGATCTCTCGACGTTGTGTGCGACAGCGAGAAGCCGGTGATACCGGGGATTTTACCACTAGGAGAATCTGAGAAAAGTCTGCACATAAGACATCGGATCAACTCTTAGGGCAGTGCGTTCAGCGCGACTTTCCCATAGGCCGGTAACTTTGTTCTAATTTATTTTATTTTCTTGTTTCAAGTTTGCAGAAATCAAAGCATAAAGGAATTTTTGACAACAATCTAAGAGTTGAAACGTTTACTTTAGTATTTTTCCTAAAACTTAGTTCCTGCATAAAGGAATTTTCTGTTCTGTTCTGTCAACACACGAAATATTCCTTAACAAATTTTTTACTTCTGTTAAGCAAATTCTTGGTTTCCTTAAGGTTCTGTTAAACCTTATTAGTAAATTTTTGCTATGTTAAGCAAATTGTTTGGTTTCCTTAAGGTTCTGTTAAACCTTATTAGTAAATTTTTGTTCTGTTAAGCAAATTTTTGTTAAGCAAAATTTTGTTAAGCAAATTCTTGGTTTCCTTAAGGTTCTGTTAAACCTTATTAGTAAATTTTTGTTCTGTTAAGCAAATTTTTTGTTAAGCAAATTTTTGTCCCGTTAACACACTTTCAAGAAAAAAAAAAATTGTTCAGTTAACACTCTTTAAGGTTTTCTTAAGGCTAACTTTGTAGTATATTGTTCAGTTATTGGTAATGTGTTACAAAAGTTTTCTTTAACAGTCAAGCTACAAATTATTGTTCATTATATTGTTCCGTTACTTTGCTAGATCCATTACCAATTGACACCTCTGTTGAATGCTTAGTTAGAAAACTTCGTATCTTCAAGGGATAGTTCTTTGAACCATTATCTCTACAGCCCCTGTCAAATTATTGAGTACTTGCATTATTACTCTTGCAGACTTTAGACTGCTATAATTGTCACCATGACTGGAAAAGACGAGACTTCTACCGCTAAGCCATCCAAGTTTGATGGCACCCACTTCAAGAGGTGGCAGAGTCAAATGAGATTCTGGCTCACCACTTTAGGACTGATGTCAGCCATTGATGGCTCCACACCCATCATCAATGATTCTGACGACACTGAGTCTGACATAGGAATGTTCAAATCCTCCGGTACCTCCAAACCAAAAACCCCTAAGGATATAGACTTTCATTGCTTCCATCGAATTCTAAGCGCTTTATCTGATTCACTTTATGATATATTCTTTGAATATAAAAGCGCTAAAGAACTTTGGGATGCTTTAGAAGATGAATATGCCTGTGATGATGCTGGAATTGAAAGATTCACTTCTTCAACATTTAATAGGTATTTCATGGTAGATGACAAACCCATGAATGAACAAATTCATGAATTCCAAAAATATGTGAGGCATATTCAAGCTAAAGGTACCACCTTCTCTGCTGAACATAAGATAGCTTGTCTAATAGATAAGCTCCCTCCTTCTTGGTCTGATATAAAAAGGGATCTCACTCATACCCAAGGTAACCTTACTTTTGCTGAAGTCTTGAAGAAAATTAGAACTGAAGAACAGCTTAGACTAAGGTCTAACCCTAAGACTGAGACTAAGGCTAAGGTAAACCTAGTAGAGTCACCCCCTCATAAACCTAAGCCTAGTAATCCTCTCAAACCCAAGAAGAACTTCGTCAAAAAGAAGCTTAACTTTCAGCAGAACCACAAGAACCGTCACCACCAGCAAAACCACAGACCTAGAAATGTCAGTCAGACTCAGGATCAACAGAAATTTTGTTTGGTGTGTGGTAGGACAAACCATCTATCCTTCAACTGTTTCCAGAGGAAGAAGGAACCTATCAAGACTCCCTATAAGGGGAAAGGTCCAGCCAAACCTGAAGCCAACGTGATTCTGAATGGATCTTCTGTTTCCTTCAGGTCTGTGACTTACCAACCTTTAGTTAATATTTCTTACCATTCTGATAACTGGTGGTTGGATTCTGGAGCTAATGTTCACGTTTCATTTGATCGCTCCTGTTTTTCAAACTATCAGGAATCATGTGGAGGAGGCATAACCCTAGGAGATGGCTCTTCGGCACAGATTGTAGGAAGAGGAAGAATAGATCTGAAGATGACATCAGGAAAAATTCTGCCTCTTCATGATGTTCTTCATGTGCCGACTGTTAGAAGGAATTTAGTTAGTGGCTCTCTTCTTGTAGCATCTGGATACAAGATTGTTATGGAAGCAAATAAAGTTGTTTTTTCTAAGAATGAGTCCTTTGTTGGAAAAGGATTTGTAAATGATGGTCTTTTTATTCTCAGCACTATTAATAAAATGTCAGACCCTTCTCCTGTTGTTTCCAATGTAGAATCTTCTAATGTTTGGCATGGTAGATTAGGGCATGTGAACCTGGGTTCCCTTAGAATGATGAT
This sequence comes from Iris pallida, assembly GCA_029216955.1. Lineage (NCBI taxonomy): Eukaryota > Viridiplantae > Streptophyta > Magnoliopsida > Asparagales > Iridaceae > Iris > Iris pallida. The sequence continues at coordinate 9,132,035 of JANAVB010033020.1, read as the reverse complement.
GAACCTAAATCTTATTCCCAAATCTCCTGTGGATAATAAAGACAAGTGTGAGACTTGTGTTCAAGCCAAACATTCTAGACTACCTTTCAAATATGTAGAAAGGAATTCTGATATTCTAGAACTAGTTCATAGTGATGTTTGTGATTCAAATAGGGTTCTGACTCGAGGCGGTAGGAAATACTTTGTCACTTTTATAGATGACTGTTCGAAGTATTGCTATACCTACCTTCTCAAAACCAAAGATGAAGTTTTAGATAGGTTCAAGGTTTACAAATCAGAGGTTGAAAACCAATTAGAGAAAAAGATTAAGATCCTTAGATCTGATCGTGGCGGAGAGTATACCTCAAAAGATATGACCAACTTCTGTGAAGAACACGGAATAATTCATGAGGTAACTGCTCCTTATTCACCACAGTCCAACGGAGTTGCTGAAAGAAAGAATCGCACTCTGTTAGACATGGTGAATGCCATGCTTCTCAGCTCAGGTGCTCCTGATAACTTGTGGGGAGAAGCTTTATTAACTGCCTGCTACATCCTAAATAGGATTCCCAGTAAATCTAAGGATAAGACTCCCTATGAATTATGGAAAGGTAGAACTCCTAGAGTCCATTATCTCAAAGTTTGGGGATGTCTAGCAAAAGTTGGAATCCCTGAACCAAAAAAGAGAAAGATTGGACCCAAGACCGTAGATGCTGTGTTCATAGGATATGCCTTAGATAGCAATGCCAATAGATTTCTAGTGACTAATTCTGAAGTAAACGAAATCTCCAACAATACCATCATAGAAGCTAGAGATGCAGTTACTTTGAGAATATATTCCCTTTTAAGAATAGATTTTCTTCCAACCCTTCAAGTTCTTCCCTAGCTCCTTCTACAAGTTCTCACTGCCAACCTGAACAAGACTTAGAACCTAGAAGAAGTAAAAAAGGAAGGATTGAAAGGAATTTGGGGGAAGGCTTCTTCACTTATTTGATAGAGGGTGATCCCTCAACTTACGAAGAAGCAATATCTTCCCCTGATGCTCCTTTCTGGAAAGAAGCCATTATCAATGAATACAACTCTATTATGGAGAACAATACCTGGTATTTAGCAGACCTACCTTTAGGTAGTAAACCTATAGGTTGTAAGTGGATCTTCAAAAAGAAATTTAGAGCTGACGGTACTATAGAGAAATACAAAGCTAGATTAGTAGCCAAGGGTTTCACTCAGAAAAAAGGACTAGATTATTTTGACACCTATTCTCCTGTAGCTAGAATTGCTTCTATTAGAACCCTTCTAGCCTTAGCTTCCATTCATAACATGCTGATTCACCAAATGGACGTAAAGACAGCGTTCTTAAATGGTGATCTAGAAGAAGAAATCTACATGGAGCAACCTGAAGGCTTTATTGCTAAAGGTCAAGAAAAGAAAGTTTGCAAATTAGTAAAAGCACTCTATGGCCTAAAGCAAGCTCCCAAGCAATGGCACAACAAATTTGATAAAGTGATTGTAGAATATGGTTTCTTACCAAATGAGTATGACAAATGTATATACTCTAAAAACTTTGGTGGAAGTTGTGTCATTTTATGCTTGTATGTAGATGATATTCTCATTTTAGGTTCGACACTTGAGTTGATAAATAATACTAAAGATTATTTATCTAGCAAATTTGACATGAAAGACCTAGGTGAAGCCAACCTGATTCTAGGAATGCAAGTATCCAGATCCAAAGAGGGCTATACTTTATCCTTAGTACATTCTATTGAGAAAATGCTAAGGAAATTTGATTACTTTGATAAGAAGCATGCTCCTACTCCTTTTGACAGTAGTATCATTCTCAAGAAGAACGAAGGTTCACCTGTAGAACAACATAGATATTCTCAGATGATAGGTTCTCTTATGTATATAACAAATAGAACCAGACCTGATATTGCATTTGCTGTTGGAAGACTTAGTAGATATACTTCTAACCCAAATCGATCTCATTGGACTGCATTAGAAAGAGTATTTAGATATCTTAAGGGTACTATAGATTATAAACTTCATTATTCTAGACACCCTGATATCATAGAAGGTTATTCAGATGCAAATTGGGTAACTGACTCACATGATGTGAAATCCACAACTGGATATGTTTTTACCCTAGGAGGAGCTGCGATATCTTGGGGATCTTGTAAATAAACTATCATAGCTAGGAGTACTATAGACTCTGAAATGATAGCTCTGGATACTACTTGTACAGAAGCTGAATGGCTCAGAAATTTGATTATGCATATACCTGTTTCTATTATTCATGTTCCTGCTATTTCAATAAACTGTGATAATAAATCTGTTATAGAACTACTAAAGCATGATTCTGTGAATGCTAAGATGAACAGGCACCTGCAGCTGCGCTTCAAGTCAATCAAGAGCCTATTAGGCAAATATGTGGTTCTTGACTATATAAAGTCAGAAAAGAACCTTGCAGACCACTTGACAAAGGGTCTGTCTAGGACATTGATCCTAGAATCATCGAGGGGGATGGGATTAAGCCCATAAATAAGTCACCAGCAGTGGCAACCCAACCGAGCCTGACTGGAGATCCCAAGAAGCCGGTTCAATGGGTAGAAACAAGCTGAAATTCGGTGATTTTTATGGAACACTGACTTAGAGATTAAATTCTCATAAACTAATGCTCAGGTGGCTGTACGAGGTTGTACAATGATATCCCATCCCTATGGTGACAGTGTTCCAGTGTGATCTGGTTAGGATGAGTTTTAAAACTCTTAATAGGTCCAAGCATTATTTTGCGGGGTTGACTCCGATCACCAACCCTTGGAGGACTTACCTATATAAGAGGTCGTGAAGGCCGCGACTATGAGACATGGCGATCTCAGACAACTCTTATGAATTTGCTATAAGTGCGCATGGTCATTCAAAGCGCCACCCGATAGACCCAAGAACCTCTAGCGTACTATGTGTGCCAATCTCTGAATCTGGTTCAAGAAGTCTGATTCAAGGCATAGTCCATCAAGCACTTCTTCAGATAAAGGATTAGTCACTACGTGAGATTCAAGGCTGCGGTCCATCTCATTTATTCATAGTATACTCTTGCCCAGATTTCTCTATCACTATTTTTGTAGTTGTTATCTTTGTCTTCGGATCTTGGTTTTGGGGGGGGGGGGGAGGGGATTGTTGGCTATGAATACACAGCACATGCAAACCCAACCTCCTCAAACTTCTTTTTGACTAATTCCTTCCACACCTTTTGCTACACGTTGGAAGTCCTATTATTTAGCCCCCCATTTGTGCACGTCCATGGAACTACCAATAATGTTGGTCTTTGATGCCTATATATTTCGGCTTCTTTTCTCAAAGCAAAACACAGAAAATTATCTCTTCTCTCTCGCTCTGCTATTCTCTTCTCCGGTGTACTCTTCCTTCCGCGTCTGGGCAAGGCTAAGTTCGGGTCGATCTCTCGACGTTGTGTGCGACAGCGAGAAGCCGGTGATACCAGGGGTTTTACCACTAGGAGAATCTGAGAAAAGTCTGCACATAAGACCTCGGATCAACTCTTAGGGCAGTGCGTTCAGCGCGACTTCCCCATAGGCTGGTAACTTTGTTCTAATTTATTTTATTTTCTTGTTTCAAGTTTGCAGAAATCAAAGCATAAAGGAATTTTTGACAACACTTTCCTTCCGGTTCCTAGGTTCCTCTTCTAATATTTTAATTTTTTTAGAAATAAAAATAAAAAGAAAGAGTAGAAAACATCCTGATTTCAGGTCGGTTCCACTCTCCTACTATTTTTATTGTTTTTTTTATATAGAACATCAAACTAATTAACTTAATCTCTCTCTTTTATTTTGTGTTCATTCTTAGAGAGGAAAAAAAAAAAGGATGAATGAAAGTTTTCCAAACTTCTTCTGCAGACTTTAGGTTGGTCCATCTCTCTTATTTTTGTATTTACTGATTTTTTAAGAGAAAAATAGTAGAAGAATGCCACATGGATAGTGGATGAACATCGAAATATGATTTCCATCTTTTTACCTTTTTCTCATTTCGTTTTGAATTCTTCCACAAATTTCTTGACTGTTTGATATGCTGTTAGGATTCTTTCCTAACAAGTGAGCACGAATGGGAGAATGTCCATAGTTATCCATGAATTCTCAAATTGACAGATCAGTTAGGGGGGAGAGAGTGGAAATGGTGATTGCTTTTATTGAATTTCAAGAACTGATACAAGAATTGAAGACAACGAGAACAAAAATTATTACAAGAACTAGAATAAAATCATCCTGCTCTCTCTCTCTCTTCCTCTCTTCAGTTTATTTATAGTAGGTGACAGTTACAAAAGTTAGTTACACTGTCCTTCTAATTACAGAACTGCTCATCTGATACTCTGGCTGATACTTCTTCATTTGCTTTGCAGGTGACTCCAGGATCTGGATGGTGATCTGCCCATGCTCGAGTGGCCTCTTTGAGTGACTGTACAGTGACTGATATATTGACATGTATCATATGCCCACCAGTTGTATAATGAAAATCTTGAAGGAAAACTTTACTTGAAAAATAGCTTACTTTGAACTTGAAGTTTAGCAATTGTGTAGTATGTAGCAACACATAAAGGTTTAAAAAAAATACCATAGATATTCAGATTATATAGATTCTTACCTAAAAAATATGTATGTATGGCTAATAAAGTCATTTAGACTCCACTAATTTAAAATTTAAAATTGATGGTAATTCTCACATAAGAAGTAGTTACTTCTCTTTCTCCCTCTTTCTCTAATCTTCTCTCCTTCCCTTTCATAGGTTCGTCTTCTCACATAAGAAGTAGTTACTTCTCTTTAATTTTTTTTCCCTTCCCGTTCCTAGGTTCCTATTCTATTGTTTTAATCTTTTAGAAAGAAATAATTCTCTAATCTTCTCTCGTTCTCGTTCATAGGTTCGTCTTCTCACATAAGAAGTAGTTACTTCTTTTTCTTTAATCTTCTTTTCTTCCCGTTCCTAGGTTCCTATTCTATTGTTTTAATCTTTTAGAAAGAAATAAAAAGACAGAGCTGAAAACATCCCGATTTCAGGTTGGTTCCTCTCTCCTACTTTTATTGATCTTTTTATATAGGACATCAAACTAATTAACATAATCTTTCATTCTCTTCTATTTTGTGTTCATTCTTAGAGAGGGAAAAAAAAGAGGAATGAAAATTTTCCAAACTTCTTTTGCATACTTTAGGTTGGTGCATCTCTCTTATTTTTATTTTTACTGATTTTTTAAGGGAAAAATAGTAGAAGAATGCCACATGGATAGTGAATGAACATCAAAATATGGTTTCCATCTTTTTACCTTTTTCTAATTTCGTTTTGAATTCTTCCCACAAATTTCTTGACTATTTGATATGCCCACCAGTTGTATGATGGAAATCATAAAGAACAACTTTACTTGAAAAATAACTTACTTTGAACCCGAAGTTTAGGAATGGTGTAGTATGTAGCAACACATAAAGGTTTAAAAAAAAAAATCAAACTCTCTCATTTTCAGAAACGTACGTCGTAGGTGTCTAGAAGAGCAACAAGTTCTAGAATAAATTAATTCTCTCATTTTGATTCTAAATATTCTTAATAATAGATTAAATTTTAATTAGATTAGATTACATTAACTTTTAAATTGGATTAAACTTTTATTTAACTTTTAAATTAGATTAACTTTTCATTAGACTAGATTAAGGTAGACTACATAAAGTTTTATCAACTTGCATTGGATACAACTAATATTATTTTAGTAAAATTTTTCTTGAAGTTGCATTCAGATTTAAAATATTTAATTAACAAAAGATTACATTTTAATTATATTAGCTTGACTTTTAAATGGGATTAAATTCTCATTAAATTAGATTAAAATCTACATAAAATTATATTTCTCATGAGTAAGTTTGTTTGAATGTTTTTTTGTTAAATAAGATGATATCAACATTTCTAAAATAAAAATATCAAATTGAATAATATTTTATGGGTAAAGTGCAAAAAAATTTTCGTTAGATTTTCGCTTTTTGTACTAAAAGATCCCATGCTCTTAAAATTTCTAAAAGTATAAAATCTGCTCATTTTGTCCCCTTTTCGTTAACTGATGTTAAGTGAGATGTGTAATGACCATTTTACCCCTCTACTCTCCCCCCTCCCTCTTCGGTGGTGCGGGGAGGAGGAGGAGGGGGGCGGGGCTGGCCGGGGCGGGGAGGAGGAGGAGGGGGGTGCTCGCCGGAGTAACGATGGGGCTGAGGGGGGGGGGCGGGAAGGAGGGAGGATGAGTGGGGGTGCTCACCAGAGTAATGAGGGGGTTAAGGGGGGTGGGGAGGAGGGATGAGGGAGGGGCTGGCCGGGGCGGGGAGGAGGAGGAAGGGGGCTGGGCTGGCCAGGGCGGGGAGGGGGGTGCTCGCCGGAGTAAGGAGGGGGGCTGAGGGGGGCGGGAAGGAGGAGGGGGTGGCTGGCTGGAGGGAAGAGGGAGGAGGGGGGTGGCTGACCGGAGGGAGGAGGGATGAGGGGAGAGGTTAGGGAAGAGGGTAATTTAGGTTTTTTTTTATATATATAAAAAATGTCACTTAACGGTCAAAACTAACAGTCAACAGACGGTAGGGGCTGGCCGAGCAAGTCATAGATTGCAGAGGTCTTTATTTGCTAAATTTGACTGAAAGATATTTCTACTCAAAATGTGCACATTTAACAAGGGTTTATTTTTTGCAATTTACCCATATTTTATTTTAAATTAGTTTGGTTGTATTTTAACTTTGCTACATAAAATGATATCAAAATTTGTTAAACGTATTGCACACGTCGCGTATAATGCCTCGCTCCGCACTATGCATTATGCTGAGTCATTGACTCGAAGAGTTGTGTTGACCCGAAGAATGCATCGAGTCGAATCGATACAAGAGTTACGTTGGCCGGAAAGAGAAAGCCTTGAATTGGTTTGAAGACCCAATGAATCGAATCGATACAAAGCATAAGTCCGATTCAGACAAGTATTAATTTTAGTTGGTTTCGTGTGCAGGCTAAGCGTTTACGCTGAATTATAAGATGTCGACATTTTTTCTCATTTACAACGGAGTCCACGAAACCAAATCATCCCCTTGCAACGGACTGCGGTATGGGCACGGTAGGCCGAATCAGTCGGGTAGTTTAACGGAGTACGAAGTGCTCGAATGACGAAGTCAAAAAAATTAGCCGTGCAACAAAGTTAGAAAATTGAGCCGCATCGGCTCGACGAAACGACAAGGCGCATCGGCATAAGGTGGGAGGACTTTGACCCTTCTTTTCTACTCCATCATGCCTAAGTAAAATGTATCGTTGTATGCTAAGTTAACCTATCGAGTCCACGGATGTGGCTCGAAGGAGAGAAATCGTAGTGCGTGTCGAATATTAAAGATAGAACAATTGAATGGAAACGTGCATCAAATGTACGAGTCGCCAATGAATATCAAAATACCGCAAAGGCGAGCACCTCGATGTGCAAGACATATGAACATGGGATAATTGTATCGGCGAGTGCCTCAGTGCACGAGTCACTCGTGCCTCCGTACACGAATTAGAGGGCTGGAACATTGAAAGACTATTGAGGCGAGTGTCTTAGTGCATGAGCTATAGAACATTGAATACTCTATCGAGGCGTGCCTCAGTGCACGAATTGTAGGGAATGAACATAAGTCTAGCATATTGAAAGATCGTGTCGAGACGTGCATCAAGTTCACGAGTAGAAGAACATTGAACACTAAGGCATAGAACATGGAAATACGGTATCAAGGCGTGCATCGAATGCACGACTCGAAAAATAGAGAATAAATGTATCAAAGCGTGCGTATGTACACAAGACTTACAAAAGATGGCTTCGTTGTGAAGAGAACAGTTGGTGCCTCGAAATGTTTGGGGTCTTACGTTCGTTTGACGAACATTGAGTTAGGGCATAGTGTCATTAAACATTGAAATGAAGTATGGAATGGGAAATGGAAGAATGGTAAAGTGGGATGATACGAAGTTTGAGTTTCGAACTCAAGACTATGTTTGATTGTATGAATTTACGTGCGCTGTATGGTCGAATGGACTTGTGATATTGCCCGTGCACGGGTGTGGTGATTTCCCTTGAACAAGTTAAATGCCGGGGCACCGGGACCGTTCGGCCTAGGAGGGATGGATAATCATTGTTGGTGCACATCTTTTGGATATGAATTATGATCTGCTACTGATGTGATAAGCCACAATTGATGTTAAGTTTGTTGGCCCATTGGTCATATGGTCAAACTGACTTTAATAATTGATCAAACTTTGTCTCGATATATAGAGCTAGTCAGGATATCTCGGACTCTTGGACATGATCAAGAACGGCTATCTACTCAGTTCAAGACCGAAGCGTTGTTTGCCTGTTCGAGTCTATATTTCTTTGAGCAATATAATCTTTTATTTTATTAAGTCTAGAAATACATTGTACACCGAGTCGTACTGGCAAATAGGCTATTCCAAAATAATTTCAAAATATTTTTAAAATATTCTTAGTTTTGAAAAACATTCGTATTTACAAAAGCTCCAAAAAGGTTTTCAAAATTCCCCAAAATCTATTTTGCAAAATCCTAACCAAACCCTGACAGAACTCGGCCAGAGTTCGGTTAGTGGCCGTTTTGATTTTTGAATTCCTTGGAACTTGGTCCTCCTGCAGTTGCGGATTTGACCGAGATTTGCTCATCGAGTTCTGCCCGAATTCTGCCCGAATTCTGCCAGAATTCTGTCTTTGGAACTCCTATAAATAGAGAAGGATTTCGATCATTTTAACTCACTCATTCACTTTCAATCTTCTCTCTTCTTAAGCTCTCAGTCTTCCAAAGAATTTTTCTCGAGCTTTCATTTTCAGATCCCAAGCCAGTTACAATCCTCTAGTCGATTTGCCAGTTGTTTTCCATAAATAAATTCACTTTATTTATTTTGTATCTGAAAAAATTACAACTGTAGGAATCTAATCTAGAAGACGATTACTTTATCCCTTGGACAATGCGATGAAGAAAACTCGAACTTTGAAGAACTTGGACAGCAACTGGGCAATCTCTCTGTTCTCTATGAAAATGACTTGTAGTCTCTGATGAATGTGAAGAAACTCTTTTTTATAGAGTTCAGGATAACTGTCCTTAAGCATACGCTCAGGTAGTTACTTGACGTGTGCATAACTGCAGGGACGCGTGGCGAATTCTGATGGAGACACATTAGTGTGTGGTTGAAAGTAGTGGAGCATGTTCAGGAGAGATTGATGGCCTGGATGCCACGTTGCATAACTTCTAGAGAAGTGGATAACTGGTACAGGACACGTGAGAACGTATGTTGACTGTAATCCTGGATATGGTTGCTGTAATACGCTGCCTCTTTGAAGGAGAATTCATACGCTGATTTGGACAGCATAGTGCCAAAATCCATACGCTCACTTTATGGGCAAGGAATCATGTGAGGTCATACGCTCGCTTGTTTAGCAAGGAATCATGTGAGGTCCATACGCTCACTTGACTGTGTGAGGAAGGAGTCATGTGAGGTTGATACGCTCACTGGAGAAGTGGCCACGTGGCTATCATCAATCTTCTTTGGTACACCATATCTTCCCATAACTGACAAAATCTTCTCGAGCGTCGTGACTGCGGATTTGACGGCTGACAGACTGTCAAAACTGACAGTAATGATGGCTTTTGTATTTATGAAGGCTGCTGAGTTGTCCTCGTAAAAGACAAAACCGGCTCTTCGAAAACCTATACGACGGTTACTTTTCTCGTGACAGCTGTCTTTGTACGAAAGATGAAGTGTCAGATTCATTCCTCATTTAAACATATGCTGTGCTGTCACTTCAGTAAATAATAAAATATTTACTGAACGTATGGCTTTTGAATGAGCGTACAACCCTGAATTGAGCGTATGGCTTCAACTGTCATCTGTCTTTAAGCGTATGGATGAAAAATGACAGCGTGTCATAATTTTCCACATCCTACAAGACCCCCTTCAAAGTTTTCGAACTTTATGAGTTTCAAAAGTTCGAAATTACTTTGAACAGAAAGTGGGAATGAGTCCTGACACGCTGGCATGAGTCTATTATCTTCCTCAATATCAGTGCAATTCTTTAGGGATTTTGTTTAGAAAATATCCGCCGTTTTGAACTTCTTTCTTTCTTCTATAAATAGGTCTCCCAAAACCTATTTTATTTCTTTACCAGAGCTTTTGCCTTCAAGAGAGAAAAGAGCTTTCAGAAACTCAAAGATTTTTCTTCTTCTTCTTCGTCTTCAACTCCATCTCCATTAATGGCACCCAAGATTGATGCTGCTGCGAAAGGAAAAGGGAAAGCCCCTGAAGAATCATCTCATCCTGCCGTCGACACTGCCACTACCAAGAGAACGGCCAGTCAGCGTGTTTCACGCAGTGAACGGCCATTGAAACCTCTTTATGGTGAGGACGAAGATGATGATGAACAAATAACTATTCCCTTTTTAGGGCTCTGGTTAGAACAAAACTCAGAAAACGTATCCCTCTTTAGGGTCAATACGTCAGCAAATACGCTTTCCTCTTTAGGGTTTAGCTGTATTCCATATTTTTCGTTTTTACGAAAAGTATGTTTGGAGCGTATATCTGTAAGATACGCGTATTTTTGATAGAGATATCAAAATACACTATCTTTTAAAAGAATATGCTATGGCAATTTTTCTCATTGAGATACGCTAACTCTTGTGTTAACGTAAGCTTTTGATGATCATCTTGTCAACCATGCGCTGATATACTCAAACTGATCATAAACTGAACTTTAAAAAACCATTCACTTAAGATAAAATACGCTTAAAGGAAACTGAGCGTATGCTGAACCTTGAGTCTGCCATACGCTTAAAGAAAACTGAGCGTATGCTGAACCTTGAGTCTGCCATACGCTTAATAAAAACTGAGCGTATGTTTAAACTTTATCATCTCTTGACATTGAAGATTTTTAATACTTTATTCTTCATTTGCAGTGGATATTCTGGCTCAGGAAGCAGAATTTGAAGGAAGTATGGGAAATAATTATAGAAGTGATCTATCACATGTTTATTTTCCCCAATTTGACGGACCTTCCACAAGAATAGCTCTGTTGACCAATCAGAAGGATGATACTTTGCTGAACCTAATGAGTGGACTGCCGTTACAAAGTGTAGATGGTGTTGCCCATTTGAAGCCAGCATTCCTTTTTGGAGATGCTATTGACATGAATTCCCAGCCTGCTCTGGACAAAGTATCATACAGTTACTATAGGGATGGTGATGTAAATCAGCCTATGTATTTGACTGGTTTGACAAAGAGTATCAACATAGCCCGTTTATTCCATTCGGGCCAGCAAAGACAGATGAAGTGGGATATTACTCCATCCCGACAAGCTAAGGCTGGATGGATTGGATATCGTCAAGGAAGGTTCCGCAGTGGTACTGAACCGCATGTCACATCTCTGCGAGGACTGTTACCTGCCACCATCCCTCCTGAGGACTCGGCACTGCTGAAGCCAGTCAGAGTCCCAATTTTTGCAAATGAATTTGTTCAATTAAAGTATGCCATCTACCCAAAACAGTCAATGAGGCTGACTGGTCTAGTAAATCCAGAGAACACTAGATGGAATGCTCTAGTGAGATGGATTTTGTGGAACTTCGGTGCACAGTTGAAGGCGATAGGTTTATATGATGCCATTAAGTGTACTGCTTATGGTTTCAAACCAAACCCAGATCTGTTTTTGGCATTAGCAGAGAGATATAACTATCGGACTGGCACCTTCATGACCCCAAAGGGCGAGATGGGATTCGTCCTTCATGAAATGGCATATATATCTCAGCTACCTACGGCAGATTTGCCATATGAAGAATATATCCCTTTTGTTGACGAAATGAATAAGATTTCTGCAGCCAATCCACTAATTCTTTATGTATTTGAAGAATTAATGTGTCATTACAGCATCTGTAAAGCTTTTTATAAGGGACAAGGTGGAGAGGGGGACTCCAATTGCTATTCTTCGAAGTGGATGGCTTATTTGTTTCAAGGCCGCACTGACGAAGTCCAAAAGAAGAAAAAGACCGAGCAGTATGTTGGAAAATTCAAGCCCTTGAGTCAAGCCGAGATTAACAGATTAATCCGGGAGACTAATCATGATGACATTGTCGTCGAAGAAGACATCAACAGCTACAAGGCCGGTGATAGATTAGAAACCTATATTAAGCAGGGTGGCCGAGAATTGTCCGATGAAGGTCATCTGGCCGGTTTCATATCTCTTTGGCTGAGGAAATTCGTAGTTCCTGGCACCTGTTCGGCAGACAGGATGCACAGAGGAGTCGTCTTTGCAGCAGTCCGTCTGGTTTTTGGGTATAAAATGGATCTATTAACGGCAATGACCTGCCGTCTGAATGCCGGATTAAGGGCATACACAGATAGGATGTTCGAATTGGCACGGAAGAGCTTGACGTCCTTTCCCCGGGTAGAAATGCCCTTTACATACTTGTTTGGATGGCTGCTTCTTCATTTTGAATCTCTGATGAGCGCTGGGATGGCTAGGCCAGATGACACTTTTCTTGAAAGATACAAGCACATACCGAAATGGAGATATGATACTTTAACTGATTGCAGAACCATCTTGAACAGGGGAGAGCTCTGGAGCTTCACTTGTGTTCCTCCCCCTATTGGTTATGAGACCATGCCCGGAAGATTGATTGATGGCGTTGGTGCTAATGAGTTGGATGATGTCCAACATGAATGGCTAAAGAGAATCAGGCCATCTCATTTAATTTGCCGTCGTGACGACATCACATATATAGAGCCATATCTTCCGAGCAGATTTGCTCGTCAATTTGGTTACGATCAGTTGCATGTGGGCAATGCAACGACGTATTTTGCTCATCAAGGCGGGTTGGTTGATGGTGCCAGAGCTTGGCTATATTACATTGCCAAAGGTACAGGGGCTACCTTTTCTATGCCAGATCCAGTCAACTATCGGAAAGGAGCTAAGATATTAGCGTCCTATGCCAGATTTTATGTATCAGCTAATACCTTTGATGAAAAATTTAGCATCTTAGGTAAAAGCTTTATTCATGTTGAAAAGAAATCAACTAAATCCGCCTTGCCTAGGGATTGTCACGACAAAGAAGATCCTCTGGCCACCGATGAAGTTGATGATGATGTTTTGGAAACTTTCTTCTCTGATGACCTTCATCAACCATTGCATGTGACTATCGGGAGTGCTGAAGAAAGTATATTTGTTGATAATACACCGAAGAGGAAGAGGAGTAAAG
>JANAVB010033020.1:8809474-9107707 GCA_029216955.1 Iris pallida | reverse complement strand
CCGAGAAGCCGAAGTGTGCTTCGTGGAAGTTGAAGACGTGTTCTTGTCAGCATAAGAAGTGACAGAAGCGTCTCGGATTGCTGCAGAAGACTTAGGGACATAGACGGAGTGTCCCTTCTTCTTGGCAACAGGAAGAGCGGAGGAAGTAGTGCGGCCCTCCTTCGCCTTGAGCATTTCTTCATAAGCCGATTGGTCGAATTGTACAACCATCGTCTTCTTCGTCAAGCCGATCGACGAAGTATCGCATTGAGTTGTTGCTATCTCATTGGAGGAGACAGCTTTCCCCAACAGAGTCGCCAATTTGTTTTCCATAAATAAATTCACTTTATTTATTTTGTATCTGAGAAAATTACAACTGTAGGAATCTAATCTAGAAGACGATTACTTTATCCCTTGGACGATGCGATGAAGAAAACTCGAACTTTGAAGAACTTGGACAGCAACTGGGCAATCTCTCTGTTCTCTCTGAAAATGACTTGTAGTCTCTGATGAATGTGAAGAAACTCTTTTTTATAGAGTTCAGGATAACTGTCCTTAAGCATACGCTCAGGTAGTTACTTGACGTGTGCATAACTGCAGGGACGCGTGGCGAATTCTGATGGAGACACATTAGTGTGTGGTTGAAAGTAGTGGAGCATGTTCAGGAGAGATTGATGGCCTGGATGCCACGTTGCATAACTTCTAGAGAAGTGGATAACTGGTACAGGACACGTGAGAACGTATGTTGACTGTAATCCTGGATATGGTTGCTGTAATACGCTGCCTCTTTGAAGGAGAATTCATACGCTGATTTGGACAGCATAGTGCCATAGGAAATCCATACGCTCACTTTATGGGCAAGGAATCATGTGAGGTCATACGCTCGCTTGTTTAGCAAGGAATCATGTGAGGTCCATACGCTCACTTGACTGTGTGAGGAAGGAGTCATGTGAGGTTGATACGCTCACTGGAGAAGTGGCCACGTGGCTATCATCAATCTTCTTTGGTACACCATATCTTCCTATAACTGACAAAATCTTCTCGAGCGTCGTGACTGCGAATTTGACGGCTAACAGACTGTCAAAACTGACAGTAATGATGACTTTTGTATTTATGAAGGCTGCTGAGTTGTCCTCGTAAAAGACAAAACCGGCTCTTCGAAAACCTATACGACGGTTACTTTTCTCGTAATAGCTGTCTTTGTACGAAAGATGAAGTGTCAGATTCATTCCTCATTTAAACATATGCTGTGCTGTCACTTCAGTAAATAATAAAATATTTACTGAGCATATGGCTTTTGAATGAGCGTACAACCCTGAATTGAGCGTATGGCTTCAACTGTCATCTGTCTTTAAGCGTATGGATGAAAAATGACAGCGTGTCATAATTTTCCACATCCTACACCAGTGCGGTGCGGTCTAAAAGTTTCAGAGTGATTGTAATCAGAGGCTTGATAGAAGAATACCTCTTCACAATTGAAGTTGGACGAGTTCTTCGTATCAAAGCTCGCATTGTAGAAGTTGTAAGGACTTCGTAAGAAAACTTGCGGTTTTGCAAATAGTGGATTCAACTGGTAGCAAGAGTTCTACCGACTAGACTAGTCCTCAACAGAGAAAAACCAGTATACATCGCTGTCTTTGCATTTGTTTTCTTATCTCTGCCTTTACATTATTTAGTTGTGATTATTATTCTGTGATCTTGCTGCTAATAATTTTTAATTAGCATTATTCCGCTGCCAACTCTATTCACCCCCCTCTAGAGTATTGCGCTTTACGATTTCGTTCCTACAATTGGTATCAGAGCGGGTGTTACAGGTAAAGCAAGGTAAAACAGCAGTTATATTAAATTTTATATAGATCACAGCTTTACACATGGCAACTGTGAAATTCACAAGTGAAGGCCAAGCCACAAACAGACCTCCACTGGCACAAACTACACTTATTGGAAAACACGTATGAGTTTCTTTCTAAAATTTCTTGATTTTGATTTATGGTCTATTGTTATTGATGGCTATCAAAAGCCACCTCGTATAAATGTTGATGGAGTTTTAATTAAAAAAACCCCATAACAGATATACAGAGGAAGAAAAGAAAAAGGCCAGTCTTGACGCACGTGCTATTAACGCTTTATTTTGTGCTTTAGACATAACTGAATTTAACATGGTGTCTATCTGCACAACTGCAAATGAAGTATGGAAACTTCTTGAAGTCACACATGAGGGAACAACTCAAGTCAAAGAATCAAAGGTCAGCAGACTTACTCAAGAGTATGAGGTGTTCAAGATGAAGCCCAACAAAACAGTTACTCAGATGTTCGAAAGATTCTTGGATATTGTAAATCCTTTGTCCTCCCTAGGCAAAGATTACAGTAACCATGAAAAGATTCGTAAACTCCTGCGAGCACTTACAAAGAACTGGATTCCGAAGGCTACTGCAATCATTGAAGGAAACGACCTTACTACTATGACACTTGAAGTACTCATGGGTAAGCTACTCACTCATGAACTAGAGCTGTAAGACTTTGAGGACCTGCACCAAAGGAGAAGACGATCGCTTTCAAAGCTCAGCACAGAAAATCTACTGAAGATGATTCAGACAACAGTGAATCTGATGCTGAAGATCAAGCACTCCTTGCAAGAAAATTCAAAAAATTCTTGAGATATGAAAAGAAGACAAAAGAGAACAATGGCAGCAACAACTGGTATCAAGATGACGCTGTCTACTACGGCTGCAAGAAGAAAGGACACATGAAGAAGGACTGTCCTACAAACACAAGCAAGAAGAGCAACAGATACGAGAAATAGAACCTGAAGAGATCAACATCTCGGAAGTATGCCAATACCAGCATATGGCATAAAAGTGAAGCCAGCGACTCAGAAGATGAACAATCAGAAG
Source organism: Iris pallida (assembly GCA_029216955.1). Lineage (NCBI taxonomy): Eukaryota > Viridiplantae > Streptophyta > Magnoliopsida > Asparagales > Iridaceae > Iris > Iris pallida. Next base: position 9,104,834 of record JANAVB010033020.1, on the reverse strand, counting down.
ATGCTGCAAATATATGCTTTATGGCATCCGATCAGGTACTCTCTGAACCTTTAGTTGATACATATGATGACTTCACCTTTGAGCAATTAGGAGAAGCCTTCAGTGAACTGATAAGTGATTACAGGAAACTGCGTAGCAAATATCAGACCTCTAAGAAGGTACTCAAAGAGTACAAAGGTGAAATAGGAAGACTTACCGACCTACTAGCTGAGGTTAAAGATAATGTTAGTGAGTCTGGTGAGCTTTCTTCTATTAAGCTCTTATTACACGAGACTACCAAGTCATCCGAAGAAAAAGACAAGGTTATTGACCAACTGAAAGAAGAACTTTCTAAAGAGAAGAAAAGTCTTCAAAGTGCACAAGTCAGAATGGAAGCACTCACTTCTGACTATACTAAGTTGTATGACACTTCCAAAAGATTGGAAATTAGGTTAGAAAAACAGCCTGAGACTGCTGCTTCCTACCCTAACATGCGTCACTTACCGAATAATCGAAACATTTCCAAACCAAACACTGTCAAACCTAACCATATCAAACCTTTACCCCAAAAGGTTAAGCCCAAACAGGATTATAGGTATGCTTTCTTCTATACTAGAAAACCTAAACCTACCAACCATGCACACCACTCAGCCTTCAACACTCAACATGTACAATGTCATTATTGTGGCCACACTGGTCATATTTCTCCTGCATGTAGAATCAGAAAGCTTGTTGATTTAAATATTTATGCATGGATACCAAAAGCTAACATTTCAGGACCCTACAAGAAATGGGTACCAAAAATTTTATCTGCAAATTGTTTTGTAGGTGGAACACCTTTCACATGCTAAAAGCAAATGGATCCTCGACAGCGGTTGTTCACGGCATATGACCGGTGATGTTTCATTATTCGCAACACTGTCGAAGAGGAATAAAGAAGGATACGTCTCCTTCGGCAATAATTTAAAAGGGTATATAATCGGTATTGGTGATATTGGTAAAGCTCCCTATCCAGTGATTAAAGATGTTTGTCTTGTTACTAAGTTGAAACATAATCTACTCAGCATAAGTCATTTAGCTGATCATGGTTATGGCATCAACTTTGGCAAAGACAAATGTACTATAGTTGATAGCTCAACTGGTAGTACTATCTTTGAAGGTATCAGAGAAGACAACATATATATTTTCTATTTGTTGGAAGAAACTAACATTTCAGGTAGATGCTTAATGGCTAAAAGCGATGAGAGTCATCTGTGGCATATGAGACTCGGTCACGCAAATATGGACACAATCTCAAGATTATCCACGAAGAAGCTAGTACGCGGTTTACCGGACATAACATTCAAGAAGGATTCGGTATGCAGCCAATGTGAAAAGAACAAAGCTACCAGATCCACATTCAAGTCAGTAAACGCAATATGTACTACTAGACCTCTACAATTGCTATATATGGACTTATTTGGTCCTAGCAGAGTTGCTAGCCTCAGAGGTAAGTTATATGCTTTTGTAATTATAGATGATTACTCTAGATACACGTGGGTATACTTTTTGACACGCAAGAATGATGCATTATCCGAATTTGTCGCCTTTTACAAGAAAGTACAGAATAAAAAAGGTTACATGATCACTCGTATTAGAAGCGATCATGGTGGCGAATTCGAGAATGCAAAGTTTGAGCAATTTTGTGACACACACGGTTTTGTACACGAGTTCTCCTGCCCTAGGACTCCACAATAAAATGGAGTTGTGGAACGTAAGAACAGAACTCTATCCGAAATGGCTAGAGTAATGTTAAACCAGTTTAGTCTACCCAAATATTTTTGGGCTGAAGCTGTCAATACAGCTTGTTTTATTCTTAATAGAGTTCTAATTCGACCCAAATCGAAGAAGACTCCATTTGAGTTATGATTTGATAGAATTCTATCAGTTTCATATTTTAGAATATTTGGTTGTAAATGCTTTATTCTTAATACAAAAGATAATTTGGAAAAGTTTGACGAAAAGGCCGATGAAGGTATATTTTTAGGTTATGCGGCCAAGAGCAAAGGATACAGAGTCTTCAACAAACGAACTATGATCATCGAAGAATCAATCAACGTCACATTTGATGAATTGAATCAAATGACTATCGATGACAATGACAAAGATCTAACTGTACCAAGCTCAACATCAGCTGATTCTCCAAGAGAAGAACCCGGAAGCAGCTACCTTCGGAGTCTGCCGAAAAGATTGAAATTTACGGCTGATCATCCAAAGGATTTGGTAATTGGTGATATTACCAAAGGTGTAAGTACTCGTACATCCAGTAGAGATATTGTTTCTAGTGTTGCATTCATTTCACAGCTAGAACCCAAAACCATTGATGAAGCATGTAGTGATCATTTTTGGTTAGATGCTATGCATGAGAAATTAAACCAATTTGAACGGAATCAAGTTTGGGAACTTGTTCCCAGACCTATTGATCATCCGGTCATTGGCACCCATTGGGTATTCCGAAATAAACTTAATGAGAATGGTTTAGTGACTCGTAACAAGGCTTGACTCGTAGCTCAAGGATATAATCAGGAAGAAGGTATCGACTACGATGAGACTTATGCCCCAGTTGCGAGATTAGAATCCATTCCCATGTTATGTGCATTTGCATGTTTTTATAATTTCAAATTATTTCAAATGGATATCAAGAGTGCATTTTTAAATAGTTTTATAAAAGAAGAAGTTTTTGTAGCACAACCTCCAGGTTTTACAGATTTTAAAAACTCTGATCATGTTTTCAAGTTGAAGAAAGCTTTGTACGGTTTAAAACAAGCCCCTCGAGCTTGGTATGATTGTCTAAGCTCTTTTCTACTTGATAACGATTTTTCAAAGGAAAAGGTTGACACTACTTTGTTTATAAAGTCTTTGAATAATAAGCTTCTCTTAATACAAGTCTATGTTGATGATATTATATTTGGATCTACTGATGAATCTCTTTGTCAAGAATTCTCTAAGTGTATGCAGAATGAATTTGAGATTAGCATGATGGGAGAGCTGAAATTCTTTCTCGGACTGCAAATCAAACAAACTGACAATAGGACATTCATAAATCAAGCCAAGTACACAAAAGATTTGCTAAAGAAGTTTGATCTGGACAATGTCAAACCTATTGGCACTCCGATGGCAACTTCAACAAAGCTTGATATTGATGAACAAGGCAAGCCTGTCGACACACGTAAGTATCGAGGTATGATCGATAGTTTACTTTATTTAACTGCTAGTCGTCCAGATATTATGTTTAGTGTTTGCCTGTGTGTACGTTTTTAAGCTAATCCAAAGGAATCACATCTGTGCGCAGTTAAGCGTATCTTTCGATACCTTAAGGGCACTTCTTCTGTTGGCTTATGGTATCCCAAAACCAAGTCCTTTGACCTTATTGGTTACTCGGATGCAGATTTTACTGGATGCAAAGTTGATAAAAAAAGTACCAGCGGCACATGTCATTTCTTAGGCAAGGCTTTAGTCTCATGGTTTAGTAAAAAGCAAAATTCTGTAGCCCTATCAACAACAGAGGCTGAGTATATCGCCGCAGGACGTTGTTGTGCTCAGATGTTGTGGATGAAACAAACCTTGGAAGACTGTGATTTATTTTGCACACACATTCCCATTTTCTGTGACAACACGAGCACAATTAATTTGACTAAGAATCCAGTATGTCACTCTCGTACTAAGCATATCGAGATCCGACATCATTTTCTTAGAGATCATCATCAGAATGGAGATATTGACCTTGTATACATAGACACTGAGAATTAATTAGCTGACATCTTCACAAAACCTCTAGCAGAAGATCGTTTCAATTATTTACGTCGAGAATTAGGAATTTTGGACGTCAATAATGTTAATTAATTTTATTTTATGATTATATTTCAATACGTAAAAACTGTGTTAGAGACAAGCCAATAAAGAGTCTGTCTGTCACCACAACTACGGTTGAAGCAAAGCGGTATGTAAGCGTTCCCCGGTGAATCTCCACCAGTTGGGACAGTACTCCTACAGCTAATCTGAGACAGTCGCTATGTAACGAAATTTAATCTATAAAATAATATTAATTATATTAATTGAAGGTTGAAATTACTAATCTTTGAATTAAATTTTTGAAATGAGTCAATGAAAAAGAAAGTGGCCCAAACCAACTAATAGAACCCCTAGGCGAATTCGGCCAGAGTTTGGACCGAATTCGGCCCGAATTCGGTTAGTGGTATCTGGTTATATAACCAGAACCCGAGAGCCTCTTCTTATTCATTGCTTCTAAAACCTCTTCCACAGCAACAGCAGCCGCGCGAAGCTCTCCTAACCCTAGTTCTTCACCACTTCGTTTCTCCCAATCTACGTGGTGAAATCCATCCAAATTTTGGATTCGTGCGAAGATCGTTGTCCTCTACAGCATACTTGAATCTCGGAAGGTATAACTCCGTATTTCTACTCTTTTCAAATTCGTACATATTTACTTTATTTGCACAATGCCTAAGGGATTCAACCCCTTCAAGAGGAAGAAGACGACCAATCCTAGTGAGGAAGGATCATCTTCAAATCCACACACGAATTCCCTTTTTTCGCCAGTTCAATCAAGCGATGGCGCGTTCGATGGGTTTTATTTTCAAACCCTAGATCAAGCCCTTCTGTGGTATGGAAACTTTTCTATTAGATCTATATGCACAGGCGCTCCTATCAAATGGACTGTGTTTCCAGATCACCGCCCTTATTTTGAGGCATTAGGGTTACAACACTTTGCTAAACTTTGTTTCCCGGTAGCTACTAATGTCATTAGACTTTTCTATTACAATATCATACTAAACACGTTTGACGAAGTACTCGTGTTGGCGGACTAGATATCGAGTTCAATGATGTCCTCTTAGCAAAAATCCTTGGTATTTCTAACGAAGGTGCACCGCTTGATGATATCACTGAATTTGATTTCCCCGACGACACGACACTTGCTAGTTTCAAAGTTGAACTCTGTGCCCCTGATCGAGTTCGCTCTAGAAAGTTCAAGGCCAATAACTTGAACTTGTTTAGTTATGAATTGCATCGCATCATCTACTCCACTCTCCTTCTGAAGTCTACTTCAAAGGATGATGTCACATCACTTGAGCTGTCTGCTATGTATCATATTCTTAAGGGGATTCCTTTTTCTGTCCCTAAGACTATTATTCAGATGATGGGACGTTGTCGTACAAGAGATAGAAATCTCTCTTATGCGATGATTCTCCCACGCATCTTCTAGCGTTTTGATATTGATCTGTCAACTTGTACTCAAGACCCTGAGCCCAAGTTTCTTAAGCTATCGCGTCGTAGTATGACTGCTGCTGCTCTTCCTACTGCTCCACCTCCTCCACCTACTTAGCAGTATGCCATGACCTTTGATGGCATACACCAGCATCTTTCTGATTTGCACGTCTCGATGACGGATATGGCCCGCGAACGTGAGTTCCGCGATGTCACTCGTTATCAAGCAATAGCAAATTCTCTAGTTGATCTCCGATTTGCTCAGACTGGACATTCTGCCGGTTCTATTCCTAGAGATCCAGCCTTTTCTGGTTACCGCTGTGAGGATGAGGCTGTTCATGCCTACTTTCAGCCCGGTAACGCTTATGATTGGTATCGTACTACTCGTGCCCCTCCTCGAGACTATGTCGGTGAGTTTTACGCTGGCGCCCCTCCTCACTCTTCTGGCGCTGGTACTTCTAGAGCTGGTCCTTCTGGACATGGTGGTGCTGCAGCAGCTGATGATGATGATGAGGATGATGAGGAGATGTGATGATGATGTATTAGCTAATTTTGAGACTTAGTTATTGTCTACTGTACACTTGAAAATGCTCCGACATTCCAAGTTTCTTTCTTTTTAGCTTTTATTATCAGTTTTTTTTGGACTTGTACTGGATATTTCTTGATGTCTCTTGAACATCATTTTATTTTTATGGGATGCGTAGTTTATCTTCCATATCATTTTATTTTATTCTTTATAGCATCTTTATCTGCTTCTATATTATAAACTGCCTGTGAAATACTTCTCTGTTATTTTTTTGTGTTTCTTCACTGTTGTAGCTTATGCATTAATTGCGAGGGAGCCTATTTCTTCGCAATTATTTTGCTAAGTGACAACGGAGGAGAAAAAGGATCTAACATTTTGTTTTGAGAATAATACAGGGATTGAACAATTTTGAACAAATTTTGTGGTATCTGATGTTATATCATTCATAGTTTGTCAATTATCAAAATGGGAGAGATTGTTGGCCCATTGGTCATATGGTCAAACTGATTTTAATAATTGATCAAACTTTGTCTCGATATATGGAGCTAGTCAGGATATCTCGGACTCTTGGACATGATCAAGAACGGCTATCTACTCAGTTCAAGACCGAAGCATTGTTTGCCTGTTCGAGTCTGTATTTCTTTGAGCAATGTAATCTTTTATTTTATTAAGTCTAGAAATACATTGTACACCAAGTCGTACTGGCAAATAGGCTATTCCAAAATAATTTCAAAATATTTTTAAAATATCCTTAGTTTTGAAAAACATTCGTATTTACAAAAGCTCCAAAAAGGTTTTCAAAATTCCCCAAAATCTATTTTGAAAAACCCTAACCAAACCCTGACAGAACTCGACCAGAGTTCGGCCAGAGTTCGGCCAGAGTTCGGTTAGTGGCTGTTTCGATTTTTGAATTCCTTGGAACTTGGCCCTCCTGCAGTTGCGGATTTGACCGAGATTTGCTCATCGAGTTCTGCCCGAATTCTGTCAGAATTCTGTCTTTGGAACTCCTATAAATAGAGAAGGATTTTGATCATTTTAACTCACTCATTCACTTTCAATCTTCTCTCTTCTTAAGCTCTCAGTCTTCCAAAGAGTTTTTTTCGAGCTTTCATTTTCAGATCCCAAGCCAGTTACAATCCTCTAGTCGATTTGCCAGTGCAGTGCGGTCTAGAAGTTTCAGAGTGATTGTAATCAGAGGCTTGATAGAAGAATACCTCTTCACAATTGAAGTTAGACGAGTTCTTCGTATCAAAGCTCGCGTTGTAGAAGTTGCAAGGACTTCGTAAGAAAACTTGCGATTTTGCAAATAGTGGATTCAACTGGTAGCAAGAGTTCTACCGACTGGACTAGTCCTCAACAGAGAAAAACTAGTATACATCGCTGTCTTTGCGTTTGCTTTCTTATCTCTGTCTTTACATTATTTAGTTGTGATTATTATTCTGTGATCTTGCTGCTAATAATTTTTAATTAGCATTATTCCGCTGCCAACTCTATTCACCCCCCCTCTAGAGTATTGCGCTTTACGATTTCGTTCCTACAAAGTTTGGCGTCCTTCTCGGATACTGTGCTAGCAACCCGTACGGAGAGGACGTCGGCTTACCCAATTTGAGAAAAGAAATAAGTAAGCCCATTCTGGCGCAGAGACGCCAACGACCTTCATATAGTTAAAGAACGATGGCTGAAAGTGCATGCATACAGAGATCTTGCACAAAGATCACTTATAACATGACAGGAAAGATGGTAGGCGTATTCACCTCGCGTCGAAGCAAGGGTGAGTGCGTCGATGTTGGTAAAAAGATGTCACGAAATAACACGAGATTGCTATATGTTGCCTGCTTGGTTGTTTACATGAATCAAACATAATATGCTTGCCATGAAATACATGCTTTACTGCTTTCAAATATGCCATGAAATCGATCCTAAGGCAGGGATAGAAAGATCTCAACTTAAGCTGCATTATTCATATATCTACTTAATGTCTTTTTAGTAAAGTGGGTCTGATCAGTACGCGAGAGGATTAGTACTGATCTTCCATCAGATTTCTTACAGCATGCAAGGAATGGATTACTCGTGGCGGAGCTTTACTTGAACGCGCTGAAACATGGAATGCCATAGCGTTTTGAGGCGTGCGACCGCATTGACGCTCGGACTTACAACAAGATGATGCGGCGAGATATAGAAGATATGATGTATGAAACGATGAAATCCTTTGTGGACAAGAGAGAACTTGAGTGTTGTAAGCCAATCTGGCATGATCCAATTGGGCTATTGAAAGCCTTTTTAATTCCGCTGCTTATTGAATAAAGATAATTGTTTCGTATACTTTGTTTCTTTCGTTGCTAATATTGAATTAAGTTAACCATTTTGAGAACCTGTCATCTTCTAACCTTGTACGAGTGCAACTTCAGACTCGTACGTCATCGCGTCCCAGTGAGGACGATCGATTCAGATTAAATCGATGCAAGGACGAAGGATTTTTTGGATCGGGACGTGACATCGCATGTGCCATGACACTAATGATAATATTAATATAATAATAAACTTATAATAATTAAGAAAATTGTCTTTTAATAAAGATTTAGAATAATTACAACAATTTTTTTCCTAATAATAATTTTTGAAATATAGTAAATATCTTTTAATATTCTTAATAATAATTCATAAAATATGTGCAGCACGTGCATATATACTAGTCAAATATTAAGCAAAAGTTCGCCTTTGCACACTATAATTTCATTTAAAACCTGATAATTCCATACAAAAATAGAAACTATGGGAGTACAACCAAATCAACCCGACTTGATAACTCTAAGCTATGCGCAAATCCAGAGCCAAAAGTCCATTTTGGATTCCATGATCTAAAAACATATACTTTTTCTTTGCCTAATGAATCCAATTTATGACCCCTTTTACTTCCTAATCCTACGAAATTTCATCACAAAAACAACCTATATCAAATAAGTTTCTTAATAGTATCTTAACTCTCCTCTCCCTCTAAAACTATCACATACCAAAAAAAGAAGGGAGGAAATAACTAATGAATACTTTTGGTATTAAAAAAAAAAATCCAAAAATAACAAAAGGTGATTGGTATTACGGCCGATTGCATCATCATTGACGAGGGGGGACTCCTTTCGACCTTCTTCTTGACTAGCTTTGTGTACATCCTGCTAGACTAACTTGCAACAAAATAACCTAATCCCTCCCTATTTTGAAATTTGTTATCCTAAATTGTTTTTATAGACAAAGTTACAAAATGCACTTATATGGTTTTGAAACTTGATAGCGTTGCGTACAACATCCTCCTAGTCACCATTTGAAACAAAATATGTAAGAAGACAGGAGAAACCTTTTTGTGAGAACATTACGGAAGTGTAAACGTTAAACAAAAGCGTTTGTAGTCCAACGGTTAGGATAATTGCCTTCCAAGCAATAGACCCGGGTTCGACTCCCGGCAGACGCATGTTTCAATTTTTGTTCTTTTTGCATCGTGTCCTTATTTAGTCCCAAATCGAGAAAAAAATGAATCTACAAACGCACCAAAACTTGCCATTGTATTGTTGCCAGCATAGTTCTCTACTAACTTTGCCAGGACGAGTCGTCAAGTTTCCCTTAGGGATGAGAGAATATCATTCGGTTTCGGCCGGTTTTTAAAACTACCAAAAAATTTTACTCCCTAATTTTGGGTTTCAATTTCGGTTGAAAGTCAAATAAAACTTATATAATTATATAAATATTTTTAAAGTTATGTATATTTTATGATTAAAGATGCGTATATTTTATAAACAATAATTCTACGTATATGTTTTGAAGTTCAACTTTGACAATTTAACAACTAGACTAGCTTTGGATGCAACTTTAAAACAGAACAAATATGTGCACAAGAATTATAACTTTTAATATAATTTAATTATGATTTTAACTTTGACTTTGACCCATTAAACAATAAAAATATTTAAACAAAACAAATTGAATTAATTATTTGGTTCGGTCCAGTTTCGATTTTAGCTAATTTTGATTCGATTTTATTTTTTTAACTTTTGAGTTTATTTAATTTTGACTATTTCGAATCAGTTGAAACTGAATACACCGAAGACTCACCCATAGTTTTCACTCAATCATGAAAAGGACAAGATACGCAACTACAGAAATATAAGAACTTACCACAACATTTTATATATATGTATTCTAAGGTAAATTTATATTTATGTATGGATATTAAGGTAATTTACATTCCACTAACTTAAAATTTTAAATTGAATGTTACCTCCACTCTTAGGCCTCGTTTGGTTCGCGAAATCTCCGGGTTGGAAAAAGAAAGTGATTATTTTCCTATGTTTGGGTGTCCAAAAAATTTGAAGAGAAAATGAAAGTGATTCCCAATGGAAAGGAAATTAGGGAGGAAAGTGATTACATCCATCCAAGAAAGGAATTACTTTCCCACATTAAAGTATTCACTTTCCTTTCCAAAATTTTTGGCATTGCCATACATCGGAAAAGAAAATAAATGGAAATTAAAGTTTCCCAAAGAAAAGGATGCAGTTTTTTTTTTTCCTTTTCTTTTTTTGAAATCTCACGCACATACATAATTGGCGGGCTCGAACCTTGTCGACCCTCGGGTATCCGTTCTAATACCATTAGGCGCTAGAGAGCTCGGACACTCTTAAGATGCGGTTATCCTCTCTTTCTCTCACTTTCTTTAATTTTCTCTTTATTTTATTTTTTTTACAATCTAACTCATTTTTTAATTGTTATCAGGATTAATGGAGCCTTCAGCACTCCCATGCAAAGTGCTTCTTTGCCAACAATATTAATGGAACAAAGTCTTCCAACACTCCCATGCGAAGTGCAATCCATAATTTTTGCCAGCATGGTCATTCTCTCTCTCTCACAAACCTTTTTTACATTCATCTTTTTTTTTTTTTTTTACATTCATCTTTGTTTCATATTGCGTACTAACCGTGTTAGTTGATTGTCGATGCTTCCGTCGTTGACAAAGGTATTGCCAAAGGAGGTGTTAGTGTTAACACCGGCAAGGCAACCACTATCAATGTTGGAAAGGGGAAGCCTGACCAGGGGCGGAGCCAGGATTTTGGAGTAGGATGGGCTAGCTAATAGTTAAAGGTTTTAAGAATTTATGCCAAAAATTCGACAAAATTTCTTTTGTAAATTCGATGATTCGACATAGTTTCCTTTGTAAATTTATGCCTAAAATTTGGTAATGTTTACTTATTGATAATTTTTCACCAAATATAATTGCTTCCATCTGTTCCAAAGATATACTGTGCATTTCAAAAAAAAAATACTAAGAAGCAAGAATCTGAAAAGGAAAGCCAAAACCATGAGGAAAAACAACTTTTACACTCCAAGTTGTTAGGCACCAGGTAAGGTATGAACATTTGCATCCTCAGGTGACAACTAATCAGCTTCCTTGAACAATCAAGCAATCTGGAAAGATATATAAGATCATCTTGTAGAAGATAGTACCTATAAATCTATCATGTAAATTTACAATAGGCTTCAAGCAGATAACTATAAAGACTAACACTTGATTTCTTATAGATGATAGAAATTGTAGAAATAAACATGTCCATATACAAATATTATTTCTATAGAGATGAACTCAAAGTACCAAATAAATCTTCATAACACAAGACCATTTGGACAGAAACTTACATGGTTGGGTTTTAATTAATTAATTATGGTCCCTCATATTCTGGAAATGCGAAAAAAATTCGGTAACAATTTCAAAGTTGTTGCATAAATGAACTAACATTGGTTCTCCTACTACTTAGATCATATCTGTAAAGCAGAGCAAATTAAACAAAACCTGACACAATTGTTCCAAATATAGTCCATAACGAATGCATTTATTGATGGTGAGCCAACTTGATTGAAAAATAGAAAGTAGAATGGAAAGAAACTGATCCATACTAGAATGGAAAGAAACTGATCCATACTGGAGTTGGGACTGTGTACACGGTTCAGTTGGAAACTTAAGAGTACTGGGCTACTGTTCAGTTGGATTGCTGGAGTTGCACTGGGCTACAGCCCAGTGCAGAGCCAAGGTCCCTCCTCCCCTGAGCCTGACAGCACCACCATCAATGTAGGCCATGGTGGGGTAGGCGTGTACACCGACAAGGATAAGCCAAGGTTTACCGAGGTGAACGTTGGCAATGGCGGTGTTGGTGTGGGTACGACAAGAGGACCAACGTAAACTTTGGCTATGGTGGTGTCATCGTAAATTAATATTTTCCTCGGTCGAACCTGACGCCTCTCCCGATCGAACCTGACGTCGCGACTTGCAGACGCACGTCGGTCGACTTTTCCTCCCCGCTGACGCCGTGAGCCCAACCACTTGCCAGAAGGAAGAAGAAAAAAGTATTTGCTGCTTCTTTTCTCGAAGAAGAAGGAACATCTATATATTATTCGTTACAAAACCAAAGGTAACAATTTCTTACGTAGGCTGCTAGCTTTAATGTGGCCGCTGTTGTGTTGAGCAGGAAAATTGTTTCTATTGATGATATAAAATTATCAAGAAAAAATCATTTAAATCAAGTTAGGATGATCTGGACATCTAATATTGTATTTATTTTCTAACCATTTATGTTTAAATTTTGTGGGCATGCTGAGAGCCTCAATATTAGTAGGGATATCTCTGGTGAAGGTTTACAGCAAGCACGGTTGAAAATGCTTGAAGGAATAGGTGAGTCCTCAACCATCCTTTAAATATTTTGCCTTTCAAAGATTCTTTTTGTTTCTCAATTTAATATATATATATCCTTATTTGTTTCTTTATTCCATTACTTGCGTCAGTTGTTTTCTCATTTGCTTACTGAATGCTTATATAATAGCATCGTATTAGTTGCTGCATGCTATATGATTTTGTACTCAAACCTTAAACATATAAAATAATATATTAAAATAAAAATAAAATAAAATAAACTTATCGGTTAACAAAGTATGTCATTTTTGTTGGAGTTCAGTCTGAATTTGATAACAACATACTTGTAGAACCCAAATCTAATTAAATATTTGACTTGATTTGATTTGATTTGGATGTCTATAATTGGTGTTGTGCTATTTTATACATAATATGATTCCTATTTTAGGAAATATTGTTATGAACTAAAATAGGATAATTGATAGACTATGTTAGGTGTAATATGATTCTTATTTGAGGGCTTTTTAATTAAGAAATCATATTATGACCTAAAATAGGATTTTTCTCATCCTATATATATGGGGTGAGGGTGAGGCACAAAAATTAAGCACACAGCATAAAAGTGGAGATTCGGGATCCTTGTCCACAAGAAAATATAAGAGAAAGTTCGTACTTTGCTCTTAGGACTTCGTCATCCAAGACAGAAGGAAGAAGAAGATCTAAGCGAAGAGTCATCAACTTCGGTTAGGAAGATTGCTACTGGTTGGTGAGTGGTCTCAATTGTAATCTTCTATTTTTTTTCTTGAGAGCGGTGAGAGGGTTAAACCTATTAGGGCAAAGGGTTCAATGTGAGTTCCGTCAATCTTGTAATTTCATCTGAGTTATTAAATGTTGGGATTTGTTTAGGTGACGTACGTCACCGCCATATACATGTCTTCATCTTGTGCTTAGTGTCCGTTAGACGAGGGTTGGTTTTGGTCAGGTGGATTGGCAAACGCTTTCGCACGCGCACAACAATTGGTATTAGAGCGAAGGTTCTATTTGTTCTGGTCTGATACCCAACAATTGGTATCAGAGCTTTGAAGGTTCTGGCAACCATATCTACGGAGCAGATAAACACTCGTATGATCACCGTCACAGGAGAAAATTGGACGATTTAGAAGCCAATGATGGAAGATCTACTCTGGTGTAAGGACTTGCATGGTCCGTTGGAGGACGACAGCACAAAGCCAACGGACAAAGCTACTGAAGACTGGAAATGACTGGATCGGAAGGCCGTTGGATTCATCCGCCAATGGTTGGATGATTCGATGTTTCACCACGTGTCCATGGAGAGTTCGGCAAAAGCATTGTGGGAGAAGCTGCATTCGCTGTACGAAAGGAAGACGGCTGACAACAAGATATTTTTTATTCGCCAACTCGTCAACTCGAAGTATACGGAGGGTGCCCCACTGGCACAACATCTGAACGAGGTTCAGGGTATCATCAATCAGATGTCTATGATGAAGATGGTGATTGATGATAAGCTTCAGGCCCTACTGCTCTTGAGTTCTCTGCCGAAAAGCTGGAAGACGTTGGTGGTGTTGGTGAGTAACTTCGCATCTGATGGAGTTGTCACGATGGAGACAGTCAAAAGTAGCTTGTTGAATGAGGAGGTCCGACGCAAATGTCACCCTCACTTTTCCAAGTTAGGGATAAAATGGTAATTTTTATTTTATAATATTTTTGGAAATTTTATTTCATGAATATTATTTAATTATTATAGGAGTCGGGTTCAAATTTCATCACATTTCGACTTGTTTTAGGATTCCGAGAAATTTCGACTTAAGTTGTGCTTAACACATTAATTAGCCATGGCCCACCAAACTCATCATTTAGGTCTAGGAGTTTGGTCTAATCCCACATGAGTGATTAGGCCTAATTATGATTTTTATTTGGTCTTTTCTAACCCCCAAACCCTAATACCATTTAACCCTTCATAAAGTAAAGGAGAGGGGCAAACTTGTAATTATGAAAGGGGACAAATATCTCCCTTATATGGCAGCCACCTCTCTCCCCCTTTTCACCCATTCACACTTCAATATTTCTCCATCTTCTTCTCCAAGTGTTCTTCAAAGAAAGAAGAGCAAATCTCTTGGAATCATCTCCAAATCAAGGTTCCCTTTCCAATATTCTTCCATCAATCTCTCCCTCTACCTCAAGTGGTGCTTCTACAAACTTTTGGGAGCAAGAGGAGAAGAGGTGTGTCCTAAACAATTCACTTTGTGTCGGAGCCATGTCGGAGGATTTTGTATTGGGATCCATCTCCCAATAGGTACAAACTATCCTCCATATTCCATTTTCTCATCATGTAGAATAGTTTTGACCAAGTAGGATTGATCTCCATGGTTGTGTCCCTATTTATGTCAAGTTTGAGTCCATTTGGTGTGTCCTAGGAAGAGTTTTGACTTGTGCTTGTGTCCTAATATTTTTCCCTAAGTTGGACACCCCAAGAATATTTAGTTTTGCCTCTAAGTGGTTTAGACACTTTAATTTCATATTTGTGCTAGTGTTGTGGAGTGTAATATTCATATTTAGTGTGTGTGTGTGTGTGTGTGTGTGAGTGTGTCTATATATATGTATACACATGAGTGTGTTTATATATATATATATATATATATATATATATATATATATATATATATATATATATATATATATATATATATATATATATATATATTAGTGTATGTGCGTATTTATATATAGATGAGAGAATGGAGGAGAATAGAAGGGAATTATAGAGGAGAATAGAGGAGAGAAGAGGGGAAGAAAAGGGAGAGCACACAGCAGCAGCAAAGGGGGGGGGGGGCCAAGGGGCTGCTGCCCCCCCCCCCCCCCCCCCCCCCAACATAGCAACAATAGCAATAGCAAACAGCAGCAGCAGCAGTAGCACCATTTCCCCCCCCCCCCCCCCATTTGACCCCCATAGACCCACTATATACCTCTATATATATACGTATATATACCCATATATATACCCTATATATTAGCTATATATACACCTATAAAACCCACAAAACTAACCCCTAAAACTAGTCCTAAGTGAAGGTTAGAAATTGAGATTGAGTGAGTGAGTGAATGGGTTAGTTAGGATTTGGTGAAGGGGTGATTTCGAGTTCCGTGTTTCGGAACGCGTCAAAACTTGGAGGGGGCCTAGCTAATGTGAATTAGATTTTGTGGGTAGACTCCTAGGTGGAAATCGGAGCTTCGTGTGGGATTAGGAGAATGGTATCGCACCGTACTATTGTGTATTTTGAGATATTCAAGATAACGGATAAACGACCAACATGGACCGTAAGATGGACTGGATGTCCACTTACCCTAGAAAACTTGGTAGGTAATGGTTGCATAGGCTAGTACCCTACTACCCTAGGAAGCACGGAGTGGAATTCCTAAGGGAAAGCCACTTGGCGTCAAGTTAGAACGGTTTAAGAGTAAATGTTAAGGGGTAATCGGGTAAATTCAAGATACGGAGTTCGGGTAGTCGGATTGACTTGAAACTTGGGTGGCATGTTGGATACACCCTACAAATGTCATATTTGAGCCAATTTTGGTTCGGTTGACCCAGAGTTGACTTTTTACCCAAAAGTCAACCGTGAGTCAACACTTTGTCTAGATTTGACCAAATCCAAACCAGAGTTGACCAGTTGACCAAAAGTCAGCTGTTGGTCAACATTTGACCAATTTGACCTAGGGTTGACCTAGAGTTGACCAAAGTTGACCAGGGTTGACCAATTGACCAAAAGTCAACTGTAGGCCAACTCTTGATCCCGTTTGACTTTCTTCGACTTGTTTTGACCTGTGATGACTGGTATGACCTAGGACTGACTTGGTCTGGCTTAGATTGACTTGATATAACTTGATTTAACCTAGATTTGACTTGACAGGACTTAGTGTGACTCAGTGAGACCTAGTTTGACCTAGATTGCATATCATTCATTGTGAATCATTCTTAATTTTGTTTAAACCTAAATTAACATACAGTATCTCATCTTTAGGTTTCTGATTACCGCTCTGAGCATTGATATATCCTACAGCTCAGGACAGCAGGCGAGTACATTCACTGATAGTTTTTATTGTCATGATATATGCTATATCCGATTCAGTCGTAGTGTCTTACTTGATTCTCAGTCACGATAGTTTACGGACTAGTACACGTTGGATCATGACATGAGATGTTGTTCCTAGATTTCTGGGTATATTGGTACACTTCCTGTCTTGTTCCCTGTACTTGTATAGACACCGATTTTTAAGAGGATTTGCTACCCTCTTACGGAATCACGTACCATGACGTGTCATGTCCAGATCCATTGTACTATTCGGGGATGGGAAATTATTAGGAGTTATGTGATCCAAGCCACCCTATCACTATTCATGTGCTCGTGCCACTCTTCCCCCACGAAGGGTGTAGCGAGATCCTTTTGCCTTGTGCTCGTTATCCAGGTTGGCCGGCATGACTTTCCGTTGAGGTCACCGCGGATTGCCGGGCCAAGTGGATAGCCTGTCCTGTCACTTATCCCAAGCCGATCACATATCGCTCTGATAATTCAAGTCACATTTTATATTTACTTTATCTTATCGTATATCCTGCTCTGTTCTACATTCAGTATTTCCTCACCATGCTATGATATACCGTTACTCACATGCTCTACATGCCTTTACATTGTACCTTGATTGGAGACTAAGTTCTGCTCGGGAGAAGAGTTACAACCCCGGTCCTTGTTTGATTTAAGGGTTGTAACTCGGCTTCCGAACGGTTCCCAAGTTTTCATATATCTTTGTCTCGTAGTTCATTATACTGTCTCTTATAGAATTTGTCAATTCATATGGAACTGTTGTTAGTGCTTGTACTTGCTCATTTTCCTGACATGATACCGTTATGATATATTACAGATGATTCTGAGTCGGACTGCTCGACCTATTATGGGCTCGAGTCAGATGGAGTAGCCTTGGATCGTGGCCTTATAGTAGAGCCACTAGATTTTGTACTTCCAGAGTAGTGTAGATTAGCTAGGTTTGACTGGACTGCGATCCAGCTAGCTTTATCAGACTGTAGCTTCTACATTATATTTTGAGACCATGTGATGTTGTATATATCTAGGCTTGTATTGGACTCTGGACTGATTTACTCTTTTATCTATCACGTGTTCTCTTTCTAAGCTATCTACCTTAGTTTTATTCTGTGATTGAGACTGTATTGATATGTTACCTCCATTCGGAGAGTATATACTGTACAGGTACCTTTATACTGTTAGTCGTAGTATTTACAGACGTTATATACAGCATTCTACCGCCGATACTGCGGCGTAGGCTGGACGTACCCACGTGCTCGTGCCCCTCATAAGGGTGCGGGTCGTGACAGCAAAGAAGTGGAATTGTTGAAGGAGTCCGCTCTGGTGACTTTCTACGGGAAGGGAAGACCCAAGTCACAGGCGAGGACAGGGGGAGTTCTCGGGATCTTACGATTGTGGACCGCAAGGAGGGCTGCTATTACTGTGGCGAAAGGGGTCATATCAAGAGAAACTGCATGAAGCTCAAGGCTGAGAAGGCCAAAGGTAAGGATGATCTCACAGCAATGAAAGATATTATCATCGCAGCGACCGACGCAGAGGAACCTTGTGGCATGTGTCATGATGGCGACTGGGTCATGGATACGGGAGCATCGTATCACGCCACTCCACATAGGAGGATCTTCATGTCATATCGCGACGACAGGTTTGGACGTGTGAAGATGGGCGACAAGGGGATGGCTGCAGTTATAGGCATCTGTGGTGTGCACTTTATAGTGTCTCGTCCCTACATCGTCCCCATTTTTGTATACGGGGTGCGCGAGAAAGGAACATTGTCGCTGCCGATTGAATCGGAACCGATAGATCGGGATCGGTTGAATTGGTCGAACGAAAACGATTGAATTAAGATCATTTTCTCGTTATGAAAAAGCTTATTCGGAATCAAGTCTCATATTCAGCGGGTTGCACCTCGAGGATAGACTCTACGGGTGAGTCGGGAGAGACCTCCCGTTGCTCTATTTTTTATGCCGTACTTGTCTTTGAATTTGGTTTTCTGAATGCATTTTCGTGAATATTTTTGATGGTTTTCATGGCTTGCGTTTTCGAACTCGCATTTACATATCGAACTCCTTGAATTGTACAGTGTTCTAATCATTGCTTATACGATTTCAGGTGATCGCGTAGGTGCCGTCTAGCGCAACCAACGGATCTTTTGTATCAAACAAACAATCAAAGTGAGTGGCTGGACCCTTCTTTTTCCTTGACCTTCTTCAATCTTAAATCAATCAATATAATGCTAATTGGTTATGTAAGTGCACAAAAGCTTATATTTCAATAAACTGTTGCACAATTCATCACGTACGCATGTTATAGAACTATTATGCCAAGAATATGTCGCATGCTTAATACCTTATGCCTGTTATAAATTGGGTTAAGCAAAGTTTTCATTCATTGAATAACTTTTGCCATAACACGGCAAAACAACGATGACAATGGTTATGTTACTCACGAACTAAAAATTTTGCTTGAATAACTAATCTAACCTTGCACGGTCATTGGACAACTCGAACACGAGGAACGACTTCCTCGAGCGATACCCCGAGACACGGGATCGTTTTGGCCTAGGAGGAAGCAAAAGATAACTGCGCTCGACGAAAGCAAAACATGGTTATTCGGAAAACTTGCAGCGAGGCTCGCTACTCGTGCTGAAAGGGTCGCCGTCTAACCTAACTGTAGTCCAAAATGGCTTGTGGTGCCAGTGACCTTCACATATACAAACTGCACACGCTAATTGATAACGATTGATAGAAAAGAACATGGTAAGTCTCACATTGCACGGCACGCTCTGTCGTGGATAAGTTCTAGCATAATTTACATTATGTCTATCATTGCTTGTCTAAAATTTAATATGATAGCTAGAAAGATCACAAAATTAAGTCGTAATATTTCTTGAACCAAATGAGAGTGTGGTATATAAATTAGCCACTCGCCAGTACAAAGTGTAATGTAATGATCCTCGCTCTCCATAGGTACCCCAAACCAAGAAGGGAGTGCCACTTAAGCTCAAGGCAACGCTAGTAAGTCCCGTCCGTATGTTGAAGGCTTGTTTTGACCTTTTGAAGATTCCATATTCAGTCCAGAAGGAATGATGTCTCGTGTAATGCCTGTGGTTCGTATTACGTATTTTTGGAATACGTGTACGTATTTATTCTTGTATTGCATGATTTCTTTGCTTAATTTTCTCCCTGGGCTTAGTTTATTCTTGGTTTGGGTTGGCTTGGTTCGATTTGGGATTGCTCTTGGTTCATCATGAACCAAGGGGTGAACCCCCTACCTACCACCACCACCCATATTTATTAGCCCTCTTCATTCTCTCTCTTCATTATTCATCTTCTTCTTCCTCATTTACTCCCTTCACCTACCAAAGAGAGAAGAGAGAGGTCTAGGCAAGTGCAACTTGCTTCCACAAGAGAGCTCATTTTTATTGTTCTATTAGCTTCTCCTCACGTTTCTAAGACACATTAGAACTTGTCATTTTCCATTTTGAGGCTTTAATTTTTGTAGATCTAGAATTTGTTATTTTCGGATTTTTGTGGTTTTGATCTATCAAACTTCTTTGTTTTCAAGTTTTGATGGTTCCATGTTGTAGAGAATTTTATTCTACCCAATTTTGACCTTTGAAAAGTTAGATTTGGACTTATTTTGACCAAGTTATGGACTTTTGAAGCTTTGGGTTCAACCATGGAGTTCTTGCTGATTTGGAGAAGACAGTGAGCAGTGCACGAGCTTTTTAGCTTGGGCCACTGAGTTGTGCGCGCTCTTTAGTGCAGCACAGTCCCCATATGCTGCCTTTTGGAAGCGTATGGATCTCTTACGCTACCTTTTGGAGTCGTATGGACCCCATACGCTGCCTTGGTGAGGAGTCGTATGGAGTGCATACGCTGCCTTTTGGAAGCGTATGTCTTGCATATGCTGACTTGGATGACAAGGAGTCGTATGGAGTCCCCATACGCTGCCTTTTGTGAGCGTATGCTAACCCGAGCGTAGCTTGACCTGAGCGTATGCTGACTGAGCGTAGCTTAACCTGAGCGTATGCTAACCCGAGCGTAGCTTGACCTGAGCGTATGTTGACCTGAGCGTAGCCTGATTATCCTTGATCTTTTATAGCCTTGTATATTGATATTTTATTAGATATTTAACGTCCATTTTATATCCTTACGCCTTTTGTCCTGAACTTGATAATCATGAATTCACTTGATATGTTTGGAATTGATAATTGAGCATGACGTGATAGTGACCCGTAGTGGTGCACTCCTGACATAATAACCTGACATGACCTGATAGTGGCCCGTCGTGGCGCACTCTTGACAAGTACACTTGGCATGATAACTTGACATGATAATTCTTGATAGTGGCCCGCCATGGCGCACTCTTGACATGACAAACCTGACATAATTTTCTCGAATAGCTGTTACGACGGTTACCTGACATGACATGACCTGTATAATTAATCTGGACACCGTGGGCGATTGTGCTTGTACAAATGAACCCGTCTTGTCTTGCATCATGTCTAGGACGGGGATCCCTGAGTACCACGGTCAGGGGCACCCACTGAAATCGACTAAGGCTAATAACTAGAATAATCCAGTAGCCATGAAGA
Organism: Iris pallida; assembly: GCA_029216955.1. Lineage (NCBI taxonomy): Eukaryota > Viridiplantae > Streptophyta > Magnoliopsida > Asparagales > Iridaceae > Iris > Iris pallida. The sequence continues at coordinate 9,083,691 of JANAVB010033020.1, read as the reverse complement.
GATTTCCCAGCTACAGGCAATCCCGTTATCTGGGCGCCCCACTTGGGATCTGTAGCCTGCCGTCGAGTAGGGCACATTTTCAGCACACTGTCATGTGTTGCACCTTCTAAGTCACCTAAGGGTACATGCGTTTCCTGGACGATGTACCCACTTGAATTCAATCCTTAATTGCGTCCGGATAGCCTGGATGGTTTGCAGGGCTTGTGGCAGTGGAATAATCTCACTGCATCTTGCTAGTAATTAGGCCTGTGATAACCCTAGTTAGTTAAAATATCAAGCCGTACTCTTTGCTTGGCCGTGATTGATTGGATGGAGTCTAGTCCAGCCTTGTCTCGTCCTGATCCTGTATAAGGTTATGACATGACATGATTACTCGTGCTTTACTTTAATTCAATATCAAGATTGTTACATGTCCTGATTTCTTATATTATCTTGTCGATAAATGGTGAGAATTCCAAGTTCCGTTCAGACGAAGGGTTACAACCCCGGTCCTTGTTTGGTTTACGGGTTGTAACCTGGTTATCTGAATAGTCCCATGGTTATCTCATCGTATATCACCTGTCCTGCTTTCCTTTAATTAATGTCTTTTATTATGCAATTATTCTTGTGCTAATTTGCTGGTTTTAGTTCTTAAGTGAAGCCTCCTTTGTGGCACTTGCTCTTCTGGGGTCTGACCCAGCTGGTTTTGTATGGCCAGATACCAGAGCAGCTCCAGAGGATCTACCGGTTTTCCAGCCCGATGGTGAATACCAGACGTAACCAAGGCAACGAGTGGGTTTATTTTTGCTCTCCCACTCTATTGTAAAATTATTCTTTTGAGGCGTTTAGCCGCCGAGCAAGTGTTAGCTCGTGTACCTTTTACTTATTGTCTGCCTACGGGCTGTAACATGATTGGCAACCTAGGGTTGATCATGTATGACTACACTCTTGCTAGTCCTCACATTTTGTAACGACTAGCTTCATGATCAGCTGAATATGTAATGTTTGGAACGCCTTACTATTGTATATTTGGTGATCTTACATCTTGTAACTCTATTTACTTGCTTGTGATTGAGACACTAGGCTTGTTATTGACCATAAGAGACTGTTGGCTTGTAGATAAACCCTCATATATCTAGACAGCCGTGACCGTATAGTGGAGTGGATCCCATTTCATTATACGTAGCTGGCTATGTCTGCCCCCGCTCTCCAGTATTCTGGTTCTGGGGCATGACATCTCGACTTCCCACGATTCCAGGTCTTTGGAAATATTTTGATGTAAATGGGGATGTAATGTATGGAATGACTATTTTATAATCGAGTCATGTTGTAACCCGTACGACAATGATTGTAATGGAGTCATGTAAATGATGTTTTATTATCAATAAAAACAAAAGTTTCTTTCATTTCAAAATGTGTTGTTCAATTTCTTTGCGCTCTCTATTTGATGTTGTGTTTCGGATAACCTTATGACTAGGTCTTATGCGATCGTAACTTTGGTTTGCACGACATCACGCCCTGGGGATGACTATCGAGGGAGGGGGAATAGAGGCTGCTTCCGAGAAAATATTTTTTTCTCCAAATATTTATTTTTTTCACTGGGGGCCCCACCCCCAAGTAAGATGTACATGGGTCCGCCTCTGTCGGTGACTTCCGAATGATTATTGTAGGTGTTAGCATTATTCGGCTTGGACCGAAAACCGCATCGAATAAGAGATTCGGTTATGTTTGGAAAAAAATATTGATTTTTGGTGTTGAAAGTACTAAAATAAAATATATTGACAGTCCAAAACCGAAAATCGAATAAGACATTTAAAATTATGTAAATACCCTCAATTTTATACGTATTTTGTAATTAAAAATGTATATACTTTGAAAACAACAATTCTATGTATTTGTTTTGAAATCCAACTTTATTAATTTAACAATTATTTCAACTTTGGACGTAATTTTTAAATACAACAAATGTGTGTATAACAATTATAATATTTCATATAATTTAACCAAAATTTTAACTTTGGAAATGACCCAATAAACAATAGACCGAACCAGCCGGATAAACCAAATTGATTATTCATTCGGTTTGGAATTTTTATAAAATCGGTTCGGTTTCGATTTTGGAATTTTAAGAATTTCGATTAATTCGATTTTGACTATTTTGATCATGTTGAAATCGAATAAATGTGATGCTCACCCCTAGATTGTTGTGATAGTTTATGCATAGAATTGAGTTATTTTATGATTACTAGAGCAATTATTTGGATCAACGATGTACCTCATTATATTGTCGTCATTTTTTTGGGATGGATTGGTATTTTGTTCTCTCTATTATTATAATACGGCTTGAAAATGGTTCAAAAATGAGTCGTCCAAGTCATTTGCATATCATGCATTAATTAATATATATTTTTAATTCTTATAACTAACTACCACCAATATGTGTCTTATTTATATCCTCACATTCCTTAATTGTAAAAATAATTAAAAATTCTTACAACTATTTAAACCCCTCTCTCTCTCTCTCTCTCTCTCTCTCTCTCTCTCTCTCTCTCTCTCTCTCTCTCTATATATATATATATATATATATATATATATATATATAATACGGCTATGTGTCTTATTTATATCCTCACATTCCTTAATTGTAAAAATAATTAAAAATTCTTACAACTATTTAAACCTATATATATATATATAACAAATTTGTATTATATTATATTCAATATTTAAACTAACTACATGGTATTAGCTAAACATATATCCTACAAAGTACTAATTTTAATTAAAATATATTTAATATTTAATCTACTACATGATATTATCTAAATTTACATATCCAAAGTTTTAATTTAGTTTTATTTAACAAACATTCTATGTATGTGCATTGCACGTGCACGTTACTAGTGGTAGATAAGATGGTCATGAATATTAATTATTTCTACGCGTGATATTATTTGCGCCATTATTTGGGTGATAGATTGGTGCTACTTTTGCGTTAATTTGTAGATCTGATATTGGCTAAATTATCCTAGTGCTCCATAACTATAACATTTGGACTGTTTGGTACGTTAACTTTCTAATGCTCGACTTTGGCATCCAAAATTTATAAATTGTTCTTTTGAAACATATTTCTTCAATTTTTTAATCCTTAATAGTTCTGTTTGTTGTTTGTATTATATTGATTTTTGTAATGAAATGAATAACAATACTGTTTTGTTTATGATGAACTCTTATTTGCAACTAAATTTGAAGCAAAGGTATTTCAAAAGAATAATTTATGAAATTGGGATGCCAAAATTGATCAGTAAAAAGTTAAGATGTCAAAAATGTTCCAGTGCCACAGTTGGGGTGCCAATAGGATACTGTAGCATTCTATATCTTATATTCTAAAAAGATCTAGTTCTTAGATTTATATTTTTGTTAGTCCCGAGGTAGATCAAAGATGGATCAGATTCATGCACGATTTTACAGTCTGCTCAATGTTGGATCATGTTGTTGTCGAGGTCCAGATATTCAAGCAAAAAATTTGCTCCATGTAAGAACTTGATTCCATTGAAGTTTGTTGAAACTCATGTTACAAACTGATGATAACCAGTCATGTTCTTCCTTGCAAACGCAGTTGCAATTGAGATAGAACATTTACAAGTAGAAGAAGAAAGGAGAAGAAGAAGATAGAATAAATAGAACGTTTACAAGTAGAAGAAGAAAGGAGAAGAAGATAGAATAAAATTATTCTTGCAATAGTGGTGAAGATCACCGTTACTCATAGCACGATTCGTCCTCTATCAATGAGATGCTCCCATGAGCCAGCAACTTTATAAAATAACTTCTGGAACGCTCGTAGTCACCTCTGCGTGTGACTCGAACGGATTTCCTGGACCTCTTTTTCATTTTTCTTATGTCTCCAAATGGAGGCAAAAGGACTCTATCTATAAAGAAGAACGGGAACCCCACCTCTCATCATGGCCGATGTGCAACTAAAATACCAACTCCCAAAAAATGGAATCGAATATCAAATCCCACAGTCAGCACATATGTGCGTAATCTCCGCAGTGTGCACATACGAGGATACTCGCATGCACGCATACGCGCAACAGCATAGTAGCGTAGCAGCTCATGCACGCATATGCACAATAGCGCAACAGCGCATAGTCCGCACATGCACCCACTCATGCAACTCGGACATGCAACTATGCTAGCAACTGCCCATGCAACTCGCACATGCAACTGCGCTAGCAACCACGTATAAAACAAACATAACATATGCGTACAAGCACCATGCGTACATGCGAATTATAAAGTGTGGCATCAAAGCGTCCGAGTCCGAATCTATAGCTCCTATGGGAGTTTTTCCAAAGGAAGACAAAAACAAAGATGTTGCTTTGAGGTTTAAGCTTGAACCCTCCAGAAAAATCTTTCCATGTTGACCACCTTACTCCATGTGCATATGCCAATACAAAGTATGAATATATATTGGAATATATTGGAATATACACTTTGGTGATTTTTTAATATTGGACTAAAGTTTCCAATGCCAAGTTAGAAAACCCCAACATATTTGAAAACCACTGTAACCTATAGACTTTAAGGATTGTGCATGCATAACAACAAAAGATACAAGAGGGAAGTCAAATGTCATAGTTGAACTGGTCGAGAGAAGTTGCATCTTACCTCTGTCCATTTATGTGTAATATAATAAGCTATTGGAATTTGGAAGCATTTCATTGCAAAATAGTATGTACATGTTTGTTTAATTTCATTTATTAATTATAAGTATGTTGTAATTTTGTGTTCAACAACGCACTGAGCTCTTGAAAGCATTTGCCACATTTTCTTGTCATGTCAATTGTAATTTTTACAAGTTGGATAAAAATCCGTTTGATTAGGCCCAAATTGTCCACAAAAAGGCTCAATTGTCTATAGTTTCAGATTGAGTTTTGATCAAAAAATTATGCCCTGCCCCATTAAAAATACAGAAAGAAATTTGTATAGGAAGGGATAAATTTTGGATTGCATAGAAGAGAAAAAGTATCAAAAAAATAATGGGACTATTGGCGCACTATGAAAAACAATTGGCGCATTTCAGGCCAAAAGAGTATTCTTAGTTGAATGGTATAGAAAAAACTATACTTTTGGTCATTGAATGTTTGTCTGACCAAAGTTTTAGTCACTCAAAGATATTTTCTAAAAATTTAGTCATTGAATGTTTGACCGTCCAAAAAAATGGTCACTCTGTTAAATTATTATTTATTTTATTAATAATTTTTGTTGACATGGCATGTTATGTACCATGTCAGTCATTAAGTTCGACGTGGCACATTCACGTGGGCTATTTTTAGATTTTATTTTTCAAAAAATTCGTTTGGGTATTAAGTTTTTTTAAAAAAATAAAATAAAATAAAATACCATGTCATAAACATTGAAACATGTCACATAACTTAATACTCAAACAAATTTTTTTTGCAAAATAAAACCCAAAAATATCCCTCGTGGATGTGTCACGTCATACTTAACGACTGACATGACACATAACATGCCATGACAACAAAAATTGTTAATAAAACAAACAATAATTTAATAGAGTGACCATTTTTTTGGAAGACCAAACTTTCAGCGACTAAATTTTAAAAAGTATTTTTGAGTCACTAAAACTTTGGTCAGACAAATATTTAGTAGCCAAAAGTATAGTTTTCCCAATGGTACAGTGTCGTTGGCTTCTTTGTCACCAAGGCTGTGTTTGGTAGGAAGGATGGAAAAGTGGAAGGAAGAAAAAATAAAAAAATTATTTTCCATCCATATGGAAAGGAATTAAGGCTATTTCCTTCATTTGTGTTTGATAGGATGGAAGGAAAATGGAAGTGATATATTTTTCTTTGTTTGGTATAGAAAGAAAAGTGGAAGGAAGAAAAATATAAATATAGACTTTACAAATTATATCCTCAACTAACAATATTTATTTACCATTTGACTTTATTGAACTACTTTAAAATAATATAATTTCTATAGGGATAATTGTAAATTAAGATGGATAAGCACTTTTTCTTCCACTTTTCCTCCCACTTTTGGGTGATTTTCTTAGGTTATAAGGGAAAATCAATCCCTCCACTTTTCCTTCCATCCACTTTTCTCCTCGTACCAAACAAAAGAAAATGTTTCCTTCCTCCCACTTTTCCCTCATATATTTTTCTTCCTCCCACTTTTTCCTCCTACCAAACACACCCCAAGCATCCAACAATACTTGGATCCAAGCAACTCTCTTTTTTGGACTAGAATGACATGGTTCTTGAGTTGAGACTAGCAATAGAGAACATCCTTTGCCAAACCTTCCTGCCAAAGATTTACATACGAAAAAAAAAAAATTTTAAGTTAACAAAATTTGCTGGAGGGATCCAAGTTTACAAAAGTTTCCTACAAAGATCCAAGACGCTAAACGGTTTAACAAAATTTAATACTCTAAAATTTGACAGACTAACTTAATTATCTCTCTCAAATAATATTTTTAACTTGGTATCCTCCGTCACACTAATAGTTAGTTTAACATTAAAAAAATCCTAAACTACTCACCCCCTTCTCAACCCCACCCCCCCCCCCCCCCCCGCCCTTCTCTATCCCTGCTACAACCCCCCTCCCCCACCGCATGCCACCCCCTCCATGCTGCACATCGGCCACCCCCTCCCCGACCGTGCCACCCTCCCCCACCATGTGCCACCCCACCCCCCACCCCCCCAGCCGCACGCAGCCCCCCCCCTCCCTTCACCGCCGCATGCAGCCACCCCCTTTCCCAACCGCACACAAACCCCCCTCCCCCGCCGTACGCAGCCCCCTCCCACGCTAGCAGACCGCCCTCCGCCCCTGTGCACCCTGCCGGCGACGGCGGCTGCTGCTGCTGCGTCTGCTGCGACGGTGGCTGCTCGTGGCTGTACAGCCACACCCCTCCGGCTGCCGGCGCTGGAGAAAAAGAGGGCCTGTTGGAAAAAGATAAGGGGTTTGGGAAGGGTATTTTTGTCATTTGTTAACTCGTTTAACACCGTTTGGAGAGAGGATATCAAGTTGATGGCTATCAAAATTTAGGGTATCAATTTGAAAAATTCGAATAGTTGAGAGTATCAAGTTGTAATTTAGCCTATTTTTAATTATAAAATTTATTTGTACAATTATATAATTATCTTAATATTAACTCGAACCCTAATCCTAAAACACTAACATAATCGTAACTCAGAACCGAAAAACCTAACCATAATCTTAGGTGTAGATATTTTCAAAATGGTCATATATAACCAGTCTGTGAATTAGTATTTTTATTTTTAGCAACAACATAAACAATTAGATATGAAAGATAGTTAGGATTGTGAACACTAACAACAAAAAAATTACCAAAAAAATTAGCATCAATATTAACCAAATGTAAACCACCGCTTAAAAAACTATCTTTCATGCCTTGAAACAAACAAATATTATTTGAAAGTTATTATTACCTATAGACTTTATAAAATATTTTCTCCAAAAATTAAAATATTTTCTCCCAAAATTTGTTTCCTTAATTGTAAAATTATATTTTTCAAAACTACCGTATGAATCGACATAGCTACCATTAATTTCAGCTAATACAATTGTTTGAACATTTTAAGCTTTAGAATATTTTTAATATGTACTTAATCGGTGATCTATAAATATTTTTTACAATGTGTATTGCACTATAGAAATGGTTATCTTTAATTTTACCAATTTTATCTTATATTTAGCACATGCATTAGCTAATGGATGACATCATGTTGTAAATCCACGAAACAACGGTGTCGAGTATCTATGGTACAAACACTACTAAAATCTGCTAGAATAGCGACGTATATTAGCGACGGCGGAAAAAGCAGTCGCTGATAATTGCCTATAGCGACTCCTAGTGCTACACGTTGCTGACCGTCGCTGCGTAGCGACGTTCAGCGACGTAGTATTTGTTACGTCGCTGACGAGCGACATTTTGTGACGGACATACATTTTACGTCGCTGTATTGCGACATTTTGTGACGTATATTTTATACATCGCTGACTTATTTCATATAGGGTTCCTAGCCCGATCGAAATCACAAATTTTTCACCCAAATTTTTTCTTCCCGCTCGATCCCCCTCTCCCCTCTCCCCGCGGCGAACCCTCCCCTCCGGCCTCCCCTTCTCCCTCCGGCGACACCCTCCCCTTCTCCCTCCGGCGACCCCGCTCGCCCGCTGACCCCTCCCTCCGGCGACCAGCCTCCCTCCTCCGACGAAGTCTTCTTCCTCGCCGCCTTCCTCCGACGACGAAGCCACCCTCCTCGCCGCCTCCATCCTCCGACGAAGCCACCCTCTTCAGGTAAACCCTAACCCTAGCCCTAGCTATCTAGACACAGACACGGACACGAGAACCCTAACCCTAGCTGGGGTGGTCTTGTTGTCGAGGGGGGGAGAGAGGGGTGGGGGTGGGTGCAGGGGGGTGGGGGGGTCTTACTGTCGAGGGGTAGAGGGAGGGGTGGGGGAACCCGGGGGTGGAGGAGTCTTCCTGTCGATGGAGGCAGGGTTGGGGTGGGTGCAGGGGTAGGGGGAGGGGGGCAGGGGAGGGGGGTCTTGCTGTCAAGGGGGGCAGGGGAGGGGGGTCTTGCTGTCGAGGGGGGTAGGGGAGAGGGGACAGGGGTGGGTGGGTGCAGGGGGAGGGGACAGGGGTAGGTGGGTGCAAGGGGGGCAGGGGAGGGGGGTCTTGCTGTCGAGGGGGGTAGGGGGAGGGTGACAGGGGTGGGTGGGTGCAGGGGTGGGAGGACAGGGGTAATGTCACGCCCCAGAACCAGAATACTGGAGAGCGGGGGAATGACTCAGCCAGCTACGTATTACGGGTAGATGAATACCGTATAATACATCAATGCTGTCTACAAGACGAGGGGGTGCATACTATATGAAAGTCTCCCTATGGTCACTTTACTTCTATTGTCTCAATCATTCAAACAAGAAACAGAAATAGAGAACATGTGAGATAAAACAGTAAGGCGTCCCAAACGCTCAGTCAAAATGTTCTTGATATCTGGCTTTACAAAATACAGCCAGATGATGTAGTAAGTATACACAATTGTTAGCAGCTGCAGCCTGACTTAGTTACAATTATACAAAAGTAGATACAAGACAATCCGATTAACATGTCGGTGCCAAACGACAAGGTATAAAGTAGATAATAAAACGGACGGGAAAGTAAGAAACCCACTCGAGTCCTCCTGCGATCATCCCTCTAGTGTTGACCATCTTGGAGGTAGAAGTAAGATGGATCCTCGGGGACCGGCTCTAAATCTGGCCATGCAAAACCAGAGAGGTTAGATCTCTAATAGCAAGTACCGCAAGGGAGCACGATATGAGGAATGAAGCCAGTAATAAGAGAATATGATAATAGATCTCTGCTATATACTAGGACTCACACAACATCACGACACTTCGAACCAACCTCCCAACCAAACAAGGACAGAAGTTGGCCCGTCATGTCCTGACATTCTGATCATCTCAGTTAAGTAATAGAGTAGGTACAGTACACAAACAAATCAATTTAAACGGCCAGGCAACTACTACGGCTTGCTATTGTGAGTCCCAAGTTATCCTGGAATTATGCAATAAAGGATTTCTCAGTTCTTACTATGCGCAAGCAAGGCTAGTTTACCCAGTCAATCAATTGCGCCATTCATGAATTAGACGAGTCCCAGCGGGACGCCCGTCATTAATATACAATATTCAATAGATAATATAACCAGATACCGCTCCCTGCCCGTGTGGCAGATTTGCAGCATCTGTGGGGACCAACCGGCCTGTCGGGTACTACTAGTCCCAAGAGGGCTGCCATGTAAGAACTCGGTGCCACGACCCGCACCCGGATATACGGGTACGAATACGTGGGCCACGCCCAGCCTACGCCACGGTATCGGCGGTAGAACGCTGTCAAGTATACTATACTAACTACAAAATCTAAGAATCCATAACTAGAAATGTACTCATGTCACATCACGAAAACTAAGGAAGATAAAACAAGAAATAATAACAATATCACTAGAACAACATATACAATGAATCATGGAGTGTACATGTATGTATCCTGGCATGGTAAGCTGTAGAGCTAAGCTAGAACAAGAAAGTAGAACTGAAATCATGGTATGCACACAAATCAAGGTAAGCCATATGTCCAATGTGTGTGAGTAGTAGTTTCAGCTTGTGATCGGCTTGGGTACCTGTCAAGAATCGGCCTGGCAAGTCATAAGTGCGGTATATGACTCACACTGTTCGGGAATCGGGATGGATCTGATCACAGGCATACGCTACTACTCCCCCTACCCCAATTGGTAGAATGGATCCAAACAGGACACGTCACTGCACGGGATTCTAAAGAGAAGGTCGCGAACCTTCTCTAGAATCAGTGACCACATATAGAGCAAGAGCTACAAGGGTGCTTGCATAATACATCCCAACCTAAGAAGGAGAAACATCTCTCGTCGGGATCCAAGAATACCAATCCGTGAGAACCATGTGTCAGGAATAAGCATATCAACACTAAGTACATGAATCATAACAGTTATCATAATTTGGGAATAAGTTATCAGAGAATGTACTCGCTTGGGGTCCTGCTGTCAATATGAATCAGGGTTCAGAGTAAAGCCATAGACCTAAAGATGAAATAATACAAGAGCTGATCAGGGTCAAAAGACATACTAAACATCTAGGTCAAACTAAGTCAAACTAAGACAAACTGGGTCAAGGTTGACGTACAGTTGATTTTGGTCAACTGGTCAACTCTGGTCAACTCTGGTCAACTCTAAGTCTAATCTAGGTCAAATAGGTCAATGGTTAACTTACAGTTGACTTTGGTCAACTGGTCAACTCTGGTCAACCCTAGGTCAACTCTAGGTCAAACTTGACTAACGTTGACTAACAGTTGACTTTGAGTCAACTGGTCAACTCGGTCCATTTCTAGTCAATTTTAGGCTACGGTTGACTTCCGGTTGACTTTGGTCAAAATAGTCAACTGTGGTCAACCAAGGTCAAAACTAGTCTAACCTAGGTCAAATGTTGACTCTACTTCGACGTCTAGTCAAAATAGTCAACCATGGTCAAGCTAGTCTTTATAAACATCTACAAGGTCAACTTATGAATTTCAATGATTTAGAAATCACTGAAATCGACGGGTCTCTAAAACAACCAAAAGGAGAAAATATTATAATAATAGGATGACACAAAAAGGGAAAAAATCTACAAGTGTTGTCGGATGATGAAACTAACATCACCAACGTGTCCAGAATGGTCAAATCAGCTAGGATAGCCTGTCCAAAAGTCCAGTTTGGACACAGGAGCAAAACGGTAATTTCGTGCCAAAATGATGTCCGTCGTTGGACACACTTTGCACCGAAAAACGTGCCAAAATAAAGGTGCACAAAACCTAACAAATTATATGTCCACGAATCCAGAATGACGATACGAACCCAACGATATATCCAGAATTGGATTCCGTTGACCCGATCTCAAATTGGTCCGTTGACCCGGATATTAGAAACCGATTTGCACGGAAAAGCGTGTCGGAGCCAATGTCCTCAAAATTCAGCAAATTATATGTCAATGAGTCCAGAATGACGATACGAACTCAACGGTATATCCGGAATTGGATTCCGATGAGCCGAACTCAAAATGACACGTTGACCCAGATATTGGTATCCGACTTGCACCGAAATGCGTGCCGGAACCAATGTCCACTAAAACCTAGCAAATTATATGTCAACGAGTCCAGAATGACGATACGAACTCAACGGTATATCCAGAATTGGATTCCGATGAGCCGAACTCAAAATGACACGTTGACCCGGATATTGGTATCCGACTTGCACCGAAATGCGTGCCGGAACCAATGTCCACTAAAACCTAGCAAATTATATGTCAACGAGTCCAGAATGACGATACGAACTCAACGGTATATCTAAAATTGGATTCCGATGAGCCGGCGTCAAAAAGTTCCGTTGACACAGAAAGTGGAACCCGCTTTGCACCGAAATGCGTGCCAGGGCCCATGTTCTCCAAATCAAGCAAACTTTATATGAAAACATGCCAGAACGACGCCACGAGTCTAATGGTGGTGTCAGAATTTGAATCCGGAGTCCCGGGTTCAAAAATAGAATTTTACAAGTGCAACACTAAGAATTCGAATGGCCAACTTTGGCGTCGAACTCGACCGACCTAACAAGCTCAAACTGAAATAAAATCTAAAGGGGGCAGGAAGAGGGTTATACCAGCTGTGCACCGGAACTGGTGGCACGCCAACCGGAGCTGCGACGGAGGAGATATGAGTCGACGAAGTCGGCTCCACAAAACTGTCCAAAAATAACACAATTTAAAGTGTCAACTTGGTGGCCGGTTTTGATCTATCAAACGACGAAATTAACGGTTCAAATTTGAGAGGGATGAAGGGGTATATACCGAGATTGAGACGGAGAGAAGAAATCGCCGATCCAACGGTCGGATTCTCCAGAAAATCGGCACGAAGTTGCTGCGACGAGGCGCCAATTCTGGATCTCGTTCGCGCGCGCGTCGACGGGATCTCGTGAAAAATGCACGAATCGACTGTCGTGCGCACCGGGGACGAGGATGGCTGCCAGGGGGTGTTTGTCGGAATGTGCGCGCGTGGCCAGGGGGCTCGCCGGCGACGGCGGTGGCCGGGGCGGCGCACGGCTGCCAGCGTGCCGTCGATGCACTGCAGCGCTGCAGCTGTTGTGGTGGCGCTGCTGCTGTTGCAGCTGGCCGCGCGAGAGGAGGGATCGCCGGCCTGGCCCGACGGCGTAGCCAGGGTGCTCGGCGGCGGACCGGCCGTGGGCACGACGAGGACTTGCCGGCGACGGTGGGGTGGAGATGGTGTTGGTGTTCGGGTGGTAGTGGTGATGATAATGATAATGGTGATGGTGGCTTTTGTGTTAAAATGAAGAAGAAGAAGAAGAAAAAAAAATGTAAAGAAAGAGAAGTGAGGAGGGAGGGGGTTGCTGTCCTGTACGTGAAGGGGAGGGGGAGTGTCGACTTTAAAGGGGGAGAGGAGAGGGTGAGGTGAGAGAATATTGTATATAATATATATATGTGTATATATATTATATAATTAGATATTTAGAGAGAGAGAGAGGGATAGATATTATTAGAGAGAGAGAGAAGAAAGAAAATAGAGAGAGGGTGTCGGCTGGCATTGGGAGAGAGTGAGGTGATGGGGTGTGGGCTTGTCTTGTGAGGTGTAAGGAGAGAGAGAAAGAGAGTTGATTATATATATATATATATATATATATATATATATATATATATATATATATATATATATATATATATATATATATATATATATATAATGTATATATATATGTGTATATATATACAATGAGAGAATTAGATATTTACATAAAAAGAGATATTTAGGGTAGAGGAAAAATATCATTGGGGTATGGACAATCATGATGGAGGGCAACATGGAGCTGGGGTTGGGTTCAGTGGAGCCGAGCTGGGCCAAAACCGGACATGGTGCAATATTTGAATTAAAAATAGGTATTTATGGTCATGGATAAATAAGTAGCATGTGGGGGCTCAAATAAATGGGACACAAGTGGCGGGCGGGTAGTAGGCTTCGTATGGGCCATGTCCATATTTGGGGTCGACTAGATTGGACCGATGTCGGGTCCCAAAATTAAATGGGAAATTAAATCAGGTTTTACGGTAGATAATTAATTGGCCTAAATTGACCCGAAAGTTGTGCGAAGGAAATGGAGCACAAAATAGAGTGTCTGAGTGGGACACGAAGGTCATGGATGAAGAGCGTCTCAAGTAGATCAGGCATGATAAGTTGGTTTCGAGAAAATGACTAGTCTGGTGCTCCTAAATTAAAAGTCATGGTAACGCGCATATGATGATCAAGAAAAAGAGTGGGAATTCAATTAATAATTAAATTGTCTAATATTGACCCGAACTTGCGTGAAGCAAAAAGAGTACAAGGGAACAAGTTCGAGTGGGACACGAATTATCAATGTGAAGATAATTTCGTCTACTACAAACTCCAAGAAGGAAGTTTCCAGAGACTGGCATCCCTGATGCTCTAGAATTCCAAGTCACGACAAAGAGCATTAAATCAAATAATAATCAAATAATAATATCTGTTCAAAATAATTGATTTATAAAATTGAAAAAAAATAAGCCCAAAATTCAGGGGCTTACAATCCTACCCACCTTATAAAAATTTTGTCCTCGAAATTAAAGGTTGGTAGTGGGGTTAAAACATGATAGAAGATTTAGGCAATATTTAGGCACGATTCAAGAATGACGAGTTTGCACGATCAAGAAAATCGATTTACAATTGTTCATGCACGATGAGGGATTTGGCACGATAGAATCATGATATGAACAAAATCATATGTGCATGATTTCAGAAATAAGCCAAGTCATTGGGGCACAATTTTAGAGACGATTAGAGGAATCGATGATATAAATGAAGTTCAAGTACGGGATGATTTGTAGGACTTAGGTTGATGGAAATCAACCTGAAAGTCGCACATGCTTGATCAAGATGAAAAGCTAACCATGACCAAAACAAGGTTTGGCATAGTTGAGATAAAATTTCAGACACAAACAAAAATCGAAGTCAATGTCTTATAGGCCCGATCAGAGATTAAGGAGGATGATTGATAAAATCATGAAATACGATCCAAGTTCGAACGCGATTAAAATCGAAAATAGTCTAAGTTCACTTGGCACGATTTGAGGGTTAAGATTATCAAGATGATGAAAATCAAAGTTGGATAGTCATGATCTAAAACAGGGTTAAGAGAAGCAAATGGAGAGAAAAATTTGAGAATAGCCCGATTGAGAAATAGATTGGATAGAAATTAGATTATAGGTTACATAAGCACGATCAAGATCCAAGTTCAGCTATGAAAGACGGTAAAATCATGAATTCAAAATCAAGGTCCTAAAAGCACAATTTAGAAAGGAACCCAAGTCACAAGGTGTTTGAAGTCATCTAGAGTCTAGTCAGCAATCAAGACTCTTTGGCACGATAAACAAGACGACCAAAATTGATTGGTCATGGACAGAAGGAAATCAAAATCTTAACAGTATCAAAATTTAAGAAACAATTTAGATATGAAATTTTCAAAATTTTCAGAGTTTCCAAGTGTAGATGACAGATGTAGATATGAGATAGGTGATTGGTGAGATCAAGACATAGCTAAACAAGTCAAAGGAAATGATGGCAAGATAAGGAAATCATCATGCGATGGGAGAGAAAATAATGATAAACAAGAAATAATGGTAGGAATTATCTTGCTCAATTGGTAAAAGAAGTGAATCAACTTAAGATATGACCTGATAACCATACACGTCTATCCAAAATCATGTTGCCAGAATTTACGCCACGCCAGTAAACATAGCTACCATAAACGATAGAGTCTATAACCAAGGTATATACCCTATAATCATGTCATCTAGATTCTTTACCACGCCAACCGGTATGGCTGCAAGAGAATCTAAATTCCATAACTAGGATAGTATATCCAAAATCAGGCTCCATGTCCCTGTCAGGCTAGTTAATATGACTGCGATAAATTCCAAACTCCATAAATAAAGTAGACATTTACTGTTCTCATCGTCCTCGTCCAAAATATGTTTATCAGGATATCTTAACCAAATTCTTAAAAGAATTATCCAAAACAAAATCAAAGATCAACAATGAATATTAAGATTTAAAATTCAACAAAAAGTCAAGGGTAAGTTAATAGAAACAACGGAAACAACTTCCGAGATAGGGTTCAGAGGAAATCTCAGGGAGAGTCCCGAGGGTACTACCTAGGTCAAGATAGAAAATGGTAGAATATAATCTAAAACAAACCTCGACCATGATACGAGGTTAGTAAATCATATTCTCTCCCCAACCTAGATGATATACAAGTCCAACTTATAACTTCCCTCTGGGGTCCACAAACTCATTCCAAGAAAGAATAAAGTACGATAACTGAGAGAGATCCCAGGAATCAGGACGGATAGAAACGAATGGAGAAAGATTCGAAGAGTTTCGAAATAAGATTCTCAGGGGTCATCCCTAGAATCTACCAAGAGTTCCTAATATGTGACAGAGTACCAAAATCCTAAAATATTCCATGACTCAACCTTAATCCTAGGGCAGGCTCGCAGTAGTACAGATAACCTCAAGTACTACCACAACTTCGCATAAATTGCAAAGACTGACCTGCATGGGCCACCACTAAAAACGTGTCACGATCCGCACCCGGATATACGGGTACGAATACGTGGGCCACGCCCAGCCTACGCCGCGGTATCGGCGGTAGAACGCTGTCATGTATACTATACTAACTACAACATCTAAGAATCCATAACTAGAAATGTACTCATATCACATCACGAAAACTAAGGAAGATAAGACAAGAAATAATAACAATATCACTAGAACAACTAAAATCTATAATAATCATAAGACATGAAAGATAAAGAAGGAACAACAAGACTAACTAAGGATAACTACCAGACAACTCCCATAGAAGAATAGTGAGATCCACCTCAGCTAGCAACATCATGAAGTCCAATAATGAGGGCACAACTACTCCTAAAATTTTGTCAATATATCCGGTCAGGATGGAACGAGTACATATATCTCATAACAGATCTCAAGATAGAATAAAAGCTATAAGACTGTAAATAGAGCATATACAATGAATCATGGAGTGTACATGTATGTATCCTGGCATGGTAAGCTGTAGAGCTAAGCTAGAACAAGAAAGTAGAACTAAAATCATGGTATGTACACAAATCAAGGTAAGCCATATGTCCAATGTGTGTGAGTAGTAGTTTCAGCTTGTGATCGGCTTGGGTACCTGTCAAGAATCGGCCTGGCAAGTCATAAGTGCGGTATATGACTCACACTGTTCGGGAATCGGGATGGATCTGATCACAGGCATACGCTACTACTCCCCCTACCCCAATTGGTAGAATGGATCCAAACAGGACATGTCACTGCACGGGATTCTAATGAGAAGGTCGCGAACCTTCTCTAGAATCAGTGACCACATATCGAGCAAGAGCTACAAGGGTGCTTGCACAATACATCCCAACCTAAGAAGGAGAAATATCTCTCGTCGGGATCCAAGAATACCAATCCGTGAGAACCATGTGTCAGGAATAAGCATATCAACACTAAGTACATGAATTATAACAGTTATCATAAATTGGGAATAAGTTATCAGAGAATGTACTTGTCTGGGGTCCTGCTGCCAATATGAATCAGGGTTCAGAGTAAAGCCACGGACCTAAAGATGAAATAATACAAGAGCTGATCAGGGTCAAAAGACATACTAAACATCTAGGTCAAACTAAGTCAAACTAAGACAAACTGGGTCAAGGTTGACATACAGTTGATTTTGGTCAACTGGTCAACTCCAGTCAACTCTAAGTCTAATCTAGGTCAAATAGGTCAATGGTTGACTTATAGTTGACTTTGGTCAACTGGTCAACTCTGGTCAACCCTAGGTCAACTCTAAGTCAAACTTGACTAACGTTGACTAACAGTTGACTTTGGGTCAACTGGTCAACTCGGTCCATTTCTAGTCAATTTTAGGCTACGGTTGACTTCCGGTTGACTTTGGTCAAAATAGTCAACTGTGGTCAACCATGGTCAAAACTAGTCTAACCTAGGTCAAATGTTGACTCTACTTCGACGTCTAGTCAAAATAGTCAACCATGGTCAAGCTAGTCTCTATAAACATCTACAAGGTCAACTTATGAATTTCAATGATTTAGAAATCACTGAAATCGACGGGTCTCTAAAACAACCAAAAGGAGAAAATATTATAATAATATGATGATACAAAAAGGGAAGAAATCTAAAGATGTTGTCGGATGATGAAACTAACATCACCAACGTGTCCAGAATGGTCAAATCAGCTAGGATAGCCTGTCCAAAAGTCCAGTTTGGACACAAAAGCAAAACGGTAATTTCGTGCCAAAATGATGTCCGCCGTTGGACACACTTTGCACCGAAAAACGTGTCGA
The DNA here is from genome assembly GCA_029216955.1 of Iris pallida. Taxonomy (NCBI): domain Eukaryota; kingdom Viridiplantae; phylum Streptophyta; class Magnoliopsida; order Asparagales; family Iridaceae; genus Iris; species Iris pallida. The sequence goes on along the minus strand of JANAVB010033020.1, from coordinate 9,065,649 downwards.
AATAAAGGTGCACAAAACCTAACAAATTATATGTCCATGAATCCAGAATGATGATACGAACCCAACGGTATATCCAGAATTGGATTCCGTTGACCCGATCTCAAATTGGTCCGTTGATCCGGATATTGGAAACCGATTTGCACGAAAAAGCGTGTCGGAGCCAATGTCCTCAAAACTCAGCAAATTATATGTCAACGAGTCCAGAATGACGATACGAACTCAACGGTATATCCGGAATTGGATTCCGATGAGTCGAACTCAAAATGACACGTTGACCCGGATATTGGTATCCGACTTGCACCGAAATGCGTGCCGGAACCAATGTCCACTAAAACTTAGCAAATTATATGTCAACGAGTCCAGAATGACGATACGAACTCAACGGTATATCCAGAATTGGATTCCGATGAGCCGAACTCAAAATGACACGTTGACCCGGATATTGGTATCCGACTTGCACCGAAATACGTGCCGGAACCAATGTCAACTAAAACCTAGCAAATTATATGTCAACGAGTCCAGAATGACGATACGAACTCAACGGTATATCCAGAATTGGATTCCGATGAGCCGGCGTCAAAAAGTCCCGTTGACTCAGAAAGTGGGACCCGCTTTGCACCGAAATGCATGCCAGGGCCCACGTTCTCCAAATCAAGCAAACTTTATATGAAAACATGCCAGAACGACGCCACGAGTCTAATGTGGTGTCATAATTTGAATCCGGAGTCCCGGGTTCAAAAATGGAATTTTACAAGTGCAACACTAAGAATTCGAACGGCCAACTTTGGCGTCGAATTCGACCGACCTAACAAGCTCAAACTGAAATGAAATCTAAAGGGGGCAGGAAGAGGGTTATACTAGCTGTGCACCGGAACTGGTGGCGCACCAACCGGAGCTGCGACGGAGGAGATATGAGTCGACGAAGTCGGCTCCACAAAACTGTCCAAAAATAACATAATTTAAAGTGTCAACTTGGTGGCCGATTTTGATCTATCAAACGACGAAATTAACGGTTCAAACTTGAGAGGGATGAAGGGGTATATACCGAGATTGAGACGGAGTGAAGAAATCGCCGATCCAACGGTCGGATTCTCCAGAAAATCAGCACGAAGTTGCTGCAACGAGGCGCCAATTCTGGATCTCGTTCGCGCGCGCGTCGACGGGATCTCGTGAAAAATGCACGAATCGACTGTCGTGCGCACCGGGGACGAGGGTGGCTGCCAGGGGGTGTTCGTCGGAATGTGCGCGCGCGGCCAGGGGGCTCACCGGCGACGGCGGTGGCCGGGGCGGCGCACGGCTGCCAGCGTGCCGTCGCTGCACTGCTGCGCTGCAGCTGTTGTGGTGGCGCTGCTGCTGTTGCAGCTGGCCGTGCGAGAGGAGGGATCGCCGGCCTGGCCCGGCGGCGCAGCCAGGGTGCTCGGCGGCGGACTGGCCGCGGGCACGGCGAGGACTTGCCGGCGACGGTGGGGTGGAGATGGTGTTGGTGTTCGGGTGGTAGTGGTGATGATAATGATAATGGTGATGGTGGCTTTTGTGTTAAAATGAAGAAGAAGAAGAAGAAAAAAAATGTGAAGAAGGAGAAGTGAGGAGGGAGGGGGTTGCTGTCCTGTACGTGAAGGGGAGGGGGAGTGTCGGCTGTAAAGAAGGAGAGGAGGGGGTGAGGTGAGAGAATATTGTATATAATATATATATGTGTATATATATTATATAATTAGATATTTAGAGAGAGAGAGGGATAGATATTATTAGAGAGAGAGAGAAGAGAGAAAATAGAGAGAGGGTGTCGGCTGGCATTGGGAGAGAGTGAGGTGATGGGGTGTGGGCTTGTCTTGTGAGGTGTAAGGAGAGAGAGAAAGAGAGTTGATATATATATATATATATATATATATATATATATATATATATATATATATATATATATATATATATATATATATATATATTATGTATATATATATATGTGTATATATATACAATGAGAGAATTAGATATTTACATAAAAAGAGATATTTAGGGTAGAGGAAAAATATCAGTGGGGTATGGACAGTCATGATGGAGGGCAACATGGAGCTGGGGTTGGGTTCAGTGGAGCCGAGCTGGGCCAAAACCGGACATGGTGCAATATTTGAATTAAAAATAGGTATTTATGGTCATGGATAAATAAGTAGCATGTGGGGGCTCAAATAAATGGGACACAAGTGGCGGGCGGGGTAGTAGGCTTCGTGTGGGCCATGTCCATATTTGGGGTCGACTAGATTGGACCGATGTCGGGTCCCGAAATTAAATGGAAAATTAAATCAGGTTTTACGGCAGATAATTAATTGGCCTAAATTGACCCGAAAGTTGTGCGAAGGAAATGGAGCACAAAATGGAGTGTCTGAGTGGGACACGAAGGTCATGGGTGAAGATCGTCTCGAGTAGATCAGGCATGACAAGTTGGTTTCGAGAAAATGACTAGTCTGGTGCTCCTAAATTAAAAGCCATGGTAACGCGCATATGATGATCAAGAAAAAGAGTAGGAATTCAATTAATAATTAAATGGTCTAATATTGACCCGAACTTGCGCGAAGCAAAAAGAGTACAAGGGAACAAGTTCGAGTGGGACACGAATTATCAATGTGAAGATAATTTCGTCTACTACAAACTCCAAGAAGGAAGTTTCCAGAGACTGGCTTCTATGATGCTCTAGAATTCCAAGTCACGATAAAGAGCATTAAATCAAATAATAATCAAATAATAATATCTGTTCAAAATAATTGATTTATAAAATTGAAAAAAAATAAGCCCAAAATTCAGGGGCTTACACTCGGGAATCCATTCTCTCCATGCTAGGGGTGAGCATTATTCGGTTTTGGACCGAAAACCGAACCGAACCGAACCGAATAAGAGGTTCGGTTCGGTTTAAAATGTAATCGGTTCGGTTTCGGTTTTGAAAACACTAAAATTCCTTATTCGGTTTCGGTTTCGGTTTTGGAGTTCGGTTTCGGTTTAAAACTGAAAACCGAATAAGAAATTAATATATACACATAATTTACATGTTATGACAAACAATTGTCATAGCTCAGTTGGTAGGGAGGGGTAAATAACTATGGGAGGTGTGGGGTTCGAATCCCACCTCCACCTATATTTTGTGCAATTTATTTTTAGTTCATTTCATTTCTCAATACTACATTTAGTCCCACATCGGTGGGAGAAAAAAAATGGGAGCAGCCAAGCCCTATAAGAGGGAAGCAATGGTGGAAGACTTGTAATAGAACCTGGGCCTTCGGGCTGGTTTGGTTTTGGACCGGTTTGTTTTAATTAATAATAATAATTTAACCGATTAAACCGAAAATCGAATTAATTATTCGGTTCGGTTTGGAATCGGTTAGGACCTATTTCGGTTCGGTTTCGGTTTCCTTTATTCGGGTTCGATCGAATTCGGTTTTGCTTATTCGGTTCGGTTTTAGACCGAATAAACCGAATGCTCACCCCTACTCCATGCAATCATTATTTTATTTAACTTAATAGTCTCTACGTTGAGTGAAGTACCATGCCGTGGATCATGGTCATTTAGAATGAGTACTTTCGTACGGGGTACGATATGCACAACTCTACAATGATACCAGTGCGGTCAGGTTTTAGGTCTTACATAGCGTAATGCAACAATCAAAACTAACCACGAAGTAATCATGCCTTGACCATAAAGTACACATGCTTCTTTGGTAAGTTAAATAAATAATAAATAAATTGAAGCCTGCATGTGCCTGTATGCCAATATTCGGGATTAGCCAGTCGATTTCAATAGTTCATAATTAATATGAATGTGTCTCATTCATTCAATTTAATAAGACGACTAGCCAGTCTCTTAGTTCCAACTAGGAACGCATGATCAATTATTAGTCAAGGTCACAATCATTATCAATGGTGACAAGACATGAAAGTCAACTAATATTCAGTGGGGTCGAGTCTACAACTCTCAGGGTTTAATTCCAGTCAATCTGGGTATCTATAACTCAATTCACGACACATGGTACATCCCACGTAACAATCTATATTTGACAGAATTATTAACATATCATGATTATATCAAGTTTATGCAAAAAGACGTAAGGATATAAAATGGATGTTAAACATCTAATAAGATACCCTCAAGTCAGCGTACGCTCGGGTCAGGCTACGCTCAAGTCAGCGTACGCTCAGGTCAGGCTACGCTCAAGTCAGCGTACGCTCAAGTCAAGCTACGCTCAGGTCAAGCTACGCTCAGGTCAAGTTACGCTCAAGTCAAGCTACGCTCAAGTCAAGCTACGCTCAGGTCAAGCTACGCTCAAGTCAAGCTAGCGTACGCTCAGGTCAAGCTAGCGTATGGACTCCATACGACTCCTCTTCAAGGCAACGTATGCAAGACCCTACGCCGCCAAAAGGCAGCGTATGAGTCAGACTGCGCTGCGCTAAAGAGCGCGCGCAGCTCAGTGGCTCAAGCTAAAAAGCTCGCGTACACTGCTCACTGTCTTCTCCAAATCAGCAAGAACTCCATGGTTTGAACCCAAAGCTTCAAAAGTCAAGAACTTGGTCATAATAAGTCCAAATCCAACTTTTCAAAGGTCAAAATTGGGTAGAATAAAATTCTCTACAACATGGAACCATCAAAACTTAAAAACAAAGAAGTTTGATAGATCAAAACTACCAAAATCCAAAAATAACTAATTTCTAGATCTACTAAAAATAAAACTTCAAAACGAAAAATGCCAAGTTCTAAACTCTCTTAGAATCACAAGGGGAAGAGAATGGAACCATAAAAATGGGTCCTCATGAAGAAGCAAGATGTACTTGCCTATGGGTTTGGTAGGTGGAGAGAGTAATGAGAAAGAAGAAGAAGAGTAATGGTGAAGGAGAGTAATGAAGAGAGAGAAAGAGTTGGGGGCTTTAAATGGAAGGGGGGTGGTAGGTGGGTTCGGTTCATGATGAACCACCATAACTCGAAAATAAACCAACCTAGGCCAAACCTAAAGTAAGCTAAAGCAGAGAATAAAAGCAGGAAGTAAAATACAGAAAATTAATTGCAGGAATTTAATTAACATGAATTTAAAGAGATTTAAATACGAAACAATACATGATAAATATTAAATAAATACATTTAAGCAGTATATGTATTATAAATACGTATACTGGGAACGGGGAGTGACATCTCTACCCTCCTTAGAAAAATTTTATCCTCGAAATTTTAAATCCAAGCAGGATAGGAATATCAAGGCCAACTAGTACAAGCAATTTAAGCAAGCAATCATTTTACAATGTCCATAACAAGTAACATATCTATATTTAACAATCTACGATATCAAGTAATTCCTACCCATAGGGCGACTAGCATGCGGAGTTAAGACAATCAAGGTACACGGGAAGAAATATACCTTGTGAGTCAAACAGATGTGGATACCGTGATCGGATATCATCCTCACGTTCCCACGTTGACTCTCCTAATGAGTGATGACCCCAAGCAACCCGGACAAGACTAATTGTTCGGTTCTTGAGTATCTTCTCTCTTCGGTCTAAGATGGAAACAGGCTGCTCCTCGTAAGACAAGTTGGTACCAACAACCAACTCAGAATGATCAAGGATATGGCTTGGGTCCGATACATACCTTCGTAACTGAGATACATGAAACACGTCATGCACCTCTCGTAACGAAGGTGGAAGGGATAAACGATAAGCAACATCGCCCACCCTATCAAGGATAACGAATGGTCCTACGTATCGCGGACTCAACTTCCCACGAACGCCAATTCTAATGACCCCACGGGTAGGTGAGATCCGTAAGAATACGTGGTCTCCAACAGAAAACTCTAGCGGCCTACGATGCTGGTCCGCCCAATGACGATGCCGATCCTGCGCAACTCGAAGTCGCTCCCTAATTCCCTTAATCACTTCAACTGTCTGGACAATCATTTCTGGGCCTAGCATCTTCCTCTCCCCGATATCATCCCATGCTAGTGGCGACCTACACTTCTTACCATATAGTGCTTCAAATGGTGCCATCTGGATACTGGCTTGATAACTGTTGTTATATGAAAACTCAACTAAGTGCAGGTGGCCTCCCAAGATCCTCTAAAATCTAGGGTACAAGCTCGCAACATATCTTCTAAAGTCTGAATTGTCCTTTTCGATTGGCCGTCCGTCTGTGGATGGTAAGCCATGCTAAATCTTAACTTGGTACCCAGACTATGATGTAAGCTCTTCCAGAAATATGACGTGAAACGGGTATCTCTGTCTGACACAATACTGACAGGGACTCCATGCTGCCTGACTATCTGCTGCATGTACAACTCTGCCAACTTTTCTGTAGATTGTCCTACTCTGAAAGGAAGAAAGTGTGCTACCTTTGTAAGCCGATCTACTATCACCCAAATAGCATCTTTACCACTTGGTGATCTCGGTAAACCTGTCACAAAGTCCATTATGATGTGTTCCCACTTCTATTCCGGGATAGGAAGCGGTTGTAATAATCCAGCTGGCCTCTACTGTTCTGCCTTTACTTGCTGACATATCAAGCAACGGAAAACAAACCTAGCTATCTCCCTCTTCATCCCGTTCCACCAGAAGTGCTGCTTGATATCTTGGTACATCTTGGTCCCTCCAGGATGTATAGAATACTGAGAACTGTGAGCTTCTGTCATAACTTCTTGTCTGATATCTCCACTAGGTACACATAGACATGATCCAAACCTAAGTGTACCATCTTCATGAATTTGCATCTCTTTTCTGAGCCCTGACTCACATTCTGCCATAAGCTTCTGAATCCTTGGGTCCTGTGCCTGAGCTGCCTTGATCCTGTCTACCAAGTCGGATTGAACTTGTAGACTCGCCAGAATTCCTATATCATTAGGAAGTATAACTTCGATGCCCATCTCCTGAAGGTCTTCTAAGATGTGCTTCTGCGTTGTCAACATAAATGTGCCACCTCTTCTGCTAAGAGCGTCTGCTACCACATTAGCCTTGCCTGGATGATACTGAAGCTCCACGTCATAATCCTTGATCAGCTCTAACCATCTTCTCTGCCTCATGTTCAGCTCCTTCTGAGTAAAGATGTACTTCAGACTTTTGTGGTCTGTGTACATGTCCACTCGGTCACCATATAAGTAATGCCTCCATAGCTTCAAAGCAAATACTACTGCCGCCAACTCCAAATCATGAGTTGGATAATTCTTCTTGTGGTCTCGAAGTTGTCTAGATGCATACGCTATCACCTTCCCATGTTGCATAAGGACACATCCAAGTCCTTTACCTGACGCATCACAATATACCATAAAACCTCCGGGCCCAACTGGCAATGTAAGGATAGGTGCTGATATCAACTTCTGTTTCAGATTCTCAAATGATGCCTGGCATTCTGCCGACCAGACGAATGGTACATCCTTTCGTGTCAAGCGGGTCATGGGTGCTGAAAGTCTTGCAAAATCTGATACAAACCTTCTGTAATATCCTGTCAATCTCAAGAAACTCCGTACATCAGCTACGGTCTTGGGTACTGGCCAATTCTCTACTACTTCTACCTTCTTGGGATCCACTGCTACTCCAGCTCCTGATATGATGTGGCCCAGAAATGAAATATGATCCGTCCAGAACTCACACTTGCTGAGCTTGGCATACAACTGGTTCTCTCTCAGAACCTGCAACACTTTCCTGAGGTGGTCTTCATGCTCCTCTCCATTAGCAGAATATACGAGAATGTCGTCGAGAAACACCACGACAAACTGATCTAAATATGGCATAAAGATGCGGTTCATCAAATCCATGAATATAGCTGGAGCATTGGTCAAACCAAACGGCATTACTAAGAATTCATAATGTCCATACTTCGACCTGAATGCTGTCTTGGGAATGTCTTCCTTTTGAACCCTCACTTGATGGTACCCTGAACGAAGATCTATCTTGGAGAAAACTCTAGCCCTGCTCAACTGATCAAACAAGTCGTCGATCCTTGGTAGTGGGTACTTGTTCTTTACTGTCGCCGCATTAAGCTTCCTGTAATCGATGCATAATCTGGATGATCCATCATTCTTCCCCACAAGTACCACTGGTGCTGCCCATGGTGATATGCTAGCTTGGATAAACTTCTTCTCCTTCAATCCCTCTATGTGCTGATACACCTTGGCCTGCTCCGAATCTGCCATTCTGTAAACCCGATCTGATATTGGTTTAGTTTCAGGTGCCAATTCTATGCTGAACTCAATATCTCTAACCGGTGGTAGACCTGGAAGTTCTTCGGAAAACACGTCTAGAAATTCTTCAACTACCTTCGGAACTTGAACTTCTTCTATTGCTGTTACTACTCCCTGCTCTTGCTGAGTTGCCCCTGACCTGACTAAGGTGAACCTCTTCATGCCTGGAATATCAAAAGATACACTCCCACTACGACAATCTATTGTCGCGTTGCTGTCTTTCAGCCAGTCCATGCCTAAGATAACGTCGAAATTTTCAACAGAAAATTCTATCAACCGGGCGGGTAAGGAATGCCCGCAAACTACAATACTACATGCTAGAATAACTCTACTAACTCCTACGAGCCCATTGCCAGTGAGTATATTCAACCTCCCTAGCAATGCCTCGAACTCCATTCCTAGCCGTGTCGTAAATTGTGCAGATATAAATGAGTGTGATGCTCCCGAATCAAACAATGCTACTGCGGAATATGAGGCGACGAGAATGTTATCTGCCACAACATCTCCCGATGCTAATGCCTCCTCCAAGGACAGTGTGAATGCCTGCCCTTGTCACGACCCGCACCCGGATATACGGGTACGAATACGTGGGCCACGTCCAGCCTACGCCGCGGTATCGGCGGTAGAACGCTGTCAAGTATACTATACTAACTACAACTTCTATGAATCTATATCTAGAAATGTACTCATGTCACATCACGAAAACTAAGGAAGATAAGACAAGAAATAATAACAATATCACTAGAACAACTAGAATCTACAATGATCATAAGACATGAAAGATAAAGAAGGAACAATAAGACTAACTAAGAATAACTACCAGGCAACTCACATAGAAGAATAGTGAGATCCACCTCAGCTAGCAACATCATGAAGTCCAATAATGAGGGCACAACTACTCCTAAAATTTCATAACGTATCCAGTCAGGAGCGGAACGAGTACATATATCTCATAACAGATCTCAAGATAGAATAAAAGCTATAAGACTGTAAATAGAGCATATACAATGAAATCATGGAGTGTACATATATGTATCATGGCATGGTAAGCTGTAAAGCTAGAGCTAGAACAAGAAAATAGAACGGGATCATGGCATGTACACGAATCAAGGTAAGCTATATATCCAATGTGTGTGAGTAGTAGTTTCAGCTTGTGATCGGCTTGGGTACCTGTCAAGAATCGGCCTGGCAAGTCATAAGTGCGGTATATGACTCACACTGTTCGGGAATCGGGATGGATCTGATCACAGGCATACGCTACTACTCCCCCTACCCCAACTGGTAGAATGAATCCAAACAGGACACGTCACTGCACGGGATTCTAATGAGAAGGTCGCGAACCTGCTCTAGAATCAGTGACCATATATCGAGCAAGAGCTACAAGGGTGCTTGCACAACACATCCCAACCTAAGAAGGAGAGACATCTCTCGTCGGGATCCAAGAATACCAATCCGTGAGAACCATGTGTCGGGAATAAGCATATCAACACTAAGTACATGAATCATAACAGTTATCATAAATTGTGAATAAGTTATCAGAGAATGTACTCGCCTGGGGTCCTGCTGTCAATATGAATCAGGGTTCAGAGTAAAGCCACAGACCTAAAGATGAAATAATACAAGAGCTGATCAGGGTCAAAAGACATACTAAACATCTAGGTCAAACTAAGTCAAACTAAGACAAACTGGGTCAAAGTTGACGTACAGTTGACTTTGGTCAACTGGTCAACTATGGTCAACTCTAAGTCTAATCTAGGTCAAATAGGTCAATGGTTGACTTACAGTTGACTTTGGTCAAAAAAATCAACGTTGGTCAAGTCTGATCAAACCTAGGTCAACTGTTGACTCTACTTCGACTCTAGTCAAAGTAGTCAACCATGGTCAAGCTAGTCTCTATAAACATCTACAAGGTCAACTTATGAATTTCAATGATTTAGAAATCACTGAAATCGACGGGTCTCTAAAACAACCAAAAGGAGAAAATATTATAATAATAGGATGACACAAAAAGGGAAGAAATCTACAGATGTTGTCGGATGATGAAACTAACATCACCAACGTGTCCAGAATGGTCAAATCAGCTAGGATTGCCTGTCCAAAAGTTCAATTTGGACACAGAGACAAAATGGTAATTTCGGGCCAAAATGATGTCCGCCGTTGGACACACTTTGCACCGAAAAACGTGCCAAAATAGAAGTGCTCAAAACCTAACAAATTATATGTCCACGAACCCAGAATGACGATACGAACCCAACGGTATATCCAAAATTGGATTCCGTTGACCCGATCTCAAATTGGTCCGTTGACGCGGACATTTGGAATCCGGTTTGCACGGAAATGCGTGCCGGAGCAAATGTCTTCAAAACTCAGCAAATTATATGTCAACGAGTCCAGAATGACGATACGAACTCAACGGTATATCCGGAATTGGATTCCGATGAGCCGGCGTCAAAAAGTTCCGTTGACTCAGAAAGTGGGACCCGTTTTGCACTGAAATGCGTGCCCGGGCCCACGTTCTCCAAATCTAACAAACTTTATATGAAAACAGGCCAGAACGATGCCACGAGTCTACTGGTGGTGTCAGAAATTGAATCCGGAGTCCCGGGTTCAAAAATAGAATTTAACTAGTGCAAATTAAAGAATTCGAACGGCCAACTTTGGCGTCGAATTCGACCGACCTAACAAGCTCAAACTGAAATGAAATCTAAAGGGGGCAGGAAGAGGGTTATACCAGCTGTGCACCGGAACTGGTGGCGCGCAAAACGGAGCTGCGACGGAGAAGATACGAACCCGCGAAGTTGGCGTCGCGAAACTGTCCAAAAATAACGCAATTAAATCGTCAACTTGGTGGCCGGTTTTAATGTATCAAACGACAAAATTAACGGGAAAAATTTGACAGAGGCCAAGAGGGATATACCGAGATTGCGACGGAGCAAAAAGTTCGCCGATCCAACGGTCGGATTGTCCAGAAAATCGGTGCAAAGTTGCTGTCCCGAAACGTCGAAACTGAAATTCGAAACGCGCGCGCGACGACGAATCCCGTGCAAAATGCACGAATCGTCTCGGCGACGCGTCGTGGGAGACGACGCGTGCCACGGGGGAACTCGTCGGGGACTCGTCGTGGTCGCACGAGGTCGGCGGGGTGGCCGGCGGCCGGTGGCCGCCCGCGCGACGACGGCAGCGCCGCCGGAGCTGCTGCTCGCGCTGCTGCCTTGCTGCTGCAGCCAAGTGGCGCAGCAGCTGCTGCTGCCGTTGGCCGTGCGGGGGCGCGGCGGCGGCGAGCGGTGGCGCGGCGGGGTTCGCAGGCGGCAGAGCGCCGGGGTGGTGGCGAAGAGTGGTGGTGGTGATGGTGATGGTGATGGTGGGCTCGGCCATGGAGGAAGGAGGTGGAGTTGATGGAGAGGGGAAGATGATGATGGTGATGGTGTAGTTGTGTGTGTTTCAAAAAGGAAAGAAGAAAGGAATGGGGGAGGGTGTTCGTATACAGGAGGATGGGGGAAGAGAATGCTGATGGGAGAGAGAGAGAGAGAGAGAGAGAGAGAGAGAGAGAGGGATTATAATATATATGAATATGTGTAATATATATTATATGAAGAGGGAGAGATATTTAGAAGATATTTAAAAGAGAGAGAATGAGAGGGGGGGGATGTGTCCGGCCACATGGGGGTGAGGTGGCTGTAGAGGTGAGGGAGTTGGGGTTGTGTGTGTTTGTTTGTAAAGAGAGAGAGAAGAGTAGATAATATATATACATATATATATATAAAGGGAGAAGGGTGAGAATAAAGAGAGTGAGAGGAAGAGAGATATTAGAGATAATAATATAAAATAAAATAATTATATTTCCGAGTAGGCAAAAATGGGAAAACACCAGTGGGGTGTATGGGCCAAGTTTGGACAAGGTCGAGGCCAAGATTAAATTAATTTAATAATTTAAACCAAATTAAATTATGGATGAAATATGAGCACAAGGGGGATCGAAATTGTGGCACGCAAGTGACACCTGCATAGTTGGCTCAAAACAGGCCAGGGCCATATTTTGGGTCGACTGGATTGGACCGATGTCGGGCCCGGAAATTAAGTTGGAAATTAAATCAGGTTTTACGGTAGATAATTATTTGGCCTAAATTGAACCGAAAGTTGTGCGAAGGAAAATGAAGCACAAGATGGTGTGTCTGAGTGGGACACGAAGGTCATGGGTGAAGAGCGTCTCGAGTAGGTCAAACATGACAAGTTGGTTCTGAGAAAACGACTGGTCTTGTGCTCCTAAATTCAAAGTCACGGTAACGCGCAAACGAAGATCAAAAATAAAAGTGGAAATAATTAATCAATGATTAATTGGTCTAGAGTTGACCCGAAGTTGCGCGATACAAAAGGAGCACAAGGGAATGAGTTTGGATGGGACACCATATATCAACATGAAGGTAATCTCGTCTACTACAAACTTCAAGAAGGAAGTTTCCAGAGACTGGCATCCCTGATGCTCTAGAATTCCAAGTCACGGTAAAGAGCATTAAATGATAATAACTAATTAAATCAAAATTAATTACCGAGAATAAATTATTTAGGAAATTCGAAAAAAATTCCAGAAATTCAGGGGGCTTACAGCCCTCGACCTCCTTGCTGGTTCCCATGTTGCGGCCTAGCCTGGTGCTGCTGCTGGCCCCTTCCTTGATGATGCTGGGGTGGTCTATGCTGGTGTTGCTGTATCGGCGGTCCCTGCTGTCGAAACATCTGAGCCTGTGGCATTAACGGACGCTGGGCCAATGGTCTCACTGCCACTGCTAGTCCTCGATATTGGCCTGCCCCTGGTGCTGGTAGAGCAGGAAACTGTTGCCCTGGTCCTCCTGACCTCGAATTCATGGGACATGTGGTAACCCGATGATCTGGATTTCCACATATCAAACACAGTCCGTTTAATGCTCGACACACATCTCTACTGTGCCCCATCTTCCCACAATAAGTACAGCCCGCTGGGGGTTGCTGGTTCTTCTTCTGTTGTTGCTGCTGTCTGGGTGGTGGTGCTGGCCCTCGCATTGCCACATCGTGAATGCGAATGCCAAGGGATGGTGCTGTTGTTCGGGGCGCTGCTACCCCTCCTCCTTCAATCTGACTGTGAGATCTCTTCTGACCTCCAGTCCTAACTGTGATCCTCTGAATGGTGATCTTATGCCTTCGGGTTACCGTCAATATCTCATCAAAAGTCTGGTAATTGTGCCCCTTTATCAATTGCAAGAGCTCAAGATGAAACCCTTGCTGAAACCTCATAGCCCTCTTACGCTCCGTCGCTACCATCTCTGGGGCAAACCTACTCAATCTGCAGAACTCCGCTGCATAAGCATCTACCGTCTTGCCGGCCTGCTTGAGGTTGATAAACTTCTGTTGTAGCTCAAACTATGCCACAACTCCATAGTACTTTGACTTGAATCTTGCTGTGAAATCGTCCCAAGCAACGGGACGTCTGATACCTACTTCCTCTGATTCCCACCAATCACGTGCGAGATCCTGAAGTAACAACTTCACCTGATCCACACGTTCTTCTGCCGGTACCTTAGCCGCCGTCAAAATAGCCTCAATATCCTTAAGCTATGCATCTGCTGAGATGGCATCCTCCGTTCCTTCAAAACGACGGGGGTTGAACTTGCAAAATCTGGCTGATGCACCAGAATCCGGCCTTGTCCCTCTTTCTAAAGCTGTCTGCAACCCTTGGTTGAGTAGTACGTTCAGCTCTTGCAACTGAGCGTGCATGCGTTATTGGGCTAACATCTGGTGTTGCTGAGTAGCCATCATTCCTCTCATGATGTCCAGAAGGGCTGGTGTGTCCACTTCCACAGGGGTAGGTGGAACTGTTGGTGGTGGGGGAACATCTAGATACTGCGGTCCAGCTGCTGCTTCCACTATTACTTCTTCCTGGGTAGCCTCCTGAGTTAGTACCGGCTCTTATTGCTGACCAACATGGTCGGGTTGTCCATGTTGCTGTCCATGTTGTTGCTGTCCAGTCCTGACAGATGCGGACGAGGTGCCCCTAAGAAAAGGGACAAGAGAACAATCAAACGACCGGACATGAAGGATCAATGAAGTCAAAGGATACTGGAATGTCAAGCTAGAGTTGAGAGTAACGAATCATGAGATCAAGGAAAAACATGTGTGATTGAGACATCCTATTAAACACCCCACAAGTCTGAAATCAGACCTGCATGGGCCACCACTAAAACCTTGTCACGCCCCAGAACCAGAATACTGGAGAGCGGGAGAATGACTCAGCCAGCTATGTATTACGGGTAGATGAATACCGTATAATACGATCAATGCTGTCTACAAGACGAGGGGGTGCATACTACATGAAAGTCTCCTTATGGTCACTTTACTTCTATTATCTCAATCATTCAAACAAGAAACAAAAATAGAGAACATGTGAGATAAAGCAGTAAGGCGTCCCAAACGCTCAGTTAAAATGTTCTTGATATCTGGCTTTACAAAATACAGCCAGATGATGTAGTAAGTATACACAATTTTTAGCAGCTGCAGCCTGACTTAGTTACAATTATGCAAAAGTAGATACAAGACAATTCGACTAACATGTCAGTGCCAAACGGCAAAGTATAAAGTAGATAACAAAATGGGCGGGGAAGTAAGAAACCCACTCGAGTCCTCCTGCGATCATCCCTCTAGTGTTGACCATCTTGGAGGTAGAAGTAAGCTGGATCCTCGGAGACCGGCTCTAAATCTGGCCATGCAAAACCAGAGAGGTTAGACCTCTAATAGCAAGTACCGCAAGGGAGCACGATATGAGGAATGAAGCCAGTAATAAGAGAATATGATAATAGATCTCTGCTATATACTAGGACTCACACAACATCACGACACTTCGAACCAACCTCCCAACCAAACAAGGACAGAAGTTGGCCCGTCATGTCCAGACATTCTGATCATCTCAGTTAAGTAACAGAGTAGGTACAGTACACAAACAAATCAATTTAAACGGCCAGGCAACTACTACGGCTTGCTATTGTGAGTCCCAAGTTATCCTGGAATTATGCAATAAAGGATTTCTCAGTTCTTACTATGCGCAAGCAAGGCTAGTTTACACAGTCAATCAATTGTGCCATTCATGAATTAGACGAGTCCCAGCGGGACGCCCGTCATTAATATACAATATTCAATAGATAGTATAACTAGATACCGCTCCCTGCCCGTGTGGCAGATTTGCAGCATCTGTGGGGACCAACCGGCATGTCGGGCACTACTAGTCCCAAGAGGGCTGCCATATAAGAACTCGGGAATCCATTCTCTCCATGCAATCATTATTTTATTTAACTTAATAGTCTCTACGTTGAGTGAAGTACCATGCCGTGGATCATGGTCATTCAGAATGAGTACTTTCGTACGGGGTACGATATGCACAACTCTACAATGATACCAGTGCGGTCAGGTTGTAGGTCTTACATAGCGTAATGCAACAATCAAAACTAACCACGGAGTAATCATGCCTTGACCATAAAGTACACATGCTTCTTTGGTAAGATAAATAAATAATAAATGAATTGAAGCCTGCATGTGCCTGTATGCCAATATTCGGGATTAGCCAGTCGATTTCAATAGTTCATAATTAATATGAATGTGTCTCATTCATTCAATTTAATAAGACGACTAGCCAGTCTCTTAGTTCCAACTAGGAACGCATGATCAATTATTAGTCAAGGTCACAATCATTATCAATGGTGACAAGGCATGAAAGTCAACTAATATTCAGTAGGGTCGAGTCTACAACTCTCAGGGTTTAATTCCAGTCAATCGGGGTATCTATAACTCAATTCATGACACATGGTACATCCCACGTAACAATCTATATTTGACAGAATTATTAACATATCATGATTATATCAAGTTTATGCAAAAAGGCGTAAGGATATAAAATGGATGTTAAACATCTAATAAGATACCCTCAAGTCAGCGTACGCTCAGGTCAGGCTACGCTCAAGTCAGCGTACGCTCAGGTCAGGCTACGCTCAAGTCAGCGTACGCTCAAGTCAAGCTACGCTCAGGTCAAGCTACGCTCAAGTCAAGCTACGCTCAGGTCAAGCTATGCTCAAGTCAAGCTAGCGTACGCTCAGGTCAAGCTAGCGTATGGACTCCATACGACTCCTCTTCAAGGCAGCGTATGCAAGACCCTACGCCGCCAAAAGGCAGCGTATGAGTCAGACTGCGCTGCGCTATAGAGCGCGCGCAGCTCAGTGGCTCAAGCTAAAAAGCTCGCGTACACTGCTCACTGTCTTCTCCAAATCAGCAAGAACTCCATGGTTTGAACCCAAAGCTTCAAAAGTCTAGAACTTGGTCATAATAAGTCCAAATCCAACTTTTCAAAGGTCAAAATTGGGTAGAATAAAATTCTCTACAACATGGAACCATCAAAACTTGAAAACAAAGAAGTTTGATAAATCAAAACCGCCAAAATCCGAAAATAACTAATTTCTAGATCTACTAAAAATAAAACGAAAAACGAAAAATGCCAAGTTCTAAACTCTCTTCGAATCACAAGGGGAAGAGAATGGAACCATAAAAATGGGTCCTCATGAAGAAGCAAGATGTACTTGCCTATGGGTTTGGTAGGTGGAGAGAGTAATAAGAAAGAAGAAGAAGAGTAATGGTGAAGGAGAGTAATGAAGAGAGAGAAAGAGTTGGGGGCTTTAAATGGAAGGGGGTGGTAGGTGGGTTTGGTTCATGATGAACCACCATAACCCGAAAATAAACCAACCTAGACCAAACCTAAAGTAAGCTAAAGCAGAGAATAAAAGCAGGAAGTAAAATACAAAAAATTAATTGCAGGAATTTAATTAACATGAATTTAAAGAGATTTAAATACGAAACAATACATGATAAATATTAAATAAATATATTTAAGCAGTACATGTATTAAAAATACGTATACTGGGAACGGGGAGTGACAGGTAGGTGGGTGTAGGGGTAGGGGGGAGGGGGGCAGGGGACAAGACCCTAACCCTATTTCGGACATGACTCTGTGACACAGGACACATGACACAGGACACACGCACACACAATACATATATATATATACCTATATATATAAATACACATATATACATATATATATATATACTCACACACTTACATACACACACAAATACATATATAAATATATATGTATACAATGTATATACACACAAATACACATATATATACAATCAAAAATCCATTTGAAATTCATTTTAGGAATCTGAAATATTGACGATATATACCCAAGGTTCACAATATCGGTATCGGAATCGGTATCGGACTATTCCTATGAGTATTAATATTGTGATGGACGTAAAGGAAAAAACGAAAGACAATCCCAAGGCCAGGTTGGACTTAGAAGAAATATGCAAACGTCCTGCGTTGCATTTGATAGAGCAGAATGAAAAACAGTTCCTGCCGAAGTTAATTTTCTCGCTGGACAAGGAGGATAAAGTGAGACTTTGTCGGTGGATCCAGGGCCTAAAATTTCCAAACGGATATGTGTCAAATCTGAGAAGATGTGTCGATCTGAAGGAAAAGAAATTGACGGGTATGAAGAGCCACGACTGTCACGTATTCATGGAGAGGTTAATTCCGATTGCATTTCGGGAATTCTTACCGCAGGCAGTTTGGGATCCATTGACGGAGCTTAGCATATTCTTCAGGGATCTTTGTTCTAAGAAATTGCTCGTTGATCGTCTAGAAAAGCAAGAGAAGGACATTACGGTAATACTATGCAAGCTAGAGAGGGTGTTTCCTCCTGGATTCTTCGACTCTATGGAGCATTTGTCGATTCATCTATCCTATGAGGCACGTGTTGGTGGACCCGTCGAATATCGATGGATGTACCCATTCGAGCGACATTTGAATCACCTAAAAAGAAAGGTGAAAAATAATGTACGGGTCGAGGGTTCTATTTGTGAAGCCTATGTTCTCGAGAAGATTACAAACTTTTGTTCGATGTATTTCAAGCCTCATGTTGCAACTAATAGAACGAGAGCTTCAGAAACGACGACGGAGATCATGAAAGTAATGATACAATACTGAAGGTATTCAATGCTCCAGGAAAGCCAGTACACGTCGCCAAATAGTGACGTAACGTCGCTATCCGTCGCTATACTGCTAACGTGCATATGACCACCTGAGAGCCGACGTCGCTAAAGTTGTCGCTAGGCGTCGCTAAAATGCTGACATGGCTGCCATGCCATGTCATCATATGTAAAGTTGACGACGTCGCTAAGTGGTCGCCCTACGTCGCTATTCTGGCGACTTATGATGACGTCGCTATCTGTCGCTAATATTGCGACGTCTAGCGACACTAAACGTGACTTCGCAACTAGCGACGAATTGCGACAAAATTGTAATCTGCGACAAGCTTATAAGCGACATCCATTTTTCGTCGCTAAATACGTCGCTAATAGAAGTTAGCGATGGATTTTCCTTTTTTAGCGACATACTCTGACGTCGCTAAAAGGGGTTATTTTAGTAGTGAAATAATATATGTTCCGCCTTCACCAATGATTTTAGCGCATACTCTCCAACAACAACTTGATTTATCACAAGCATATACAATTTTTGGGACATTGTTCGAACTAGTTAAACAAGTAACATTATATTCAATTGCTATATCACTTCTAATTTTAGAACGAGATTTAAACATTTTTCTACAAAAATATTCAGAAGTGCTAACATTTAAATTATTATCAGCATTATCACTAATTTCATCCTCATCGTCTAAATATATGTTCTTCATAATAATTTGGTTTGAAGAAATAGGACCAGCATAAAAAATTTAATTATTAAGAAAACGTTAACTACTTGAAATGATATTTGTGTCTAAGTTTGATAATGATGAAGTAACGTATATATTTATATATGTCGACTATAAATTACTTTCAACATACATGTTTAGTAATCTATTCGCTAAAGGAGAATGCGATGTGTTCTAGAGAGATTGTGTTTCGCAAACAAATAACATTATGCCAGAAAAAACATAAAGCCCCCTCAATTTTTATCTCAAAATCTAACTGTTGTAATTTAACCGTTGTAAAATTAAATTGTAAAATCTAACCATTGTAAAACAAGTTACAATTTTTAAAAAAAAATTACTCGAAATGCTAATTTAATTTACTGGAAATTGCTGAGAAACCCAATTTCGGGATGGACTTTTATGAAATGCCCACCCGCTGGATGAGTTTTATGAAATGCCCAGAATTAAGTATTTTCACGTTAAATATTCCAAGATTTCCTTTTAGATGCCACCCGCTGGAAATTGCTATTTTTATAATACCGAAACAACCCCTCCGCGCGAATTGGTCATCTATATGTATTTGAATTCAAAAAACTCAGATCTGGATTGCGATTTTCGTCTTCTTCTTCTTCACGGAAAATCTGAATTCCATTGCTCTCATCTTCAGCAGAGATCGCAAAGATCGTTCGTAGTTCGGTGTGCTTTTCTTCGATCGAACTCAGATCATCGCTCGTCATCATCATCACCATCATCATCATCTTCATCGATGTCAATTGTGGAGAGAAGAACTTTCTTCTTCTTTTCCATAAGAATTATCATCGCTTTGAAAGAAGAACGAAACTCTTTATTCCTCTCTCCTACGTTTTAACACTGGAAATGACCATTTTCCGTGTAAATTAACACGGAGAATGCCATTCTCCGTTTTATTTAAAACGGAGAATGACATTCTCCGTGTTTCTAACACGGAGAATGGCCATTCTCCTGCGTTTTAACACCGAAATGACCATTCTCCGTGCTAAATTACACGGAGAATGACCGTTTTCCGTTTTATTTAACACGGAGAATGACCATTCTCCGTGTAAATTAACACAGAGAATGCCATTCTCCGTTTTATTTAAAACGGAGAATGACATTCTCCGTGTTTCTAACACGGAGAATGGCCATTCTCCTGCGTTTTAACACTGAAATTACCATTCTCCGTGCTAAATTAAACGGAGAATGACCATTCTCCGTTTTATTTAACACGGAGAATGACCATTCTTCATTTTATTTAACACGGAGAACGTCATTCTCCGTTTTATTTAAAACGGAGAATGCCATTCTCCTGCGTTTTAACACTGAAATAACCATTCTCCGTGCTAAATTACACGGAGAATGCTATTCTCCGTTTTATTTAACACGGAGAATAATATTCTCCGTTTTATTTAACACGGAGAATTGCATTCTCCGTTTTTCTAACACGGAGAATGGTCATTCTCCTGTGTTTTAACACTGAAATGACCATTCTCCGTGATAAACTACACGGAGAATGGCATTCTCCGTGTAAATTAACACAGAGAATAGTCATTCTCCGTGTAATTTAGCACGGAGAATGGTCATTCTCCGTGTAATTTAGCACGGAGAATGGTCATTCTCCGTGTAAATTAAGACGGAGAATGTCATTCTCCGTGTTAGTAACACGGAGAATGTCATTCTCCGTGTAAATTAAGACGGAGAATGACATTCTCCGTGTTACTAACACGGAGAATGACCACCCTCATGCGAAATTAACATTTTTCGTGTTCTAACACGGAGAATGACCATTCTCCTGCATTTTATGGTCAGCTGAAACTTTGGAGAGCCATAACTTTTGACTGGGAGGTCGAAACGAGGTCCCGTTTGTCGCAAAATGAGCGTATCGTCGAGGAAACTGAAAGTAACAGCCTCACCGTTAGACGGTCTTTCGAAATTTTAGAATCGCAAAAAAATGATGTTTTGACCTCCGTTTTAGCACTTTTGCCGTTTGTCCCGGTCTTTTCCGAAATTTTTCGACGAGTTTTTGAAGATTTTTGAGGAGAAAACCTAGATTCGAAAGTGAGCAGCGTATGGAAGAAGATGAAGTATCGAAACGTTTTTTTTAAGAGCAGTTTCGTGGGTGTTTTCAATAAATTAAAAGGAAGGGCAAAATGATCATTTGGAACCCGCTTTGGATAAGTTTCTCTAATTCTGGGCACGCGATGAAAGTTTTTTTAGCGGTGAGTTTTACATAAAACTTTTTTAGTTTTTGGGCATTTCATAAATCCTCCCTTTAATTTAACCTTTGTTAAATTAAATTATAAATCTAACCATTGTAAAACAAGTTACAATCTAAAAAAAAATACTTAGAAATGCCAGACAATTTGACGTTCTGTATTAAAAAATTTGGCATCATCTGGAGAATTCGTATGTATATATTTGTATCCATTAATTTTGATCCCATATTTATTCTCATAAGGGTTTGGTTGCAATAACGGGATAGCCATAAATTCAATTAACTATAGATGACAACTTCACTTTGAATTACTTTTTGCTATGTATAGACAATATCAACCAAGCAAAACTCTGTTATGGAAATTCCCGTTCAAGTAAACATTCGCTTGAAATATCATGAATATACAACAAAATACAAGAAATTCATTTTATTTCCTTCAAAGAAATCCAAATTCTCGCAATCAAATAGAACCTTAGGAAAGGCGAAAGATACATACTTCAATATTTTTTAAGCGGCATTACACATTTGCCAAAATGTAGAAGAATAATAATCTAAATAATGTGATCGATTGTTTACACAATACAAACCTTCATAAACAGAACAAATTATGAATCTGATGAATATAAAAGCAACATTTACTACCAAGAAAGCAAGTTTGCACTAGTTACAGAAGAAAAACAATTACAACATTCCTTCCAGAAACCAATAAAGCAATCTCATATCATTGCTCCAAGCATATTTATAACCATCCTGCTCTCTTAAAACTCTTTGTGGCAAAGGCAGCATAGTAACCCCTCCAAATCTTTTTACGGCTATACAGCCGATCGATCATCAGGTATCATCTACTTGAGAGTAAAACACGAAACTCGGAAAAGTAGTCGTGATGTCCCTGTTCAGGAGAGAAATTTTAGCACAGATCAGGGTAGGAAATGCACAAAATAAACCCAGGATATTGAACATGATGCACAGCTATAGCCTATAATCAAGTATGGCAATTCTACAGATAAAACTATTTACTTGAGATATTGTAGGGTCATGTTCTTTAGTAGCGACGGGTGTCGCAAGACAAGACTGCGCCACTCTTCCTTATCAATTTTGCCGTCATGTTTTGTATCAGCTTCCTCGAAAGTCTGCAACAAAAAAGAAAGTGAAACGGACGACTAAGGAAAACAGAACCTCTCCAGTAAGATGATAGTCAACAGCCTACTGAAAATGGGATACATGTATGAAGTCCCTAGCAACATGGTTTAATAGCCAATTTTAATACGCAAGTGTTTACTCATTAATTTTAGCACTAACATTCTACAGATGATGCAAAAGACTCTTAATTGTAACTGTCATTCTAGGAATAGCGTAAGGGCAATTAAGGCAACTCTATTAATAAAGCTTAGTAGACCTATCAAGTATGAAATGGACTGCATGCAGTTTAAACATTTTATGGCCAATTATTTCTTGATCCAGATAGCCACTACATGATAAAATCACTGGCTGCAATTACTTGCTCTTCAATCTGCCTCTTTCACAGACGTTCCCATCAATAATCAAACAGCTTAATCTGGTCAGTAATTTAGACAGAGACAAGAACAACATAACAATAGTGACGCTCTGTCTACATAGCTCGTCTCTATCTAGCAATACTTGGCACCTTGAGCTCAAAGGTCCACAATTTTTCAAGGAAGCCACCATCCTCACAAAGCCGTTCTGGCATTAGTTTGTCCATGATGACAATACTATCACCATGAGTAACAAAAGTATACTGATCATAATTCATACTTGAAGGTAAACACAACAAGCACAACCGTAACTGGAGGCAACACTTCAGACCTTTTCTTGCGAGTATTGTGTAAGCAGCACAGACCATGCTAATTTTTTCAATCTTATAGTCCTGTATTTCACCCTCACAGACTTCCACACCACTTTCTGGCCTTCCCTGTCCAACTTAAATCAGTCTCTCAACCTCTTTTGTATCCTTCAAGGAAGTCCACTTATGAGTTATGAAAAACTTTGTCAATGATGCAATCCTCGCCACTTTCAAGAAATTAAACATAATGTGTTCGGTCTACTGTAATAATAATGTCTGTAGTAACAAAAGGGACTGGAAGATTATGATAGATGTCCACGAAAAGAAAGATAACCGAAAAGAAACTAGCCAATGAGCATTATCAAATATTAATAGCGAAATAGCAGGCAAAAGATTAAAAAGTATTAAGAAAAGACTTGAAGGCATTAGAAAGAATTTAAATGAACCTTGTCAATGATACTTTCTATGACTTCATCTGAAAGATTCATGCCTGACTCGGCTAGTGTAGCCACCACCATTTGCTTCACCTGAGTACCAAAATCAAACAAGTATCTTTTACAGCACAAAAAAAAAAGATTCTCACTACTACAACAAATCCTGATCCGGGGACACTCAAAAAGATTAGTTCTTTCATGTAAATTCTACAATGTTGTTTCTGAAAAGCATGATAAGGGAGCAAATATCAAGAATAAAAGCATTAGGAATATGATATACCCATGAGAATACTTAGCAAGCCAAGGTGACATTGGAATTCTCAAGATGCCTTCATGCTTAAGAAATTCTTATGACTGGAAATATGTATAAAAGACAAATCTGGCACTGAAGTAGCAACTGGATAATATGTACCCTATAAATGGGGGTCTCATAATTAAGAAAGAAATCATCAGAAATTATGAAAAAGTTTTGAGGGTTTCTTTCTCAGCCTCAATTAAGAAAGAAATGAGGGTTTCTTTCTCTGCCTCAATTTAGAAAGAAATGAAGGTTTCATAGTCTCAATCTCGCCCACCGCCTATTATCAGAAACCAAAGATATAACAACAAGAAAGCCTATATCTGAAATCTTGGGGTCGACTGCTTGAATCCTCATCTTCCATTCGGCTCTGTTAATGGGCATGTCATCTTTAACACTAACAAAATCCATATACTTATTTAACACTTCAAACCATGTTACCTCTAGTCCTAGCGGCTCCATTAACCTACTATAAAATCGCTCCTCCATACGGGAGCATCTATTGGTCTATGTTGTACATGTCCAAACTGTAGAAGTATGGAAATTTCCAAGCCCGCTCAGCCCAAAATACATCAGGCTCCCTGTCCAAAGCCTAGAAGACCTCATGCGGCTCCCCAGATGGACCTCCCATTAAACGCCAAGTTCAACAGCACTTGGTGTCCCAAATCACTTGGACGAAAAACGTCTCTTACCTCAGCAGCGTATCGAGCTATACTAAGCGCGCATCGCCAGAACCTTTAACAAGAAGGTTAAGAAGAGGACGTTCCACGTTGGCGACCTCATTTTGGCGGTCCGAAGACGGATAATCACAAATCCCAAGACGGCAGGAAAGTTCCAGCCCAAGTGGGAAGGTCCCTTCGTGATAGAGTCTGTATACTCCAACGGCGCTTACAGGCTCACGA
This sequence comes from Iris pallida, assembly GCA_029216955.1. Taxonomy (NCBI): domain Eukaryota; kingdom Viridiplantae; phylum Streptophyta; class Magnoliopsida; order Asparagales; family Iridaceae; genus Iris; species Iris pallida. The sequence goes on along the minus strand of JANAVB010033020.1, from coordinate 9,041,027 downwards.
AGCCCAACGGAGACCTAATAATGATGTCTATCAATGGCAAGTTCTTAAAGAAGTACTATGCCTCAGCCGTGACCAGACATGCAATGTCGGTTGCCTGTCATCATCTCCTTGAGGTATAGGATGTCACTATTCAAAGTATGACATTTGTCCTCTATAAATTCTCACTTTGAACAGCCTTGTACTATGTCTATATTACTTCCTTGAGGATGTTCATATCATTTGACTGGCAAAAACCTTGTTCTTGTCATAACCCTACTACGAAAATCTTTCCACTACATGTGACGAAAGCTGCATGTACCACAAAAGAAGTCCGTCTACAAGCACCCTTCCATGACCCAGTTGCCTCAAAGATATCTTGCTTTTGGCTCCCATATGGGTCAAAGCTATACCCTATTTGAAGATTGCTCTCTCTCATCGGAGAACAGAACACTAGGGGTGAGCATCGGTTCGGTTAGGTTCAAACCGAACCGCATTTTTAAGAACCGAATCTGAACCGAACCGACCTAATGATGAACCGAACCGAATCGAATTAGTGCAAAACCGAAATCAACCGAACCGAAAAATATCGGGTCGGTTAATCGATTATCTCGGTTGATAGCATCAAATCTAGTCCAGTCCATCAAATATTCTGTTCCAAACCCATATTGGTGCAAAACCAAAATCAACCGTCCCAAATTGGTACAAAACAGAAAACAACCGAACTGATCCCTGGTCCATCAAATATATTGTTCCAATTTTCAAACCCATTTTACAAACAAATAACATCAAATCTAGTCCGACCCATCAAATATACAAACAAAATTTCATTTATAAAACCAAAAATTTCCAACAAAACAAACTGTACACTGTTCCAAAAATTTCATTTATAGTCCGGTGTATGAAATTTTTTTCCCCAGATCAAAAAATAAAATAGTATGCTCAAATATAAATTTTTTTACAAGATCTGCGTTAGATCTAGAGACAGTGAGTGCTCAGTGCTCTCCTTCCATGGTTCATGCAAGAAAATGACAAATTAATTAGAAAAAATAAAATTAAATAAATAAATATTTGCAAATAAATTAAAATGAAGTGATTATAGTATATATATTTTTTTACCATATCTAGGTTAGATCGACATATCCCTGTGTATGACTTCTCGAGTGGAGTGGAACCTTTCCGATGAGAGCTCAGAGAGATGAGGAAGAGAGACTCTCTTCAAGAGAACTCAGAGAGGTGAGGAAGAGAGACTCTCTTCAAGAGAGAAGAGAACTCAGAGAGGTGGAAGAGAGGCTCAGAGAGGTGGAAGAGAAGCTCTTCAAGAGAAAACTCATAAAAGTGCTCTCAGAGAGGTGAGGAAGAGAGTCTCAGCTGAGAGCTCGTCCAGAGACGCCGTTTGGAAAGTGAGTGGAGAGAGAAACCTAGGTTTAGGTTTTTTATATATACGTGAGTGGTGGGTAAAAATGTAAACACACATATTCGATTTTCGGTTCGGGTCCGAAACCGAATTCCAGACCCGCGACCCGAACCGAAAAACCGGATATTATTCATTTCAGAACCGATATCCGATCCGTTAGTCTTAAAACCGACCCGAATTGTTAATTCGGGTCGGGTCGGGTCGGATCGATTTTCGGCCCAAAACCGTTATATGGTCACCCCTACAGAACACCCAAATTGGTAGCCCACGTCCATATTACCTCTGACCTACCTCCCAAAAAATAACCATGTCCACATCACCTCTGGCTTATTTTCCAAACTAAGGATAAATTATTCGCCACATCCATATCACCTCTGAGCGAATACCCATCCTATCTTCCAGGAAATAACCATGTTCATATCACCTCTGAGTTATTTTCCAAACTAAAGATAATCTTTTCGCCACATCCATATCACCTCTGAGCGAATATCTATCTTACCTCACTGTTTATTGCGAATAGCGACACACCAAAGATACTTGTCATGTCCATATTACCTCTGAGTAAGATATTCTTCCCTTTACACTATCACACCCACGTGGTCCCTGGTAGCATGTCTTACTTCTCCTTGTTATCCGTACCCAGTCTCGGGTAAACCCTAGTCTGTTTTCATGCAGAACATTCTCTGCTCTACAAACATCCCTTTTTGACAAGAAGTTTCTCAAGCACAGAAAGCATAAGGCAAACAACGACAGTCCATGCATGACTCAGCAGCTAGCCCTAAGCAATTTTTCAAACAAAGTGTACTAAAAAGATTTTTTTTTTAATTGATAAAGAGGGGGCTACAAAATAGGGCCATGAAGACCCAACAAAAAGAAAAAGAGAGACCCAAAAAAGAGGATCAGTCAGAAGCGTCGATGGCATCTACGAGGTCCTGGAGCGACCAAATACCAGTAGTATAGAAGAGGCAACAAAAGGCCGCCCTCCCCTCCTGCAACTCCTTATCTCCTGGAGGGAGAAAGCTGAAATCCAGAGGTACCCCTAAAGGCATACCGAGGTCCCCTACGGACATGTCGATGTAGCTCAGAAGTCGTCCAGCCCTCAGCAGAAACTCCTCCTCCTCCTCCTCCAGACTTCTTTGCCTCGATAACGGAGGAAACGCCCCTGCAGGCCCCACAGCAGAGGCGGAGGTACTGGGAGGCGCCACCCTCCTCGACCTCATGGAACAACTGCGACAAGAAGTTATTTTCGGAGCCATGGGATAAGTCACAAACGAACTTAGGGGTAGTGCTCTCCTTATACAGACAAAGCCACCGACTCTTCGAGCTCATCCATTTATGGCATGGGAAGTGGAGAAGCATTCATGATGAGGATTGACGTCTCGATTTCCTCCAAGCAGGAGTCTCTAAATAACAGCGAATCAAGGCCCGAAGCAAGATCTCATCAAATCCTGAACAGACGTCAATCAAAGTCCGAGAATGAAAAGACAAAGAAATTCATATAAATCATAATAGTGCACGTGTCATGAGAAGTACAACGTTCCTACACATGGATGACTTGGGCGAACGATGAGGTTATAAGGCCCGCCCCCGTAAATGGGAGAGTGTAGTGCCCCGTCCCGCTCAATCAATTGGAGGAATCGAAACGCCGACGGCGTTCGGACTTAGCCTTGCAACGGCTGCTCGAAGACATCGCTCGATCGAGGTGACCGCACGCTCAGGTGGGGTAGTTTCGGTGAACTTGCCTCATCTTAGCCTTCACAAAATAAATCGCGTGTTTTCAACTGGCACAATAGGCTTGATAATAAAAGAGACGAATCCACATAGCTAAGGGAATAATCCCGACGGATCGAAATGAGTTAGAACATGGAAAAAGGTCCAACGGTTGGCTTAGAGTTGGTGTACGGCGTGCTTTGAAAATGACACTCGGTCCTTCGTCTCGTGGCTTGGGAGAAGGTAAGTTGGTCTTCGACACAAAACTATGAACCTGCCTAAGTCATAGGCGTCGCCCGCGTAAATGCTTGATACCTGAGGCCAACCTAACAAACATTTCAACTGATTCCCAACTGATGGCATCATCAGAGGCCCAATAACTTCACAGAGTTCTAACGGACAAGGCCCATCCGTCCTGAGAACTCTACAAGTCCATGCTTCTGTTCAAAGTATTCCAAACTCATTTCAAGTTTGAAAACTTTGAAGGGGGTCTTATAGAAGCATGAAAATTTTCTAAGCCCACTCAGTCCAAAACATATCAGGCTCCCTGTGCAAAGCCCAAAAGACCTCTTGCGGCTCCCCAGATGGACGTCTCACTAAACGCAAGTCCAACAACACTTGGTGTCCCAAAGCACTTGGTACTCTACAAGTGCAGTGCCAAACAATCCCTCTTATCGTCTATATGACGATCAATGACAGTATAGTGCCCCAAAAGCACGTCTTTGGACAACTTCATAGGCAAAAGGACCATTTTCGTGCGGCTGACTCCCATATGGCAGAAGACTTCATGCGACTCCCTTCCCAGAAGCTCTTATGCGACAAAATCGCCATGCGGCCAAAAGCAATCCACAAGGTTAAGTCTCCACAACACTTAACGTTCCAGAAGGCGGGTGGTTCGTGCCCCCTGGTCGAGCCATCCAGATCATGCAATCAACGGCTGGAAGGATTAATCCCACGTTTATGGTGTGTGCGTCATAACCGCCCCATTCAAAAGAGAGATTCCCTTCAAATCATGGTATGTGTCACGTGTCAATGTGATCGTGCCACCTAATTTAAATCTCGCATTTATGGCATATGCGTTATAATCGCCCCATTTCAAACGACAGATTATCCTAAATTACCGTATGTGCTACGTGTCAGTCCTAATCGAGCCACACGAGTAATCAGCCGCAACTAATGACGGTTACAGCTCAGGATCCTTAAATCCAACTCCAGAATCTCTGCAGCGAGATTCGTCCAATCAGTGCCACGTGTCATCATAATCGGGACAGACAGTTAATCAGCTAAATCAAACAGCTGTGATAACCCGAATTGTGTTAATCCTGCAGGCGATCTCTCCTCATCACTTCCCCCTGAATAGTCTATCCTCTGAAGAGGCTATAAAAGGAGGCACATGCCTTCCAAAATGACAAGCATGGAATCAACTAGGAGAACACTACAAATATAAACAGGAGATATGTAACCACCATTTTTTCAAATTATAAGTCATAATTATTTATTTATCTATTTAATTATTATTGCTAAGATTAATTAGTTTCTAATTAGTGATTCGTTAATTAATCCTAATTATTGTTTAGTTTAGGGTTAATCTATGTTTAAGTTAATAAAAGTATCATGTTTAGGTTAAGAATTAATCTTGGATTAGAAATATCTAGATATTTTTCACCTCTTCAAAAACAAATATCTCCATTCTACCCCTTCAAACTAAAGATCAAGGGAGGCTTCCATGAGAAGCTAGCCACCTCACCCTCACACCCCACCCACCATGGCCACCATATATAAAAACTCCCACCCCTTCACTTCATGAAACCATTCCATTTTTCCTTCCTTCCATTTTTCCTCCAAAGTCACTCTTCCAAACTTATTTTCCCACAACCCTAAACCCTTCCAAGGTGGAGCTAAAAGCATGAAGGCTCAAAGAGTTTGCTAGAGGAGCTTGAGGCTAGAAGGAAAAGCTTGGACTGGGTTTTGAGTCTAAAACTCGTTGATTGTACTTGGGAGCCCTTCCCAAGAGGTAAACCCTATTTTCCGCTAAGACTTTGTAGAGTAATAACTAATCTAAAATCAATAGAATATTCACTAATCTCTAGACCTAATTTCAAATGATGATACTTGGTAGTATCATAAGTTTTAGTATGTTAGATTGATAAGAGACTATTGGTATCCTATATATAGTGATAGTGCATCCTAGGGATATATATATATGGATGTGTGTGTGTGTTAGTATTTATATGAGAGAAGAAAAGGGGGGTTAGAAAGCTGCAGTAAGCAACGGCAGTAGCAGCAGAAAGCAGCAGCTGCTGCAGAAAGCAGCTGCTGCAGAAAGCAGCAGCTTCAATAAGCTGAGAAGCGGCAGTAAGCAATAGGGGTTGCACATTGTGTACCATTTTGTGTGCAAGTATGGCGTATAAGTATGATACAAGTGAGTATCCTTGAACATATTAGATACGTTGGTATCATAATTAGATATTGGTATCAAAATACCAATTATGAATACCTAGTATAAACCCAATTAACATAGAAACCTAATAACTAGATAACTGGGATGTTATTATTTTCAAATCACCTATTGATACTGTAAATTCATAATATAGGTTACTTGGATCTAGATACGGATTCTGACCCGTGTCACCCACTCAGGACGACAGGCGAGTACATTCTCTGACTGTTTTCAATATTCGATAGCTTCTATATTTCATGCTCTAGTTATGTTTACTTGATTATCGTCACGATTGATTTACAGATTGATATTATATGGATTCATCTCCAAGATACGTGTTTACATGTGTTAGTTGTGTTGTTCATAATGACTTACTCCAGTTTATCTAGTTTCATGTTTCTATGTTTCTAGAATCATTGTATCCAGACTCGAAATCCATGAGTATTAGTCGGGGCGGGGAAAATACTAAGTAGAGATGTGATCAATCCATCTAGTGCATTTTTATTTTATCCAGGCTGCTAGCTAATCATACATTCACGTATGGTTGTGCCTTACCAATCTAGTTTGATAGTCATCGATACGATGTGCCTTATACCTTAACCGATCACAAATCTAACATAGTATTTTAGATCACTTAGAATAGTCCAGTTTTACTGGTCATTTCATTTTATGTTGTCACACCATGTCCCTTGCTTACTTGATTACTTGTTTTCTCTTTACCTGTGACATACATGATTCCAGTCTTCCCAGTTATCTGATTTTACATATACTTAACATGTTTTATAGTCTCTACCATGTATTGGAACTGCTTTTATTGGTGTACTTCGCTCCAATCCTGACTAGATGTTGATATAAATAGGGGACGACTATGAGAACCGTTTCACTACTTATTACGGAGCCCAAGAGGACCTTATTGCTGAGGTTGATCCTGCCCTACCAGAGGATCAGGAAGCCTTCGCAATGGTAATCCCGACTGCGACTACTTAGTTTTTAGTATAGCTTTTAGACTATCTTTTTGTCTGAATTTGTCTCCGGTAGCCTACTGTCTTTATGTTATATTTGGATCTAGACTTTTGAGTTATCTTACCTAAACTTTGGACTTGAACTATAGAGAGTTTGTTTCTATTGATTGATCCTTCTCGTAATATCTTGCTTAGAAATGTGATTGGAGTACTATAGTTGTTTTATATATATTGCGTGAGTTGTTGGATATTATTGTGTTTCTAGACAGTGTTCTACCGCCGATACTGCGGCGTAGGCTGGACGTACCCACGTACTCGTGTCCGATCATCAGAGCGCGGATCGTGACACATTTTTATGGTGGCCCATGCAGGTCAGGTTTCGCAATTAGTGCGATGTCGTGTTAGTACTTAGGATTAGAGCACTGCGAGATAATATAGAATGAAGAATACTCAAACACATACTAGAAAAATTTCGATCTGATTTAAAATTTTCTACCTTCTGTCAAATTCTAAATATTTGATATCTTCAGTGTCATTTTAGAACAATTTCTAATATTTTGCCATATTGATAACTTGTATTTTCATACGGTTTTCAAAATGGCACCAAAGACTAGAGCTCGTAGCACGGGAGCAGGAGCAGCTGCAGCTACCGAGCAATCATCGACCTCTCGACGTATGACCCGGAGGGCGACTGTGAGTCTTCCAGCACTTCCTCCATTCCCACCTCAGAGGGGAGTGCCCGTCTCCTCACACCCAGGCGACATACCTGCCGAGGGGACTCAATTGTTCGAGCTTCTCCGAGGTATGATATAAGTTCAGCGAGTGCGGGCTGAGGTACATAGTTCGCAAGTCGAGGGGATGCATGAGGGCATGGAGAATGCTCATCACAGGGCCCTAGCAGCTGTAAAGAGAGTAGCCGCATAGGATGGGTAACATCTTCGATTTCAAGAAGATATGTCCTCGGGATTTCAAGGGTACCGAGAGTATCCTATATGGGCTTGTTTGGTAACCGGATTTCACTATTTGGATTTGGATTTGGATTTGGAAATCCTCCAAATCCAAATCATGGATTTCAAGATTCAAATCCAACTCCAACCAAACATAAGATTTGGATTTACGATTAATAATTAAATTATAGTCATGATCAATAATTAAGCTATTAATTAATTATGATTAATTATAGTTATTATTATTTATAAAATTAATAATTAACGATTAGTAATTAATAATTAATAATTGATGATTAGTTATTACTAATTATAAAATTAATAATTAACGATTAGTAATTAACGATTAGTAATTAATAATTAATAATTAATGATTAGTTAATTTTTAAATAAATAACGATTAGTAATTAACGATATTATTAATTATAAAATTATACTAATAAATTATTAATTAATATTATAATAATACTAGTAAATTATGATTGTTAACTAATTAACAAATTATTAATTAATATTATAATAATACTAATAAATTATTAATTATGATTATAACGAAATTAACTAATTAACTAATTTTTTTAATTAATAATACTAATTTTTTATTAATTAATAATACTAATAAAATAGTTAGTTTTTTTATTAATTAACTAATTTTTAACGAAATTATTAAAGAATAAATATTTTTAACGAAATTATTAAAGATTAACTAATTTTTAATTTACTAATTTTTAACAAAATTATTAAATAATAAATATTTTAACGAAATTAGTAAAGAATAATTATTTTTTTCCTCCAAAATTCAACCAAATCCAAGTTTTGGATTTTGTCATACTTTCCATATCCAAATCCATCTCCAACCAAACATAGGATTCCATGGATTTGTCTCCAAATCCATAAAAATCTAAATCCCACCTCCAAATACGGTTTACCAAACACACACTATGCTGACGACTGGCTCGAGGACATCGAGCGAATCCTTCGTGTTGCCCGAATCCCTGAGGATCTGGTAATTGAGGCTATTGGCTTGCAGTTTCAAGATATTGTCGGACTTGGTTCAGAAATGAGCCTAGGCTTGCGGCGATGGATCTGACCTGGGAGGCATTCAAGACCCTCTTCAAAAAGAAGTTCTTTCCCGCTATGGCCAAGGGAGTTCTAGAGAAACACTTCCAGAACTTGGAGCAGAACAACATGTCCGTGGACAAATACGCAGCGGAGTACGGCAGACTGAGCCGTTTTGCTGAGTATATATGGTACGGGACCCAAAAGACCGAGCACGTAGGTTCCGACAAGGCCTGGCCTAAGAGATCCGCGTTCATATCGGATCTAGCAACACAAATTTTGATGCTATAGTTCTTGAGACGCAGAGGACTGAAGTAGACTTGGGCCTTAGACTCGAGAGGAATCACGATGCTTTTGACGAGGGTAGTAGCTCGGGACCGGCAAAGCGTCCCCAGTTCCAGCAGAAAGCTTAGCAGTCCCAACAATAGTATTGCCCACCAACTAGAGCTCCATTTCTACAACAGCCACATAGACAGATGCAACAGGGCCCAGTTTGCGGTTACTGCAAGAAGTCAGGACATGACTAGAATATTTGTCGGAAGAGGCTTGGAGCATGCTTGTCTTGTGGATCTGCTGCACATCAGGTCAGGGAGTGTCCCTTAGCACATGCTCGTCTAGCTTTGGGTGTAATACCAGCTCAGAAGGGACCAGTTATGCCGCCGTCGGCCCAGCAGCAGAGAGGATCACCACTTCCTACTCAGCAGCAACGATTCGTCCAACACCAACAGAGGGGTCGACCTTAGGAGGGCAGGACTTTTGCTTTGGCGGTCGAGGAGGCCGATACCACTGGTGATGTGATAGCAGGTTCCATTTTTCTCGATTCATTTCCAGCTATTGCTTTATTTGATTTTGGAGCAACTCATAGCTTTATATATGTGGCTTTTGTACTTAAACATAGTTTAGAAACAGAACCACTGGGTAAGAGTTGCAAAATCATGACGGGTGGAGGCATTCAGGAGAGACGGTATTTCTCCTCGTTAGCGATTTCTCCTCGTTAGCTTTATATCCAACTATTTCTCCTCGTTAGCGATGTTTGCAACTATCGTCGTGTGACTTTAGGAGGTCGAGACTTGTGTGTCAGCCTAGCCACTTTCGAGTTACGACTTAGTTTTCGGAATGGATTGGTTGAGTACGCAGCGTGCTACTATAGATTGTCGTATGGGTTATGTAGTGTTTAGCACTCCAGGAGAGACGGTATTCGAGTTTGCTAGAGGAGCCGTAGAGTTGAGCAACGACAGTGTTCTTAGAGCAACGATTGAGGAGAAGGTATTGCCTCATCCTCTTATAGCTAACTTTCTCGACGTACTCCCAGAAAAATTGCCGGAATTACCACCTGATAGAGATGTTGAATTCTCTATCGACCTAGCGCCAGGAGCGGAGCCGATATCGCAACATGTCTACAGAATCAACGAGCTGGAGGAGTTGAAAAAGCAGATTGATGAATTAGAGGACTTGGGATTCATCAGATCGAGTTCTTCGCCCTGGGGAGCACCAGTGTTGTTTGTGCCTAAGAAGGACGGGACGGTGCAGATGTGCATCGACAACAGAGCCTTGAACAATCTCACAATTAAGAACAAGTACCCGTTGCCCAGGATTGACGATCTCTTCGATCAGTTGAGCGGTGGGAAGATATTCTCCAAGATTGATTTGAGATCGGACTATCATCAGGTGAAGGTGAAGAAGGACGATGTTCCGAAAACAGCCTTTCGGACTAGATACTGCCAGTACGAGTTCTTAGTGATGCCTTTTGGGCTGACAAATGTCCCAGTTGTTTTCATGAACTTGATGAACCAGGTATTCCATCAATACCTGGACAAGTTCGTGGTGGTTTTCATAGATGACATCCTCATTTATTCGAAGACCCCAGAGGAGCACGAGAAGCATCTGCGGATAGTGCTAGAGAATCTTAGGAAGGAGAAATTGTACGGGAAGCTCTCAAAATAAGAGTTTCTCTTAAGACAACGTGGAGTTTCTCGGACATGTGGTGACGGGAGACGGGATATCAGTTGATTCGAAGAAGATTACTGCTGTAGAGTCTTGGGCTACTCCTAGCTCTGTTGCAGAAGTCAGAAGCCTCTTAGGATTGGCCGGGTAGTACAAAAAATTTGTGAAGGACTTCTTTTGGATTGCAGAGCCGATGACGAAGCTTACTCGCAAAGACGTGGAGTTTGTTTGGACGGATGACTGTCAAGTGGCGTTTGATGAGCTGAAGAAGAGGCTTATTACAGCTCCTATTTTGACGTTGCCATCAGGTTCAGGAGGCTTCTCTATTTACAGTGATGCTTCCGGTAAAGGACTGGGATGTGTTCTTGAGCAGAACAAGAAGGTGATAGCATATGCTTCCAGTCAGTTGCGACCACATGAGAAGAATTATCCCACTCATGACTTAGAGTTGGCAGCGGTGATCTTTGCCCTAAAATTGTAGAAACATTATCTGTACGGAGAGCGCGTGAAAATTTTCACTGACCACAAGAGCTTAAAGTACGTTTTCACGCGGAAGGAGCTGAACATAAGACAGCGCAAATGGTTAGAGTTGATGAAAGATTTTGACATCACTTTACAGTACCACCCAGGCAAGGCCAACGTAGTTGCCGATGCCTTAAGCATGTATCCGATAGCTATGTATCTGACAATGAATCGTCACTTGCTAGCAGACTTGGAAAACTCAGGCATCGAGGTTATCATCCCCGGAGCCGAGATACAATTGATGAGTATGCAGATCCAGTCTAGTTTGATGGACAGGATCCGAGAGACTCAGTATCAAGACGAGAGTCTGAGTATCAGAGCTCAGGTGCAGACCGGACTAGTGGATGACTTCACTATTTCGGAGGATGGTTTGTTGAGACGCGGAGTTAGACTTTGTGTGCCGAGTGGAGATCTGCGAGAAGAGATGTTTGATGTGTCAACGGGTCAAAGCCGTGAGGCAGAGACCGAAAGGGTTACTTCAACCATTACCAATACAAGAATGGAAATAGGAACATATCACTATAGATTTTGTTTCCAGTCTTCCACACACTCCAGGGAACAAGGATGCGATTTGGATCATCGTTGATAGGTTGACCAAATCAGCCAACTTCTTGCCTTTCAAAGTAGGTTTGTCGATGGAGAAGCTAGCTGAGTTATATGTGAGACAGATCGTTAGATTGCATGGGGTTCTCGTAAGCATTGTCTCCGATCGGAATAGCAGTTTTTTTTTCCAGGCTAGCTTGGGTACTCAACTCAAGTTTAGTACCGCTTACCACCCTAGACGGATGGACAGTCAGAAAGGACTATTCAGACGCTCGAGGATATGCTTCGACTTGTGTGTTAGACTTCGGTGGATCTTGGGAGGATCATCTTCATCTGATAGAGTTTTCTTACAATAACAACTACCAGGCGAATATCGATATGTCACCTTTCGAAGCATTGTACGGACGAAAGATGTCGTACCCCGCTATCTTGGGACGATGTAGGCGAGAGAGCACTATTGGGTCCCGAGATGATCCTTGATGCTACAGAGAAGGTTATGCAGATCAGGAAGAGACTTCGTGTGGCCCAGGACAGACAGAAGCATTGGTCTGATAGTCACCGATGACCGCTAGAGTTTGAGGTATAGATTCATCTAATCTTTTAGATTGATAAAGTGTAGGTTATGCGTTAAGGTTTTGTTTTGAATCTAGGTTGGGGATCTGGTATTCTTGAAGATTTCTCCAACGCGTGGCACGATTCAATTCGGAGGCGGAAAGTTTAGTCCGAGGTTCATTGGACCTTTTAGCATTCTTGCAAAGGTCGGTGTTGTAGCTTACCAACTAGCCTTGCCACCTGTTTTAGATAGAGTGCACAACGTGTTTCACGTATCCCATCTGAGACGATATGTGGCCGACCCTAGCCATGTGTTGGATTACTCAGAGATCGAGGGAGGACAAAGCCTCAACTACGAGGAGCGACAGGTGGAAATTATGGATTTCAGGGGAGAAGGTGTTGCGCAATCGGACTATTCCCTTTGTTCGCATCGCTTGGAGGCATCACTCTCTAGGTGAATCCACCTAGGACTTGGGAGAGAGAGAATGAGATGCGAGAGCGATACCCTTATCTTTTCGAACCGTGAGGTAACTTTCTATTACTTCCTTTTTATGTCGTATCTATATTTAAATTTCGAGAACGAAATTATTTTGAGGAGGGTAGATTTGTAACCACCATTTTTTCAAATTATAAGTCATAAATATTTATTTATCTATTTAGTTATTATTGCTAAGATTAATTAGTTTATAATTAGTGATTCGTTAATTAATCCTAATTAGTGTTTAGTTTAGGGTTAATCTATGTTTAGGCTAATGAAAGTATCATGTTTAGGTTAAGAATTAATCTTGGATGAGAAATATCTAGATATTTTCCACCTCTTCAAAAACAAATATCTTCATTCCACCCCTTCAAACTAAAGATCAAGGGAGGCTTGCATGAGAAGCTAGCCACCTCACCCTCACACCCCACCCACCATGGCCACCATATATAAAAACTCTCACCCTTTCACTTCATGAAACCATTCCATTTTTTCTTCATTCCACTTTTTCCTCTCCAAAGTCACTCTTCCAAACTTATTTTCCCACAACCCTATACCCTTCCAAGGTGGAGCTAAAAGTATGAAGGCTCAAGGAGTTTGCTAGAGGAGCTTGAGACTAGAAGGAAAAGCTTGGACTATGTTTTGAGTCTAAAACTCATTGATTGTACTTGGGAGCCCTTCCCAAGAGGTAAACCCTATTTTCCGCTAAGACTTTGTAGAGTAATAACTAATCTAAAATCCATAGAAGATTCACTAATCCCTAGGCCTAATTTCAAATGATGATACTTGGTAGTATCATAAGTTTTAGTATGTTAGATTGATAAGAGAGTATTGGTATCCTATATATAGTGATAGTGTATCCTAGGGATATATACATATATATGGATGTGTGTGTGTTAGTATTTAGATGAGAGAAGAAAAGGAAGGGGGGTTACAAAGCAGCGGTTGCAGAAAGCAGCAGCAGCTGCAGTAAGCACCAGCAGCAGCAGAAAGTAGCAGTAAGCAGCAGCTTCAATAAGCTGCAGTAAGCAATAGGGGTTGCGCATTGTGTACCATTTTGTGTGCAAGTATGGCGTATAAGTAGAATACAAGTGAGTATCCTTGAACATATTAGATACGTTGGTATCATAATTAGATATTGGTATCAAAATACCAATTATGAATACCTAGTATAAACCCAATTAACATAGAAACCAAATAACTAGATAACTAGGATGTTATTATTTTCAAATCACCTATTGATACTGTAAATTCATAATATAGGTTAGTTGGATCTAGATACGGATTCTAACCCGTATCATCCACTTATGATGACAGGCGAGTACATTCCCTGATTGCTTTCAGTATTCGATAGCTTCTATATTTCATGCTCTAGTTATGTTTACTTGATTCTCGTCACGATTGATTCACAGATTGATATTATATGGATTCGTCTCCAGGATACGTGTTTACATGTGTTGGTCATGTTGTTCATAATGATTTACTCCAGTTTATCTAGTTTCACGTTTCCATGTTTCTAGAATCATTGTATCCAAACTCGAAATCCATGAGTATTGGTCGGGGCGGAGGAAATACTAACTAGAGATGTGATCAATCCATCTAGTGCATTTTTATTTTATCCAGGCTGCTAGCTAATCATACATTCACGTATGGTTATGCCTTACCAATCTAGTTTGATAGCCATCGATATGATGTGCCTTATACCTTAACCGATTATAAATCTAACATAGTATTTTAAATCACTTAGAATAGTCCAGTTTTACTGGTTATTTCATTTTATGTTGTCACACCATGTCCCTTGCTTACTTGATTACTTGTTCTCTTTACCTGTGACATACATGATTCCAGTCTTCCTAGTTATCTAGTTTTACATATGCTTAACATGTTTTATAGTCTCTACCATGTATTGAAACTGCTTTCATTGGTGTACTTCGCTCCAATCCTGACTAGATGTTGATATAAATAGGGGACGACTATGAGAACCGTTTCACTACTTATTACGGAGCCCAAGAGGACCTTATTGTTGAGGTTGATCATGCCCTACCAGAGGATCAAGAAGCCTTCGCAATGGAAATCCCGACTGCGACTACTTAATTTTTAGTATAGCTTTTAGACTATATCTTTTTGTCCGAATTTGTCTCCGGTAGCCTACTGTCTTTATGTTATATTTGGATCTAGACTTTTGAGTTATCTTACCTAAACTTTGGACTTGAATTATAGAGAGTTCGTTTCTATTGATTGATCCTTCTCGTGATATCTTCCTTAGAAATATGATTTGAGTACTATAGTTGTTGGATATTACTGTGTTTCTAGACAGCGTTCTACCGTCGATACTGCGGCGTAGGCTGGACGTACCCACGTACTCGTGTCCGATCATCAGGACGCGGGTCGTGACAAGATATTCTACACAGAGAGCATATCGAAGAAGCCAAAGCGTATCTATCGTCAACGGAGCAAAGGAGACATTGCAGTACTCGACCTCCATCACCACACTTCCCAGAACTTATATTTGTACTAAGAAATCTTTGTTGTTATGGTTCTCTGTTGTACTCTTCATTGTAATATAGTAAAAGAAGTCTTTTAAACTTTTCCTCTTTTTATTGTGATGGCAACACAAACCACCTAGGATTTTCTCTCATATTGTCCACACATGGCGCCACTCGGTCACAAGTTCAGCATTTGGGGACAATTCAACGAGGTTAAAAAGTTAGGAATACTGGAAATATTCGAAAAATTTGTCAAATTTCGGATATATATATATATATATATATATATATATATATATATATATATATGTGTGTGTGTGTGTGTGTGTGTGTGTGACACACTGCAGAGGTACTCCAGATGTTCTGGCCAGAAGATCAACCCCTCCAAGAGCGTCATCTATGCTCACCACAACATCAAAAGAGAACATGCTACCAACCTCTCCCACTTAACATCTTTCTCTGTTGCCCATCCCCCTTTCAATTACCTCGGTTGCCCCCTAACGTACGGGAAATCCAACGTTGGCACTTTTGAGAACTTGATAGCCAGAATCAGGAAGAAACTTGAAGGGTGGCACAACGCCACGTTATCCCCGGGCGGCAAGATGATCCTCATCAAGCATGTGCTCACCTCCATCCCCATCCACACTCTGGCAGCGTGTTCCCCGCCCAAGAAGGTTATTGAATCGATTGAACGGATCTTCTGTAACTTCTTCTGGGGACATTGCAATGGTCAAGACAAGCATCACTGGGCTAGCTGGGACACCATGGCCCGACCTACCGAGGAAGGGGGATTGGGGTTTACCAAGCTAACCCACATTGTCAAATCCTTCTCTATGAAATTATGGTGGAAGCTTCGCACGACCCAGAACTTATGGACCAGGTTTATGAAAGCAAGGTACTTCAAACACGTCCACCCATCCGTTGCCATATCCAACAGCAGATCCTCAGCTGCTTGGCGTCGTATCCTCATCGGTCACGATCTCGCCGAGCCAGCGATGCGTCTTCAACTGGGAACCGGCGAGTCTAACCCATTCCTGGAGCGATGGACCGGGGACAGCTTAATCCCTAATCTCATGGAGATTCCGAGAAATAGCAGAATCAGAGACTTGTGGAACTACTCTACTAACGACTGGAACTAGGACAAAATTCTGGAATGGGCCGGTCACGAAGCGGTTGACAGCATTCTCCAGAACGGAATTACTCTCGGTCACGACGAAGATAAGCTTTGGTGGACACTCGATGCATCCGGGGCGTTTTCAGTTAGGACAGCGAGGACCGCTGTCCAAGGAATCGGTCAGCCGCATCTTCCAATCGCGAACTATTGGCAGACCTGCATACCAGGAAGTGGTCCATCCTCATGTGGAGAGTCATTAGCAAAAAACTACCCACAGACGAGATCCTCAACACCATTGGGATCAGCCTTGCGTCAGCCTGCAATTGCTGTCCTGACCATCAGATGGAAACCATTGATCACATCTTTTGTCAGGGGACGCTGCCAGGCATTACTTGGAGGTTCCTGAATCAGTGCTACAACATAGCGCCGAGCGGCGGACGCTTCCACGATCTGGCGGCCGCTTGGGGTTCCGCTTCCCATGGCCACCAGATCGTCGCAGCGGCCGCCACGTGGGTGATCTGGAAGAATCGCAACAAGGCGAGATACGAAGGCCACCAATACTCAGCGGATCAACTCATCCGGGAGGTCCTCCGCCAATGTCGTAAACGGGGCTCTCAATGCTCCCACAGCCCACCAGCCTTTTGGTCTTTGACCCAACCTTAGCTCCTGTTAGTTCTAGCCCCCTTCTTTCCTTTTTGGTGGTATACTTGTATAGGCATGGTTTTTTGCGCCTTGTATACGTGGCTAGGCTTCGGGATTTTGAGCCTTTAGCCTTGTTTAATAAAAGGAGGGGGTTTTTCAATATATATATATATATATATATATATATATATATATATATATATATATATATGTTGGGGGGGGGGGGGAGAATGATAATTAGGGAGCTAGAAAATAGAAACTTAAAGGATTTAAATTTATTTAGTCCTAAGTTAATCATTTCCTAATTAGCCAGGTGTCTTTCCCTATTAAACATGTGAGCAAAACCACCGCCCATTAATTTCGCCCATTAAAACCTCCACTCTCTGTCCCAATATATAATCTTTATCAATAATTGCACATTAAAGCTCCATGAAAACCTTTCATCAAAACCAGTGCCCACCAAATCAACACCAGATATTAAAAATTCAGAAAATACAATAGTTACATGCAAATCATTCGTAAAATCACATTTTATTTGCGATTTTTTACGAATAATTAGCGAACTTAACAAATTATTGCCGATTGTACGAATTATTTGCGAGTTTATTCATTTGACTATTTATTCGCAAATTATTCTCAAACTATTCGAATAATTTGCGAATATTGTGACTATGGTGCCACCCCTAACTTCTCATGAATACACTCATTTCTTATCATATCCTTTAATCCACTCATCCATCTTAGCATTCTCATTTTTGCTAACCTAACTTTCTGGACAAAAACCAAAGATAATATTACCTATTAATGGCCTTGTCCAAGACTGTGTTTAGGCCCCGTTCTCTCGTACATGTTCCCAACAAAACTTGAGATATCATATCATACTTGAGAACTATGGAAAATTCTAGGTATATCATTGGATCTCTCATTTCAATCACGAGCATCTAAATTTGTGCATGTTCCCCACAAAAAACATGAAAGATAACATCGTACTTAAGAACTATGGGAAATTCTACTAACTCATTGGATCTAGGGCTGCAAATGAGCCAAGCCGTTCACGAGCTGCTCGAAGCTTGGCTCGATAAAAGCTCGTTCGAGCTCGGTTCGTTTAGTAAACAAGCTGAGCTCAAGCTTTATTTTTTAGCTCGTTTAATAAACGAGCCAAGCTCAAGCTTAGAAGTACTCGGCTCGATTAAGCTCGTGAGCTAGCTCGTTTATGAGCTTGCGAGCTGGCTCGTTTAAGAGCTTGTTTAGAAGCTCGTTTGTTCTTTGTTGAATTATATATATATATATATATATATATATATATACAACAATATAGTTGTGTGTATTATATATTTATGTCCTTAATAAGAGATATTATTGAACTTTTTTTAATTAAATTTTTATAAATAAATTGTTAATATTTCAGATACTTGAATTCGAACCTAACTAGCTTGAAATCAAGCTCGTTAAGCTTGAAATAAAATTGAGCGACAAGCTTGATTTCAAGCTTATTGGGCTTGTTTATCAAGCTTGAATCAAGCTTCCTTATCAAGCCAAACTCGAGCTCAAACCAAGCCAAGCTCGAGCTTAATATAAACAAGCTCGAGCTCAAGCTTCAAAATAAAAAATTTATCAAGCTCGAACTCGAATAATTCTAGTCAAGCCAAGCTCAAGCTTACAAAAGCTTGGCTCGGCTCGGCTCGTTTGCAGCCCTAATTGGATCTCTCCTTTCAATCACGAGTACTTAAATCAACACATTGAGGTAATTATTCGTATTTATATTGATAAGTTAATTATTCATACTTCGAAATAAATAAATTAAGCAAATTAATTTCTAAGTTTAAAACTAAATTAAATAGATTAGTTAAATGTTTCAGTTCTTACTCAAACAAGTAAATCATATTAAATTACTTCCTAGACTTATTGTCAACCTTATAATTATTACAATAAACAAATAGGTTTTAATGAAATTTGATTATTGCCAAACTAGAGTTATACACTTCAAAACTAAGAAAGTTTCCTTCGCTAAACCTAAATTGTAAAATTTGAACTTTCTTTTATGAGTTGGAAATAGTTTTAAATATTACAATATGTAATGTACTTATGTTTTATAAAAAGGTAAACAAGAACCCACCTGGGATCTTGGTTCCAAATCAACCTAGATTATCTTGAATCCTTACAAAAAAATGAAGAAAAACTGTGATTTCTGAACACTCATTGCCAGATCCCAGACATGAAAACAAGATATTGTTTTTGTCCCTGATTCGAGATCACTAGATATCTCAAGCAATCATTATTGGTTGCAAATACTATTGACAAGGTAAGAAGCCTAGCAATATAGCATAAGAAATATAGAGTAAATAGTCTCTTCTTTGTGGCGCTGGTAATCATGACATTTACTTCATTGGTGAAATCGCAAAGTCGTAGATAAACAGAGAAGTGGCAGTTAAGGACCCTGACAACCTGTTCAATACTAATACCAGCAAGAAACCTACCAGAACACTTCATGCTTTGATTGCTTACAGTAGAAATTTACTACTGTACCTGTATCCCATACAACGTACAAAGGAAAAAATACCCACATCAAAGTATCAACTGACTGGTTGAACACATCTTTGTGTATTACCAAACGAAACATTCTGCTAGTCTGGCCTGAAGATAGTTCAGTATGCTTCCTGGGAGAATCAATTGACAGGTTTCATGCTAACAGTGAAATTGGGAAGCTTTAAAATAGCATAAAGAAGATGACCTATATAATAAAATAGCGTTCTGGTGCAATGAGACTCCTGCTTATGCAGCGTCTGGGGAAAGTCAAGATGTATGCAGCTTTACCGCCATATGTAAGGAGAGGAGATTTCCACAACTCAAACCCACATCCACCAGGATGCCATATCCATATCAAAAAGAATTATATAAGTATAATACTTCCACTACTTGGATGATTTAAGTCAAGATTCTGATCCTACACCATATACTATGTCAAATAAGAGAAATCCAACGATAGGAACTACTAAGTGAACCTAAAGGAAGCACGAATTGAGTTTATTATAGCTAGATGAAAAGGCATATGTTGGCGCTCAAAGAAATAGCCAAGTCCGGGTCCCACATTCTTTGAACCTCCCATGATACATCACCCTATGCAGAGTTGACGGGGGTTCCGCTGCCTAGTTAGCGGACGAGGGTAGAAGGGGTAGCGTCCCTCGTGGAGGTTTGAGGGCAAAGGTCCAGAAAGCTAAACATATTTTCGGATCGCTGAACATAGGAGAAGTGGTGTCCAGCTGGAAGCAGCCTCACAAGAAGCTATCTACAGACAGCCGTTGGAAGCAACCTTAAAAGTGAAAAAACAACAGCCACTGAAAGCATCCTCGCTAAAAGCATTCCTACTTCCAGGTTAGAGACAACCCCGCTGGAAGGAGTCAACCAGCTCCAGCCGCTAGAAGCAGTCAACCTATGATGGAAGGAATCAGCAGTCATCCCGCTGGAAGATTTTACCATCCAGCCGTTAGAGCTTTCCAGTTGGGTTGTGCGTGCTTTAATGTGTTGCCTTCATTAATGGGGCTAACTTGCAGCCCCATTGATGGAGGACACCACGTCCCCCGAAACGTCAGTCGCGCACGTCGGCTGACTGCATGATAAGACGCAAAGTCTTATCATAAATGTCATAACGGCTGACTGCATGATTAGACATAATGTCTATTATTATTACATCCAGTCAGGTGGCGAGCACTCCTTATTTCACACGTAAGCGCTCACCTAGCTAGCAGTTGGCGTTGGACGCCTTCCTGCGGCTGGAAATAGCCTTCCCGCTGGGAATCCAATGGACTCATTATCGGTCTTGGCTGTGCATGTGATCAATTTAATGTCATTTGAAGAGAGGAACCAGAACCCATATGCAGGCATTCGGCCCAACCAAGTCCCCTCCACTCACGTCCGATCGTCAACAGAACAAAGTGATCACATGCGCTGATCAAGTCTTCATCGCTACACTTCCCCCATAATCTTTTCTTTGTTCAAAAAATTATTGTGTATTTAGATACTTAGCAAAAGTTGTAACAGAATTCTTTATCAATAACAAAGTTTCCTTGAGAGAAAATCAATAACTTTTTTCAACTTATGCATATAAATACCCAAAACTTAATCACCAAAAGAATATGGAAGTTGCAACATCATATACGAGATAAACATTGGTTGAATGTTAAATAGGCACATTACCTCTTGTCTTTCAATGAATCCTTGCTGCTTGAGATCGTACAGTTGGAAAGAGACTGCAAATTAATGTTGTATATGTTTGGCTTTCATTAAGATAACACAATCAACATTTAAAGTGAAATTGACAAAAACCCGATATTGATAACCAGATAGCATACAAGCCTACCGGAAAAACAGATGTAGAATATGGCAAATAAATAGTGACTTGTCATGTCATTAACAGATGTAGTCATATTTATATTTATAATGGTTTACCACTAATAATTACAAAATATAAACTAATAAAAAAATTAATTAGTATAATGTGATCAGACACTATTTGATACTATAATGTCAGAACCAAAACTCAGTGTCCTCGAGTAGCTGTACTTCCTCTAGTGCAATGGGCAAGTCATTTTGTTGCACAATGAAAGATAACAGGTGAAAGACAAATCCAAGGTTTCCTCCTAGCAAGTCTTGCAAAAGAAGAATTATGCTACATAAGATGACATTGGAAGACGGTCACTCAAATCCACATGCTGTCCAAACACTCAGTTTTCAATCAAATATCTGAATTATTAAGTCAGATCAATATACTAGAAAGTTCTCCCAGAGCTTATCATTCACAGCTTCAAACCCATAGGTATTGAAATGGCATGATAAGATTTTCTAGTAACATCCCTCTAAACAACGGCGGACGCAGACACAGGGAACTGTTGGAATGGAGGTGAAGGACAAAAGTGACACGTGGATTATACATATCTTTGCTCATGTTTTACAACTTAATAAGACATCAATAGAACCTTTATTCCAAATATTTGGGATCAGCTACATGGATGTTTTCTCCCCCATCTGGTTATATGGAGGGTCATACAATCTGTTAAATAGCTCATTACCTTCACTTCAGAAAATGAATGCTTATCGATCAATCAAGATTCTTTTCCAACCTAAACTTCAATCTTAGCAGGTCCTTCAACTGCCATATTATCACTCTCCCTAACCAGGATATCCACGATCTATGCAGACTTTCAAAAAAAAAAAATCTTAAAAACAATATGCTTCTATATCGTAAGATCTAAGCAAGCATATTTTTTTAATGTACTGTAATTTATTAGGTAAGCTAGAAGAGCAAATAAAAGAAACATTCAACAGATTTGAATAACATGTTATGACCATTTTCAATCATAACCAGCTTCTATAAATTGCTTAGGCTGCTGAGCTCGTTTCAATGTCTTCAACAGGTCTTACCAAATAATGCAGCATGAACCTCCAAGTTTGGGTTTCAAAATGAGCTCTCAAAAGTCAAAAGAGATATATAGCAATTTGTTTGATGCAGATGAATAAGGGATTATAATCATAGATTAATTGTAAGCATCTATTTTGATATAATATCGGAGATATCATTCCTTTACACTATTTGGCTTATTGTGTGAAAGAGATGAATGCAATTGCCTACAACAAATTGCTTTGTCTACAATTTATACCCTAGGAGAACTTGGATGGTGCTCCGTGGTTGCATTGCATGAGCTTAAACAGCATAATCAAAAGGTTGGTCTACCTACATCGCCAACTCACCGTCTAGATTTTACCACATGGCATCTTATGATCATAGCTACCTTGGCTAGGAATTTAGAGTGAGGTAGAGCGTCGATGTCATTGTCAGTTAGAAAGCCGATCATTAAAACTTTCAATTCGTTTACTGAGCTTTGGTGAACCCCATTCTAATGGGAGAAGGCTTGGATGATGATGATGATCTATTCTGATAGAATTATTAGTGAGCTTAATACATGTTACATGTTCAATGTCCATATAAATTGGAGATAAATCCACTGCTGAGTGGTAAGCGCAATATACAATCAAATATTTCCATAAGCAAATAAATTCAACGAGAAATAACATTACTTACACTCAATCTTGTCATCGATTGGAGCATTTGGATGAAAGACGGAGAGGGCTCGTGCAAACTCTTCGAATCCTAAAATTCCATTGTGTTTTGTATCAAACAAGTCAAATACCTGTAAAGTTTAAGAATGTAGCATAAGTGAAGATCCATAAATATGAAATATTAACAACTACAAAATTATAATGGTAAAATCACCAAAATTCCTTGAGTTTTATACAAGAGAACTGACTAGAAGGAAAAACAAAAAATGAACTGCACTTTCAACTTCCCTTCAATTAGCTCAATGACGGCCATGTGATTGTGTCATGAACATTAGGTTCTAGCTAAGACGAGCTATAAATAAAAGTTAAGAAAACTAAAATAGAGGTGTTAAAGGAAACCCAAATTGATAACCCATACTAGAAAAGTAAAATGACAACATCCTAGTATGTGCAAATTTCTGTTAATACAACACTCAACACCCTATCGACTGACTAACATTCAGCGCAAAATGCATGGTTATTTCTTTGTGACTGCAGAGGGGGGCACAGCAGAAGTAGCAACGATTATGACATTGTCGTGGTTTGGAAATGACAAACCAAATCCACGTACAACGTTTAAACAATTAGAAAGTTGCAAAAAATTACCAAGCTGGAGTGTTAATAATGGTAGCATAGTGGAGTGAAACAGATGATAAATTGAAATGATATACCACAGCTATCTTAGTCAATTTGCAACCCAGTTGGAGTACAATAAAATAAACATAAGAAATACCAATTAGTAAAACTCAAATTGGTTATCAGAATCTACAACATAGACCACCAAACGCTCCAAATTACTAATCGGCATAGTAGCTTGATGCAAACAACCAACGTTGCAGCTTGGTTACTTTTAAGTTAAACCTGAATTACAATAGCTAGAAACAGGAACTACAATGCAGCCTACTAATGTGTGATATATCAAAAGAAGATCATATGATAGCATTCGTTTTAAGATGACTTATTTTCAACAGGAAAATACCCGATCAGCAAATAAGCTCTCCTTTTTGTTGGTCTTGAATAGGGCTAACTGGAACTCCTCCTGCAGCAGAGTAGTTTGGTCTCATGTCAAACGTGATATATCTCAATATTTTAAAGTAAAAACCATGTGAACATTAAGTATAACATGCTAATCTAGGTTCTTACCTTATTGATCAGCCCGTCATCAATCACAGCACTGCTAATTTTTTTAAATAACTCGTACAGTGCTTCTATTTCACTTACGCTAACTATAAACAAAAGAACAGATATGGTTAGTGTTCAGCCTGAGTCTTCTATGTAATTATCATACTCAGAATAGATTGACATACGACACTAATTCATTCATTAGTATGAGGACATTTTTATTGAAGCTGTCATTAAAAATTCAAATGTGATATTCGGACATACAAACTGTTTCTCTTGCTAAAATTTCAGGATCTTCAAGGCCGCTAGCCTGCTTGTACAGGTCGAGATCACAGCACTTCAACAGGACAGCAAACAAGTGCTTAATCCCCTCTAGGCACTGCAACATGATATTCTCAGATCATCAACACACTCCATACCTGTAGTTCGAAAGGGACAATTAAGTCCAACAAAATTCCATTCTAATTAATTCATCAGTATAGTAAGTTATAAATACTATTTTTAGGCGAAAAAAGAATCACCTTTTAACCATTTACAGCTTCTCCTAACCCAAGCTGGGTCAATTTAGAAAAGCTGCAGAAGAAACAAGTACCATTGATCAATCAACAAAAACAATAAGATCCTATTATCAAATGAGTATAAATTTTACAACAAGCTACGGACAACTTATTAAGTATAACTTTTTTGCAGCAAAACAATTGAAAGAAAAAGAAAAGTAAAGCTACTGACAACTTATTAAGTATAACTTTTTTGCAGCAAAACAATTGAAAGAAAAAGAAAAGTAAAATTATCTGCTTTTCATAAAACGAAATAATATCACTATGTATATGTACAGGTCAAGATCCCAATAATGGCTTCTGACAACAGTGGCCAAGGAACGACAGAAGCTTCAATAATTGGTGTCGTGTCCATATAGCATCGTGTATCGTACACGACACAGAATGTCTTGTCCGTGCCTAGTTTGCATGGTGTCATATTCCTGTCCATGTTAAGAAAACCTTCCTATAATTGAAGGGTCATGATTAGAAAATGGGTGTGCCAAAGAAACACGTACACATGAAAATGGTTGCCTGTTTGTCCGTGTCATGCCCGTGTCAAACGTGTTGGACAGACAAACACTCCAAAATACACTAGGAAACACCGAAAAAGGTGTTTTGTGTATGTGTCACCGTGTCCATTTTGTGTCATTTCGTCCATAAGGGTGTTCACTACATCCTCTCCTTCTTCATGACATCATCCAAAATATAAATTTCTTCCCAACAATAACAACTGCCTATGCGTACCATGAAAACGAACAAGAACGAAAACAAATGATAAATGATAAATTGTCAAATTGAAAAGCTATATTGCAAGAACTCCAATCACTGCTGTGGTTAAGAATCACAGTTTCATGCCAAATCTCTTACCATTATCATCACATACAATCATTGGAATATATCCTCCAAACAAAATTCTCATTCTCGGTGCACCAAACCTCATTCCAGCAACTCCAATCCAATCAAAATCACAACTTTTCACAACAAACATCCCTAATTAAACCTAATTTACACCTACACCACCAAATACGATCAATAACCACATAAATACGCATCAACCACAACCAAATCCACAGATCTCCCCGTCCATTCATCCACCAAACCCTAGAATTCCAACCCCCAAAAATGGGCCAAAATGCAATTTCTGCTATCGAAACCGTGTCAAAATCAAACCTTTCAATCCTGGGCAGATCAATACGACAAAAAGGGAGCAACCTTGATCGAAATTTCGAAGAACAAAGCCATCCCATCAACCGAGATCCATCCGAAACAATCACAAATGCTTCGTTGACATAGAATGGGAACAAGGGTGAGAGAGAGAGAGAGAGAGAGAGAGGAGAGAAATACCTTTATTTAGAGGAGGATAATTATGGGAAAGGAGTCCATATTCCCAAATATTGTTCTCTCTCTCTCTCTCTCCTGTTCAATGATTTCTGTTCCCCCGAGTACTTATTATATAATATAAAAAAAATCTCTCATATTATTATTAAATAGAAATTTAAATTATTAAATATTTTTAATATATTTTTATTAAAGTTTGTTGTAAATATATTTTTAGAATTTTGAATATATGTTTATAGATAATACCATATAATTAGTTTAAATATAATTTGAATATTAATATATTTTAATTTGAATTTGTTATAGATATTTTATAAAATTTTAGATATATGTTTAAGAATTTTACTATTTCTTTTAGGTGAGGGACATACATACGGTGGTAGTTAGAAGAATTTTAAAAAAAAAACTTAATTTCTTAATTAGGTGATATATACATACGGCTTAGCTTACACGGCTCATTTTGACCTATTTTCAAACATCTTTATAATTGTACTAGTCATGTTCACGTGTGTACCCAAAAAAATATTTAAAATATATAAATTTAAATTATAATAAAATTTATTTTATTTTAATCAAATTAAATTTTATATATATATATATATATATATATATATATATATATATATATATATATATATATATATATATATATATATATATATATATCAGGGCTTACACGGCTAGTTGATATCTTGAAGATTTTTGTTCGTCACACGGGCTTACATCTGAACTGCGAGAAGAGCAAGGTGTACTTCAATGCTCATTGCCCTAATAAGGAGGACCTGGCTCAGATGTTGGGAGTTGAGTGTGGGAATTCCACTATCCGTCAACTACGCTAGAGATATAGACTGTCAGAGTTTAGTTGAATACACGCAGAAGCATGTGGAAGGGTGGCATGCTCAGACTTTGTCCTTTGGTGGGCGCATCAAATTAGTGCGTTCGGTGATCATGGCTATTACCAGGTTTTGGCTACAAGCCATCTTACTTCCTACAGCTATTATACTGCGAATTGAGCGAATCTGCGCTAACTTCATATGGAGGGGGATGTTCGTGCTATAGGATGGGAAACCATGTGTCGTCCTAAAGAGGAGGGAGGAGTGGGGCTATGGCCTTTACGGCTACTTCGGGATGTGGCAGGATTGAAGGTTCTCTGAAAACTTCTAACTAAGGATTCACTATGGGAGAGATGGACGTGGAACAGATATCTACAGGAGAATAATCTTGGGGTGGCAATCAAACAATAATGACTCGGTCATCTTCAAAAATATTCTTCAATCCCGTTCAGTACTTAAGCAAAATATATCGAGGGTATTCAAATATGGGGAGAGCACGGACTTATGGCTCGATCCCTGGATTGATCACCAAAGCCTGGCGGAACGAGGGGGTGGAACGTATTTGCGATGGCGGCAAGAGGGGAGCAGATCGGCACTATTCTACGTCAAGGCGTGTGGTGACCAGACTTGTATTGCTGCACATGATAATTTGTCTGACTGATCCGTGAAATGCGGATAGATGCCACACTTGAAGATGACGCCTGGACTTGGGATCACACGGGCGGTAGCGAGTTCGTCCACAATGATGTCGTGGACAGCATACGGGTCACGCATCTGAAATGGGAGCTAGCGGATATCATTTGGCCTAGAGTCATAGCAAGTAAGATGCAATACGCTTTATATAAGTTGGGGCTTGGTAGGCTACTTACTCGTGATAGGTTGCATAGATTTGGGGTGCAGATAGTGGATACACAGTGCGTTCTGTGTTGGCAAGATGTCGAATCTATGAAACATTTATTTTTCAATTGCTCGGTATCATGGAGAATTTAGGTGGCTCAAAGGGAACAATTGCAGTTACGAGGTAAAGGTTCTCAAGATTGGCAGGTTATAGCGGAGGATATCATGCAAGCACAAAGTCGGGGATTGGTGTGGTTCAATTAAACTCGTATCTGATTGGCTGCATAATATGACATGGAGAGAACGGAACAATCGCATTTTTGAGGGACTGGAGACGTCTATCATGGGAATCATTTATAATATTGAGTATGATGTATGTGTGATGAGGAGTAAGGGGAAGAAGCCCTAAGGAGATCTGATGTATTTACGAACAAGTTGTTTTATTTAATATACTTACCTTTTTCCAATATATATATATATATATATATATATATATATATATATATATATATATATATATATATATATTGTAGGCACCCAAATATTTCTGTCTTAAAGGCGCCCAGCTATCTTTCTATTTAGGCGCCTATTCTCTTAGGCGCCTCAGAGTGAATGGCCACGTGGCAAGAATTTCTCAAATTATGCCATCATGAAGTCTGACAGTACAGATTTAGGCACCCCTGATTGAGATAGGCGCCCTTCCAAGAATGCGCTTAGTTTTCTTAAATGCGCCTAAATGATGAAGCGCCATACTGGAATGATGCACATAAAACCACGTGGCGTGATAAGCTGTCATCTATATTGAACGTGGTGCACTACTCCGAGTTTTTCGAAGAATGTGCACATCACTTGGCCATGATCATGCACCTATTCAGCATGGGTTGCCACATGTCAATGATACTCAGAAAAGTAATAGGCGCCCCTTTTGAAAAGTGGTGCACAGTGGCTTAGGCGCCTTTCCATATAGGAACGCCTGTCTTGAATAACTACATGTTAGTTATTTCTTGGCTCTGTAAATAGAGTTTTGTTCTCCAAACGTACACACAGAGAGGAGGGGTATAGGTAGAGCATTCATCTCATTTCCAGAATCCAAGCATTCTCATCTGTAATCAACCATTCAAAAGAGCGGGTTTTCTATCGCTAATCGAAGCCAAAGTTTTGTCGATACTTCTACATAGCCGAGCCATACAGAAGATTCCTCGTCAACAGAAGCTCCGAGACATGACGATAAGCTTGCTTTCTTCCGTAATCGCCTCGTCAAAGGGACAAAGCGTTCGTCACTCAGACCGGACTCCTACACAGAGAGGAGGGGGATAGGTAGAGCATTCATCTCATTTCCAGAATCCAAGCATTCTCATCTGCAATCAATCATTCAAAAGAGTGGGTTTTCTATCGTTAATCGAAGCCGAAGTTCTTTCGATATTTCTACACGGCCGAGCCATACAGAAGATTTCTCGTCAACAGAAGCTCCGAGACACGACGATAAGCTTGCTTTCTTCCACAATCGCCTCGTCAAAGGGACAAAGCGGTCGTCACTCAGACCGAACTCCTACAGTTGTACTTTTCCAGAATTCATTATGCTCTTGAAATTCATCTCGGAGACATTACCCTCATTCCAGTCAAACCAAGGCAAGTACATTTTGTGGTAATTTACAATTATTTAGTAATCGTTTTATTGCAAGTTTAAACCATGATGCAACACGGAACTCTCTCTGAGAGCATTGACTGATTAACTGTTGGGTACAGGGGGAGTAGTGTAATGAGTATGACCACATCCAAAATAGTATAATGACTGTGTTAGCTTACCCCTCATACACACGGGGATAAGCCATATCGTATCAATAGGATACAACTGTACAAATCCAATCCGGTCATATTCATTGCCTATTCACATCACAATGTTTTAACTGCTGGAAAATTATTTATTTCAAATTGTTTAAAAATGCATAACTCTATTATTATTTCAATTGTTAAATTATTATGAATTGTACTTTGCTCCCTCCTGATTGGAGACAACATTTTAGGTTCTATTGATGGTGCAGAGCTTCTGATTAGTAGCTACTATGACCCTGAGCTGTACTCGGCTGTTCTACCAGAGGATGATGATGAGGAGACTGCTAATTAGATTTATTTCCAGTTTTATGATATATGGAAAACAATATTTTATTTCAGTTGTAACTTTTGTTGGACAAGTTTTAATTATCGGAATATTAAAGTTGTGGCAATTAGTCTGTGTTGTTGATTACCTGCATGAGTGATACAGCTTACTGCCGCCGTCTCAACAACGGTGCAGGCTGAGCATGATTCTATTCGACCCAAGAAATTGGGACCGGGTCGTGACAGAAGTTCTTTCGATACTTCTACACGGCCGAGCCATACAGAAGATTCCTCGTCAACAGAAGCTCCGAGACACGACGATAAGCTTGCTTTCTTCCACAATCGTCTCGTCAAAGGGACAAAGCGGTCGTCACTCAGACCGGACTCCTACAGTTGTACTTTTCCAGAATTCATTGTGCTCTTGTACGATTCTTTTAAAGTCTGTAATAAAAAAATTTATTTTTGCAAACAAAATTGTGACTCTGTTGAGGACGACCTTCTCCTCCGACGAGAAGGTGATAACTCAAGACGATTTATCATCGGTTGGTACTAAGAAAGAAATGCTGGTCGTTAAATTCGACCAAACAACGTTCGAAGAGATGCTATGCGCTCCTGGTGCTAAACGCGCCCCTGTTTCTGCAACAGGGTGCGTAAAACTGCTGTTGTGAACCAGGCTGGGCGCATTACAAAAGTGCATGGCAACACTCTGAAGGCGCGCCTCGAATGGGTACCCAAATCTGTTGTTCCTATTTCTCCTGTGATGCCAACTCCTTCGGGAGAGACATCGCATAGAGATAGGCGCCCGCTTGAGGGCGCCCATTCTCTCAAAGCTACTATTCCTATTTCTACTGTAATGCCAACTCCTTCGGGAGGCGCATCACATAGAGGTAGGCGCCCGCTTGAGGGCGCTCATTCTATCAAATCTAATGTTGCTCTTTCTTCTGTGATGCCAACTCCTTCGGGAGGCACGTCACATAGAGATAGGCACTCGCTTGAGGGCGCCCATTCTCTTAAATCTACTGTTGCTATTTCTTTTGTGATGACAACTCCTTCGGGAGGCATGTCACATAGAGATAGGCGTCCGCTTGAGGGCACCCATTCTCTCCAATCTGTTTTTGCTACTTCAGCAACAATAGATAATGTGCCAAATTCTGGATCTTTTAGCAAAGGCACTACGGCTGCTCAAAGGCGCCGTATCAGGCGCGCTGAGAAATTGTGTGCACAATAGAAGGGGATACTTCCTACTCCTCGTATGAATGAAGAACTTCCTACTATGCGCATAAGTCACAATACACGAGGAAAACTCCAAGTGCAACAAACTGAAATGATGATTGACACTGATATGCGCACCCTTCTTAATAGGCGTCGAGCCAAACTTAATCAAAATATGTGCCCCATTACTAAACAAGCAATGGCGCCCACAAGCTCTGAGCACCCAAAATTTTCGTCTACCAATGTGGGCCATGTTCAAATGGTGGCACCTATTGCCTTAGAGCGCCCAAAGATGAATGCTAAAAATAAGAATCCCATCACCTATGTTGCTGAATTAGGGGCTTCTTTATACCTTCAATGGACCAACAAGGCTAAGAACATGTCATCTCTCCCCTCTTCCTCAGCTAATGAAATTGACCTCCATGACCTGATTTTACATAAACGGAAGGTTGTATCTCCATCTCAACCTACAGTGCACCATTGCAATGCACATGAGATCACAATCAAATGTTGTTGCAAAGCAGCCAAACGGTCAGTCTTTGATCATCTTACACTGACCCGTTCTGTCGAGGTATCTTCAGAAGATGAAGACGAATCAATATATGCCTCCGTCAACATGACGACTCATCGCTCTCACGATACTGGGGGTAGCCCAAGACGTACGTCATCTCGAACCCGTAATTATAGACCTCTGGTTCGAACCCATCGCTCATTTGACGGGGTTTATCGACATACTAGATCAAGGAGCCGAGCTACAATCGGTCAAAAGAATCTTTCTTTCGATCAAGCTACAATCGGTCAAAGGAATCTTCCTTTCGATCAAGAAACAATCGGTCAAGGAAATCTTCCTGACTTTGACCAAAATTCCTTAAGTCAAAGGAATCTTCCCATTCCTTGTCTTGGGGGTAGTTCTTTATATGATTTTGATGCCGACAGTGAAAGTTTCGAAAGGACCATCTCCTCTTCAATAGTTAGAGAAGTGACAGCATATGTCAAGGAACAAGATGTATCTATCTCCAACAGTCAAGAGCAGAGAATTGCTACCTTGGAGGCTGGGTTAAAGAGCATGGCTGAAATGATGACATGCATACATGTTGTAATCATGGCACAACACACAGTTCCATCGATTGTGAACCCGATTCCAACCTAAGAACCTGTAATAACATCTGCTCCCATCAATACTGGATTGGGGATACAGTCTCCTCACGCCACTTCGGTACCCGGTCAGATTATTTTGAGTCAGTCTGGTGCTGGGGGTGGTGCTTATCATGCAGTCCCTCCATCCAACACACCAAATCAATCCACTACTCTACAACCATCAGGAGATGCTAATGAAGCCGTAAAACTTTTGTGTACTTAGTTTGAAGCCTTTAAACAGAAAGACGGTCTGTAGAAGCTTGGCATCAAACAACCCTACCCTATTGAGTGGAAAAAAGTTCAATTTCCACCCAAGTACAAACCTCCTACTATAATGTTGTTTGATGGCAGCGTATCTTCAAGCCAGTACCTCAATCACTTTGAGGTAATGACTAATCAACTCCAGCTAAATGATGCTTTACTAACTAGGGTATTTGTTGGTTGCTTAGCTGGTGCAGCTTACGACTGGTATCGTAGTTTGCCAGACGGTTGCATAACCTCCTTCTCTGGATTCAAATAAATGTTCCTAGAACGATTTTATGAGGGAACAAACGATATGACTATGTCTGCCCTCGTCAAAATCAAACAACGACATAATGAAACTACTGAACATTTTATTGAACGACTCCGCCGTGAGGCACTCAAAATGCCTATCGAAACTCCAAATACTTTGACTATAGACACTTGCAAATCAAACTTGTTGCCTATAATCAGCATACGAACTGGATCAACACAGTTCCAGGATTGGCCCTCATTCATAGTGAATGCCAAGGCGACAGAAGAAAGTGCTGATAAATTTAAACAATTAGGCATTCAGATGCCTAATCTTGACAGAGATGAACACGCTGCATCCAATAGCGGTGGTCGTCAGAACAACCGCAAAGGCAATGAGACTTTGGCTATCAATGTTAAAGGTAAAGAAGCTCTAGCCGTCAATATAGGTCAATCAACATCTACTCCAACGATACCACCACAGAGAGCATCTCGTCCGAAAGAAGAATACTCCTTCGACAAGGATGATGTCATGAGCATTTTTTATCGTCATGAGCATCTTTGATTGCCTGATCAAAAGCAATAAAACTCCAGCTGTCGGACGCAAAACGGTCAGAGGAAGTAGGTAAAACTAACCACCCTAAATATTATGTCTACCACAGGTTTATCGGACATCCAACTCGAGCATGCTATGTGCTCAAAGACAAGATCCAGGAGACGGTCAATTTCGGTGCAATCACTCTCCAGCAGGACGAGAAGACTGTGACGGCTAACGTCGTCTCTCTACAGTTTAGTAATTTTTTTGCTCAACTTGTACATGACGGCGTTGTCCCCATCTCGAGAACTACTCTGGAGAATGTAAATCTTCCACCTGCACGAACTGATGGTCTTGTTCCTTTGTCTACCGATAAAAGGAAAATTATGTGGATCCATCCTGACTTGATGGCTGACTTCGAAGCATCTCCTTCCGCCACAAAATCCAGAAAGGCGACCAAGTACAAGTCATGTCATATGACTTCATTGGGTAAACATCATCTTTCGCCTTTAACTGCTACCTTCATCTCCGCGGCAGATTCTTCTTCTTCTAAAATAACACTGCCAAAACCATAGGCCAAATATCAACCAACTTTCCATCTGTATAGTCTACAGTCCCGTGAACTAATGACAAAGATGGGCTATAATTTAAAACTGGTCTTAATGGCGGTAGAGGAAGACAAACTTCTATTCGTACCTCTGCTCCAAAAGGAAAGGCATTGCAATATTACAGCAAGACGAAGCGTGGGTTGGGTTATATTTCGTCGGTTGTAACTCCAAAAGCCTCTGAGTATGACAAAGAAGAGCGATCTAATTCTTCTGAATCCATGTCGTAGGATTCTGACACTAACGTCGGACACGTACATCGAGTGACACTATCTTCTAATATGGTGTCTACCGAGTTCTCAGAGGATGACGTTTTTGAAGCTCCTGAAGTAGATCCTTGGGCACAAAGGATGAACACTCAGTGAAAACTTCATTTCGAACAACGAGAACCACCTACAGAAGATCAATTAATTCAGGTCGATGTTGGAGAAGAAGGTTCGCCTAGGCCAATCTCCATCAACAAAAGCCTCCCAGAGGCGGATAAACAAGAACTAATTCAGCTTATCTGGGAATATATTGATGTCTTCGCTTGGAGTTATGAAGATATGCCAGGATTGGATCCTCGGATCTCTACCAATAGACTCCACATTCGGCCTAATGCAAGGCCAGTCAAACAACAACAACGTCGATTCAAACCTGACATGATGAATGCCATAGAGACTGAAGTTAGGAAAATTATCGCTTGTGGCTTTGTTAGAGAAGAACAACATCCCGATTGGGTCGCCAGTGTTGTTCCAATTATGAAAAAAATGGGGAAGGTCAGAGTCTGCATTGACTTTAGAGACCTCAACGACGCTTGTCCTAAGGATGAGTTTCTTCTTCCGATCACTGATCTCATGATCGATAATACTTGTGGATTCGAACAGATGTCTTTCATGGACGGGTTTTTTAGTTATAATCAAATCCGAATGCACCCTGAAGACGAGAGACATACATCTTTCCGTACTCCTTTGGGAGTCTATTGTTACACCGTCATGCCGTTCGGTCTTAAGAATACTAGTACAACCTATCAGCGGGCTATGAGTACCATCTTCCATGATCATCTTCGGAAGACAGTTGAATGCTATGTCGATGATATTGCTATTAAAAGTCGTCTAAAGGAAGACCACATCCAAGACTTAAGAACTATCTTCGATCTAATGCGTCAGCATCAACTCAAGATGAATCCCACCAAGTCATTTTTGGGAGTCTCTGTTGGCAAATTTCTTGAATTCGTTATTACCTCTAAAGGTATACACGTTGACCCTGAGAAGATCAAAGCCATTCAAGAGATGCGTCCTCCACACAACCTAAAAGAGCTACGTACGAGGATTCCAGGGATGACTTTCCTATATCAAGAGATTCATTTTGAATCTGTCTAGATGTTGCAGACCATTCACTCAATTGATAAAGAAAGGTGTGTCTTTCATTTGGACTGAAGAATGCCAGCAAGCATTTGAAGACATAAAATGGTACTTGATGAACCCACCAATCTTAGTACCTCCAATCTCAGGAATACCCTAACGTATGTCCGAGCAATGGATCATTTATTGGGTGCCTTGTTTGTAGTGCCCTGTCCCTACATCGTGCCCCGTACTTGTCCACGGGGTGCGCGAGAAAGGAACACTGTCGCTATCGATTCGGTCGGGACCGATAGGTCGGGATCGGCCGAGTCGATCGAACGGAAACGGTTGAATTAAGATCCATTCCTCGTTATGGAATGTCTTCTTCGGAACCAAGTCGCATATTCAGCGGGTTGTGCCTCGAGGATTGGCTCTGCGGCTGAGTCGGGAGAGACCTCCCGTTGCTCTACTTTTCACGCCGCTTGCGTTGGTTTTGGCTTTGTTTTCTGAATGCGTTTTCGTGAATGTTTTCGATGGTTTTCATGGCTTGCATTTCGAACTCGTATTTTCTATCGAACTCCTTGAATAATGCAGTATTCTAATCGGTTGCTTGTACGATTTCAGGTAATCGCGTAGGCGACGTCTAGCGCGACCAACAAGTTCTCTCGCCGAAGTAAACTCAAGGTGAGTGGCTGACCCTTCTCTTCTCGACCCTCTTCTTAGGCAAAATCGATAGTGTTGTTGCGAATGAAAAGATAAATGCAAGGACACGAACATGGGAAAAAGGATTGAGTTTTCAAAGAGAATATAGGCTATGTCTTAATAACTAAAAAGGAAAATATGTCTTCACACGATTATGGACAACTTGTCGACAAGGTAATAGTTTCCTCGAGCGGCAACCCGAGGCCACAGGACCGTTTCGGCCTAGGAGGAAATAGGGTATAGTCGTGCATAAGGTTTCAGCACAGGTTAAGCGAGAACTTGCAACGGAGCTAGCTACTTGCGTTGAAAGGATCTCGATTAACCAAGCTATACGTCCAGGATGGCTTGTGATGCCAGGGACCAATCACACGTACATTTTGCACTTGATATGAAAAATGTTAACAATTGACAGGGAAGAACATGGTAAGTTTCATAAGGCGCGGCACGGTCCGACGGGGGTAAGTTCCGATGTAAATTACATTATGCTTGTCATTGCTCGTTTGAAATTCATTAGGATGGTTAGAAACATTCATGAACTAAGTCATATAAACTCATTCAACCAAATGAGAGCTTGGAACTTAACTTGCCACGCACCAGTACAAAGTGTAATGTACTGATCCTCGTTTTCCACGCAGGTACCCCGAACCACGAAGGGCGTGCCACCTAAAATCCCAAGGCAGCGTGGACACTTTTGAAGCCTCGTCCGGTTGTGAAGGCTTGTTTCTGGTTTCCTTTTGAAGAAGACCCCGCACTCAGTCCAAAAGAAGATGGCGGCTCGACTCGTCTCGATCGCAGGTGGAAATGTGTAATGGTTTTTGCTTGTATAAAGGGGTGTAATGTATGGAACGACTATCTCATCGGCGTTCATTTTGTAAGTCGAGTCATGTTGTAGCCCGTGCGGCAATGAAAGTAATGAAATCAATGTAAATAAAGTTTTTATCAATAAAAAAGTCTACTTCTATTTCAAATGTGTCATTCAATTTCTCTACGTACTCTAACTTGATGTTGTGTTTCGGATAACCTTATGACTATGCCTTGTGCGATCGCAACTTAGGATCGCACGGCATCACGCCCGGGGGACGACTATCGATTCTACGGAATCGGGGCGTGACATAATGGTATCAGAGCACGGCTTTACATCCTTTGGCCTCACGTCTAGAGTTCCAAACCTTTGACCTCGCATCGATGAGATAAGTTGTTCCATACAATGAGTCCGTAATAATTTGTGACTGATGCATTTTGCCTTCGTATCGCAGAAGTGACGGAGCCCACGGCCGAGCAAGAACAGAGCGCTTCTAGCTGCTCTAGTAGTTCGCATCGTCCGCGGGCCGGACCTTCTAATGATACCATCGAAAGGATGCTGCGCATGATGGAGGCGCAGCGAAACCAGTCCGAGAACCGGCATCAACAGGTAGAGGAACAACAGGCCCAGTTTGAAGCTCGCTTTGATGCATATGCCAAACTTCAGCAAAAGCAGCTAGATACCCTGCAGCAGATCGTCCAGACAATGGTGGCCAACGGGAATTCTACGACTACGCCTACCGTCACCGTGTCGACGATCCAACCCATTGATGTCGACACTTCCTTCAGCGGCACCGAGGGTCCCTCCATGGCAATCGACTGGTTGGAAGAGCTGGAAGATCACTTCGAGCTGCTCGGCATTGAAGAATCCAAGCAAGTCGCCTGCGCACAACTTCAACTACGGTTGAACGCACACGACTGGTAGGCCGTGCACAAGCGAGCGATCCTACCGGACAACACTACCGTGCCGATCTCTTGGGCCACGTTCCGCAAAGCTTTCGAAGTCCAGTACCTTCTGTCAGCCGTTCGTCAAGCGAAGGAGAATGAATTCATGCAGTTGAAGCAAGGGAGCCGGACGGTGGAACAGTACGCCGCAGAATTCAACAAGTTATCTAAGTTTGCTGGCCAGTTTCTGCCTACTGAAGAGTTTCGTGTGCGACGGTTCGAAGTGGGTCTGCGACACTCTATCGGTGCGCATGTCGGGGTCCCGGAGTACAAGACCGTAGGCGAGGCTCTAAATCACGCACTCCGCCTTGAGAAACTGCATCCTTCCGGTGCTGACGACGTTGTGCGCCACTCCAATCACAAACATCCTAGCTATACGGGAGACAACAATCACGTATCAAAGCGTCCGAACCATGGCGGTTACTAGGGACATAACTCATCATCACGATGTGCCAAGTGCGGTTCCATTGGGCATAAGGCGAGCCAGTACTTTGTCGTCGAGGGGGGATGCTTCTTTTACGGACAAAAGGGTCACTATAAACAAGATTGCCCCCGGAGAGGGAATCGTAACGCACCACCACAACAACACCGCCAGGAGAATCAAGGACAGGTGCCCCGACCTCCTCAGCACACTCAATCCAACAACCAAGATCGACGCCCTAATGCACAGGGGCGTGTCTTTGCTCTGACTCGAGACGAGACGTACGCTTCCGACACTGTTGTGACAGGTATATTGAATTTCAATAATGTACCTACTCGTGTGTTATTTGATTCAGGCGCCTCGCATACTTTCATATCGGCAGACTTCGCCGTCGAGCACAAATTCCTTGTAATATCGTTAGACCTTGATCTTAGCGTAAGTATGCCTTCGGGCGTGCTACTACTCACAAATTTAACCTGCGGGGGAGGAACCATATGTATAGGGGGTCAAAAGATCGGTCTTGATGCGATAGTTCTAGACATGAAGGACTTCGACATCATACTGGGCATGGATTGGCTCGGTCCGTGCAACGCAACCATAGACTACGCTGAAAAGAAGGTCACTTTTCGCATACCTGGAGTGCCTAAAATCTGCTACTCGTGTGGTGAGGCGTCGTCGACCTGCATGGTGATCTCCGCAATATCTGCTCGACGGATGCTGCATTCCGGGTGCGAAGGCTATCTAAATTCCGTTCGAGACATGCGACAGGATGGTGCAAATGCGGATCAAACTAACGTTGTAGCAGAATTCCCAAACGTGTTTCCAGACGAGCTACCCGGCATGCCACCCGATCGAGAAATAGAGTTCACCATCGACACATTCCTCGACACCCGGCCGATCTCGAAAGCCCCGTACAGAATGGCCCCTGCAGAATTGAAGGAATTGAAGGCACAACTTCAGGAATTACTTGATAGAGGGTTTATCCGTCCGAGTGTCTCGCCGTGGGGTACGCCCGTGCTATTCGTGAAGAAGAAGGATGGATCGATGCGGCTCTGCATCGACTATCGAGAATTGAATAAAGCCACCGTCCGAAACAAATACCCCCTGCCCCGCATCGACGACTTGTTCGACCAGCTCCAAGGTGCAACGTTGTTTTCGAAGATTGATCTACGATCGGGTTACCACCAACTCAAAGTCATGCCAGATGACGTGCCGAAGTCTGCCTTCCGCACTCGTTACGGCCACTATGAGTTCTTGGTAATACCGTTCGGTCTGACAAACGCCCCTGTCGTCTTCATGGATCTAATGAATCGGGTGTTCCGTCCGTTCGTTGACAAGTTCGTAGTAGTCTTCATCGACGACATCCTCGTCTACTCGAAGGATCGAGCGCAACATGCAGAGCATCTGCGGACGATACTCCAAACCCTTCGAGAGAATCAGTTGTATGCGAAGATGAGCAAGTACGAGTTCTGGTTGGACAGCGTCTCATTCCTTGGGCACATCATCTCCGCCGCGGGCATCGCAGTCGATCCGAAAAAAGTCGAGGCAGTTGCTGATTGGAAACGGCCCACGTCAATTAGCGAAATTCGAAGCTTCCTAGGCTTGGCGGGATACTACCGACGCTTCGTGAAGGACTTCGCGAAGATCGCATCACCGTTGACTCGCCTCACCCAGAAAGGAGTCGCATTCAAGTAGTCAGACGACTGTAAAGCTTCCTTCCAGGAGCTCAAACAACGGCTCGTTTCGGCCCCGATACTTGCTCTTCCTGAAGGGACGGAGGGATTTCAAATCTTCAACGATGCTTCTGGCCAGGGCTTGGGGTGTGTGCTCATGCAGCGGGATAAGATGATATCTTTTGCTTCCCGGCAGTTGAAGCCGCACGAGAAGAACTACCCCACGTATGACCTAGAATTGGCGGCGATTGTGTTTGCGTTGAAGCTGTGGCGTCACTATCTCTATGGCGTGGCGTACAGGATTTATACGGACCACAAAAGCCTCAAGTATCTCTTCACCCAGAAAGAACTGAATTTGCGGCATAGGCGATGGCTCGAACTAATCAAAGACTATGACTTATCGATCGACTACACGCCGGGCAAGAGAAATGTGGTAGCGGATGCGCTGAGCCGAAAGTACTTAGCTTCGTTATGCATCAACGATCGACTGCTGCGTGACTTGAAAGGAATGGGGATTGAACTCCGAGTTCGTTTCAGAGACGTGAAACTAGCGCAACTGCGGGTAGAACCGAGCCTACTGGAGAGGATCAAGTCTGCACAGAAGGACGACCCCTACCTGGAGAAGATGCGGAAGCTGATATCGACGGGGAAAGCGTCTGACTTTATAGAGGATGAGTCGGGAGTGTTGCACGTGAAGGGACGGCTGTGCGTACCGGACGACGTAGAACTTAGAAAGAAGATAATGACGGAGGTGTACTATACAAAATATTCCTTGCATCCTGGCAGCACCAAGATGTATAAGGACCTCCGCGTTGTCTTTTGGTGGCACGGCATGAAGAGGGACGTGGCGCTCTTTGTGTCAAAATGTATGGCCTGTCAGCAAGTCAAAGCCGAGCACCAGCGGGGCGGGAAGATGCAGAACCTCGCCATTCCAGAATGGAAGTGGGATCACATCACTATGGACTTTGTTGTTGGCTTGCCGAGGATGCCGCGGGGAAACGACGCCATCTGGGTCATCGTCGATCGACTAACCAAGTCAGCGCACTTTATCGCCATCAAAGTTACTTGGAGCGTCGACCGCCTTGCTCAGATATACCTTGATGAAATAGTTCGGCTGCACGGAGTTCTAGTTTCTATCATCTCTGATCGGGATGGACGGTTCGTAGCGCGCTTCTGGAGTAGTCTACATTCAGCATTGGGGACTAAGTTGAAGTTCAGCTCAGCTTATCATCCTCAGACTGACGGCCAAACAGAACGGGTGAATCAAATTCTCGAAGACATGTTACGACTCTGTACGATCGACTTAAAGTCAAGTTGGGACGTCCATTTACCGCTGGCCGAGTTTGCATACAACAACAGCTATCAGTCCAGCATCCAAATGGCGCCGTATGAAGCTTTGTACGGCCGGAAGTATAGATCGCCCATTTGCTGGGATGAAGTCGGAGAACGGCAGATACTTGGTCCGGAGCTGGTGGAGCAGACTGTGCAGAAGGTCAAGTTGATACGAGAAAGATTAAAGATAGCACAAAGCCGGCAGAAAAGCTATTCCGACATGCACCGACGCCCCCTCGAGTTCTCGGAAGACGACCATGTATTCCTGAAGGTGATGCCTATGCGTGGAGTTTCCCGGTTCGGTACGAAAGGAAAGTTGAGCCCAAGATTTGTTGGCCCATTCGAAATATTGAAGCGAGTCGCCCCGGTAGCTTACCAAATCGCCTTGCCGCCTGCATTATCAGAGGTACATGACGTCTTCCACGTCTCGCAATTACGGAAGTACGTGCACGATCCGGGACATGTGGTAGATTTGGGTAAGCTGGACCTGAAGACGGACTTATCATATGTCGAAGAGCCGGTGCAAATCTTAGAGCGTAAGGATAAACTTCTCCGCAACCGTGCTATTCCTCTAGTCCGCATCCTCTGGAGAAACCATTCGGTCGAGGAGTCGACGTGGGAGCTTGAGTCAGAAATGAAAGAGAAGTTCCCTTCATTGTTCTCGTAGAGGTAGGTTCTATTTTAAGTTTCGAGGACAAAACTTTTTCTTAGTTGGTTATGGTGTAGTGTCCCGTCCCTACATCGTGTCCCGTACTTGTCCACGGGGTGCGCGAGAAAGGAACACTGTCGCTATCGATTCGGTCGGGACCGATAGGTCGGGATCGGCCGAGTCGATCGATCGGGAACGGTTGAATTAAGATCCATTCCTCGTTATGGAATGTCTTTT
Source organism: Iris pallida (assembly GCA_029216955.1). Lineage (NCBI taxonomy): Eukaryota > Viridiplantae > Streptophyta > Magnoliopsida > Asparagales > Iridaceae > Iris > Iris pallida. The sequence continues at coordinate 8,999,313 of JANAVB010033020.1, read as the reverse complement.
TCGGAACCAAGTTCCATATTCAGCGAGTTGCGCCTCGAGGATTGGCTCTGCGGTTGAGTCGGGAGAGACCTCCCGTTGCTCTGCTTTTCACGCCGCTTGCGTTGGTTTTGGCTTTATTTTTTGAATACGTTTTCGTAAATGTTTTCGATGGTTTTCATGGCTTGCATTTCGAACTCGCATTTCCTATCGAACTCCTTGAATAATGCAGTGTTCTAATCGGTTGCTTGTGCGATTTCAGGTAATCGCGTAGGCGACGTCTAGAGCGACCAACAAGTTCTCTCGCCGAAGTAAACTCAAGGTGAGTGGCTGACCCTTCTCTTCTCGACCCTCTTCTTAGGCAAAATCGATAGTGTTGTTGCGAATAAAAAGATAAATACAAGGGCACGAACACAGAAAAAAAGATTGAGTTTTCAAAGAGAATGTAGGCTATGTCTTAATAACTAAAAAGGAAAATATGTCTTCACACGGTTATGGACAACTTGTCGACAAGGCGATAGTTTCCTCGAGCGGCAACCCGAGGCCACGGGACCGTTTTGGCCTAGGAGGAAATAGGGTATAGTCGTGCATAAGGTTTCAGCACAGGTTAAGCGAGGACTTACAACGGAGCTAGCTACTTGCGTTGAAAGGATCTCGATTAACAAAGCTATACGTCCAGGATGGCTTGTGATGCCAGTGACCAATCACACGTACATTTTGCACTTGATATGAAAAATGTTAACAATTGACAGGGAAGAACATGGTAAGTTTTATAAGGCGCGATGCGGTCCGCCGGAGGTAAGTTCCGATGTAAATTACATTATGCTTGTCATTGCTCGTTTGAAATTCATTAGGATGGTTAGAAACATTCATGAACTAAGTCATATAAACTCATTCAACCAAATAAGAGCTTGGAACTTAACTTGCCACGCACCAGTACAAAGTATAATGTACTGATCCTCGCTCTCCACGCAGGTACCCCGAACCACGAAGGGCGTGCCACCTAAAATTCCAAGGCGACGTGGACACTTTTGAAGCCTCGTCCGGTTGTGAAGGCTTGTTTCTGGTTTCCTTTTGAAGAAGACCCCGCACTCAGTCCAAAAGAAGATGGCGGCTCGACTCGCCTTGATCGCAGGTAGAAATGTGTAATGGTTTTTGCTTGTATAAAGGGGTGTAATGTATGGAACGACTATCTCATCGACATTTATTTTGTAAGTCGAGTCATGTTGTAGCCCACGCGGCAATGAATGTAATGAAATCAATGTAAATGAAGTTTTTATCAATGAAAAAGTCTACTTCTATTTCAAATGTGTTATTCAATTTCTCTGCGTACTCTAACTTGATGTTGTGTTTCGGATAACCATATGACTATGCCTTGTGCGATCGCAACTTAGGATCGCACGGCATCACGCCCGGGGGACGACTATCGATTCTACGGAATCGGGGCGTGACATTGTTGGCCCAAAAGAACAAAGAAGGTCATGAGCAAGCTATCTATTATCTCAGCCGCATAATGATCGGGGCTGAACATCGTTATAGCCCGGTAGAAAAAGAATGTCTAGCTTTGATGTTTGCTATTCAAAAGACAAGACATTATATTATCGGACAAACTATTCATGTTATCTCCAAAGTCAACCCTCTTCGGGTCTTGATGAGGAAGCCCAGTACACTCAATTCCAGGCTTGCTACATGGGCTATATTATTAGCACAATATGATATGGTTTATATTCCCCAAAAGTTTGTTAAGGGTCAAGCTCTCGCAGACTTCTTAGCAGCTCATCCAATTCCAGAGACATCTAAACTCTATGATGAGATTTCTGATGAAACTTTGGAATCTAACATGATTTCAGAGGAAATTCTAGTCTGGTGTCTATTCTTTGATGGAGCATCCAGAATCGGACCCAAAGGCACCATCGTCGTTGGAGTCAGAATTGTCCTCGTATCACCAGATGGATTGGCTATCCAAAGAGCTTATTCTCTAGACGAGTCATGCTCCAACAACGTGGCTGAATACAATGCTTTGCTCATCGGTCTCCAACTAGCTAAACAATTGGATATTGAATATCTCGAAATATACGAAGACTCTAAACTGATCGTCAATCAGGTCAGAGGAACATATGAGGTTCGACACCAAGATATTATTCCATATCATTGAACATGTACGTCGTGCATGCAATACGAAAGCTGATGCATTGGCCAATCTTGCAGTCGTACTGGCAATTCCAGTCAGAAGACAGCAGATGATTGTTATTACTAACAGAGAATTGTTTTACATCGAGAATAACTTAAATATCAAGTTCAGCAATTCAACTGAAATCATTGTCATCAGCGAAGACTGGAGAGCTCCTTTCATTGACTTTGTGGTCCATGACATCTTACTCGAAGATCCTAAAAAAGCTACGACAATCTGTCGGCGATCACTATGGTTATATTACAATCATTCCACTAAGACCCTTTATCGGCGAATGTTTGACGGTCTACTCCTATGATGTCTTGCGGGAGATGAAGTAAAACAAATACTACGTGAAGCTCACGATGGTGTCTGTGGTGCACATCAACCCGATCCTAAGTTACAGGATCGTATCCGACGTATGGGCTACTACTGGCCCACTATGGTATCAGATGCCATCGAGTATGCAAGGAAGTGCTGAGCTTGTCAAATCCATGCAGATTTCATCCACCAACCATCGGAATTTTTTCATCTGACTGCCGCATCATGGCCCTTTAAAGCTTTGGGAATGGATGTCATTGGTCCTATCAACCCACCGTCCTCTAGAGGCCATCGGTTCATATTAGCTATAATCGATTACTTCTCGAAATGGACGGAGGCTATACCTTTGTCCGAAGTTAAGACTAGTAGCGTCATCAATTTTATCAAACATCATGTGATATATAGATTCGGAGTTCCTCGATGAATCATTTATGATAATGGACCATAATTCATCAATCAGAAGTTTACTCGATTCTACGATGACAATAGAATCGACAATGTTGCTTCCACGACCTATAATCATGCAACTAATGGTTTGGCTGAGACATTCAACAAGACTATAATCAAACTTCTCAATAAGTTCATTTCTACCAACAAACGCAACTGGAGTAAAAAGCTTGGAGAATGTCTGTGGGCTTATTGCACTACTGTATGCAATCCTACCGGTTGTACATCTTTTTCCTTGGTGTACGGGTGTAAAGTTGTTCTGCCATTGGAAATTCAAATTCCATGCCTGAGAATTGTAATTGCCAATGAACTCACGATGGAGAACAATGATCGTCTTCGACTTCAGGAGCTTGAAGCGCTGGACGGGAAACGGTTACTAGCTCAACAACATATTGAGCTATATCAAGCCCGTACCTCAAAAGCTTTCAACCGTAAGGTCAAAGTACGAGCATTCCAAAAGGGTGAATTAGTCCTTACTGTCAGACGTCCTATGACTATGACACATATGAGCAATGGCAAATTTGAAGTGAAGTGGGAAGGTCCCTATGTTGTAAATAAGGTTTTTTCAAACGGAGCTTACCAATTGACCGGAATAGACGGTCGAGTGGCTATGATGCCTATCAATGGAAAATTTTTGAAGAAATATTATGTTTAAAAAAATGTATGAGATATCAATATTGTATTTCAAATCTTTTAGTTATTATCTTTCATTTACTCTTCTGTAAATAGAATTATAGATAATAATTTCTCAAAATCAGATTCTGTCATGTCCTCATCACCTCTGAACAGACTCGATTTCCTGAAGTATGTTATGTATACTTACCTCTGAACATATTCCTATATCTCCTTCTTGGACTCCAACAGACCAAGAATAATCTACCACTACCAAAATAAATCGTTTTAGCGATGCCTAAAGACGTCGCTAAAACGACAAATTACGTCACTAAAAATATTTACCGATGTAATTACCGACGTTTTGGACTTGTCGCGAAAACGTAAGTCGCTGATATTTAAAACGTCGTCGAACGTCGCAAATACCGACGTTCACCGACGTATGATTATGTCGGTATATCCTGGGATATTACCGACATCTACCGTCATTTCGTCGGTGGATTAGCGACGTGTTGAAAGTCGCTACACGTCGGTAAAATCCTGGGAACTTACCGACGTTTACCGTCGTTTAGTCGGTGAATTAACGTCGTTGAAAATGTCGCAAAACGTTGGTAAAATACTGGGAATTTGCTGACGTTTACCGTCGTTACGTCGGTGGATTGGCGACGACTATTATGTCACTAAATGTCGATAATTCCTGGGATTATTACCGACGTTCACCGACTTTTACCGACGGTCTCCGACGTACAAGGACGTCGGTAAACGTCGGTACCCTGGAAAATTTTGCAAATCTACCGACGTTTATCGACGCAAACGTACGTCGGTGGACGTCGGTAAACGTCGGTAAATCTACAAAAAAAAATACAGAATGTCCTTTTTCTTCCTGCAGTTTAAAAAGATAACCATAAAGACACAGTATAACAGATATCATTTTCTCCCTTGGTTCGTCGACCCCTTCGGTGGAACACTCAACACCGGTAAACGTAAACCACCGAAGCACATTAACATCCAATTAAAACGAATAATAACATAAACAACAGTATAACACAATGTAGCAGGCAACAAATAGAATGGGATCCAACAAATAGAATAAGATCCAACAAATAGAATAGGCCACTACAAGAAAAAATTATTTTTACAACGTTCAAAAAATGTTGTAGAAGGTCTTTTATAATGTTTATGATAAGGTTGTTATATCCAGGGTTGTAAAAGGGGGGTTATCTTCCACAATGTTTGTTTGAATGTTGTAAAAATGTTGTAGAAATTCTTTCCACAATAATTAAAAACATTGTTAAAATTTATAAAATTTGACAAAAACCATTCTACAACATTTTGCAAGTGTTGTAAATATAATTTTAACAATGTTCTGGAACTGTTGTAAAAATAATATCTACCACGTTCAGTAAACATTGTACATAATTTTTGTACAACAATGTACAAACATTGCTAAAAGGTTTATACAACTTATAACAAATGTTGCATATGTTATTCAATCATGTTTGCCAAACGTTGTAATAAATATTCGTATGTTGCAATTTTAATATCAACAACGATTTAAAAGTATTGTAAAAAAAATTACAACGTTTAGAAAAGTTGTTTTATTGTTACAAATACAAATACAAATACAAGTACAAGTACAAGTACAAATACAAATATAAATACAAATGCACTATTCTAATTTTCGCTCTCGTTGTTATTGCTGCTACTACTATTGTTGCTACCATTGTTGTTGTTGCTATGGCTTCTGCTTGCTACCGTTGTTGTTGTCACTTTCTCAGGAACTGCCATGTTTTGTAATTCCCTCTTTCATGACCCCTCCCAATCTATAATTGCCACGACCTCTCATTCTATCACCGTGAAACCCACCACCTCTCCCAGGTGCAAAACTTTTTCTATTATTATTCGCTGCAGATATCGAATAAAAATTGTTAAAGGGAATGATAATGGAAGATCAACATAATCAACATAAAAATACACTCATATTTAAACATTACAAAGTGAAATTCAATTAAAATTGGTATCAAGGCTGCAAAAGGAACTAACCATCTAGAACTAAATTTGGGAAGAAACTTCTTTTCAGAGTGGAAGAACTAGTATTTTGGCCCAGTAAGGGAAGGCATGTTTTAGCGTGTAAGAAGATGACTTGAAACAAGTTCTTAGTGAAGGATTCTTCATTCGAACAAAGCTGGTACTTGTAATAGTGAATGTTAACATAGGTAGAAAGGAAACCTGAGTATAGTATTGATAAGAAGACCGACATAGGTTTCTCCAAAACATTTGGGCAAAATACGTATGGAAAATATTTTCCAATTGAGTGTATGTAAGGACTAGTGCAAGAGCAAAACAAAATCTAAATTGAGAAAATAAACAGAGATAAGCCAGCAATATCAACAATGCTTTATAGGCCACAGTGTTGGAAAAATAAGAAAATAGTGATGATTACTCCCATTGAGGGGTAAGTCCAAGTTTGGAATTTGGGAGGGCCAACAGTGGAAGGTGTCCTCATTTCTCATGAAAAACAAGAAAATTAAACGTTTTGTTACTATGTATCTCCAGGTGAAGAAGATCCAACCAACTCCACCTATAAGGCCAGTCAGCCAATATAAAGCTCACAGATTATAAAATTTTCAAGAGAGACAAAGTGATTAGCACATCAGAGAAGCTGGGTTTCATGATTAAGCTTTCAAGAGTAGACAATAAAAGTTGACAGATCAAAAAAATTCAATAGATAAAAGTTGTTCAGCAAGTCCACAGAAACTAGGGTGTCAACGTCCAGTTCATATAGAGTCCACAGAAACTAGGGTGTAGATGGTGTATGTACCCGTATTATTCCCAAACAGGTACCTAGTGTGTGTACTCATGCAACATAAGGGACAACATATGTACCTATTTGAAAATGACTTAATCCCATACTTATGTCATGTCCTATTCTTGCAACATAGAAGTCGTTACTCAAATAGCAATGTTTCAGTCAAGTTCATTCAAGAATCTAATATTACTGAGAACAACAAACAATAGTTATAAACAATGAATTAAGAAGAAAAATTAGATAACATAGATCCTAATTATTCACTAGTCAATGCCGTTTAACATTTGACCATTTTTATTTTAGACCTATGATTATAGAAGAAACTGAGCACCTAGTAAAAGATTAGCAAAGCATCCCATCTCAAGTTCTTGGAAGGAATTTGCCAAACTACAAAATGCAGAGGTAAATATAACAAACAAACCATCCATCGGAATGGAACAATATGTCCAACAAGAGAACGTCACTGAAAATAAGAAAAAAAACACAAGGAATGGCCTACCAATGCAGAAAAGCTTGTGGTACCACAAATCACCCAATATGTCATTGATGCCCGGCAACAATAAATAGAGCTGCTTCCGACTTCGCTTGGGGAAGATTGTTGCAAAAGTTTAGTAGCCTCCATAGCAACAACCAACTAGCATTCCACCAAGTATCTGCATCAAAAATAGAAAAATAAAGAAAATTAGTCGATAGACATAACCAAACAATATCCAATTAATAAGACAACAATTACATATTACTAGTAAAGTAGAACTAAGAAGCAAAGCCAAACGTTCATAGAGCACAGCTTTAGCTTATGGCTATACTTTATCAAATAAATTCACAAAGAGCAAATAACATTGAAACATAATATGTACTAGAACTAAATTACAGGTAGAAGGTAATAGAATTTCACTACATGCAGAAATAATAATTATTGTAATAGGTAAAGGGAGAAATAAAGAACCAAAAACCAAGAAATACTTTTACCAATATTTGTACATTCCTACCTCTCAAACAAGAATGAAAAGTTCATTTCTACCTCTCAAACAAAAATAAAAATAATTTTTTTTAAAACTACAATCATACATATGGAAGTAAATTTACAGGTATGTTGACAATATTTGTAGCAAGGATTGGACATATCTAGTATATAATACCAATCATAAGTGTTACTATTTGAACCCAAGCTTATATCACACAGAGAGTTGGAAAAAAGGAAGATTGAAGATAGCAACACATACTTGTCCACATACAAGCCTGCATATTTGAACATGTATCAAGTAGTTCAGGATTCTTCAAGCATTTGATGTAAAATAGAAAGAAGGTATCAAATAGCACTTATAAATCCTAGTAGCACTTATGAACCCTTGATATAAGATTCAATAGAAATTTGTAATGAGCTAGATTGTCATTACACGTTTAAATGGGAATATAGAGCATAGTTTGCAGTATCGGTCGATACCGACATGGTTTGGCATGTCCCAATTCTATTCTAATACGGTTTGGCATATCCCGATTCGATACCGACCGATTCGATACAGATACGTATTGGCATGTCCCGTTTCGATACCAACCGATACCGATACTAGTCGATACCTATACGGTTTGGCATACCCTGATTTTGCGAACCTTGATATATAGTTCTTATGTTAAACTAGGCTGCCTTTTAAGCAAGGAAGCTACCATAGTGGACCAAAACTTGATTCCAGTAGATAGAGAACCGTCATGTATTAACTGTACTAAGCATGTCAATGTTGCAATCTGTAAAGTATACCATTGTGGTGGCAGTTCATTGTACCTTCAAATTCAGGATCCTTTTACACCATTAAATCACAACTATAAAGTTGATTTTAGTAATGCCTCATATTTAAAAAAAATTCCAAAAGAAATGATGGGGACTCGCAGACATAGAATTACTCCTGTAGAATGTCGTAGGTGTTGAAGCGGTAAGATTTGAATTGCTCGATTAATTCGATCAAAACAGAATAGAAGAATCAACATGTTAAATCAATTGAAAAGTAAAAAAGCATTCTTAGAAGATTAGGCACCTGTCGAATTGCTCGATTGGCCTGATTGATGAACAAGGTGTTCTACAAGAGAACAATTTGTTCTCTTTCATTCAAAAACACTAACAAATGCACTGAATTGTGTATTACATGGAGATACTAGTTACCACTTATCAATAATTATTCCTAAAAGAGCTTACGATATAACATCATTGTCCTTTCCTATTTTGGATATTGTCAAAGCTGGAAGTTTAGCTGTTGACTGATTTATAGCATTGGAGGGGACTAAACTTGGCTACCAGATCATATTGAGTGCATTCTAGTTACACATCTGATTCACTTCTAAGATCTCTGATGAAATAAACAAAGATATGTATATCGTTTCTCAATGATGCAATATTTTCTTAAAGGCTCGGTTATACTCACCGAGTCTTGATTGAAGATAGCTGGATTGACTGTTTTAATTTTAGGGCAGCAGAACTAAGATACATGTGCATATTATGACTGCTTGAATAGAAAAATAGATGTGGATGAGATGTGCTTATCAAAGCAACTAATTGGGAAAGCATCATAATTGAAACTTATTTGTGAACAAAACCTTTTACCAAACTGTGATGGATGGGGACATGTTAAGTTCTTATGGTAAGAGCAAAGATATCCAACAGATAATGGGTTGATTGGCTTGAAGTCGACTCTAATCGGAGATTGCCTTGAACTAACACATAGTTGTCTCTTGCTTATGCATTGGGTCATCAGTATATGACAATGGCAGCCCAAACCACACAAAATAAATTATTTAGTTGCCATTAGAAGTGCAGGCACACACACACAAACCCAGCAAGGCCTAAAAAACTTCTCTTTATGCCATTTGGTTTTCTTTAGGACAGCAATCTAACTTAAATTTATATTTTTGCAAATATTTTCAAATAGGATGAAGAGATACCAAACTTAGATCATGCTAAGACAACCCAACCTTTGACCAACCCTTTTATACACACCACAAGAAATCAAGGCATGGCCGGGTTCGTCTTTGATAACATTCACATTCTTGCAAATGCCGAACGCATATTTAAGGCACTTTCTATCAACATAGTTGAAGAAAGTTTTGTAGCTCCAAGCAAAATAAATTGTCAAGATGTCGTTGCCATTAGGTTTGGACGACTCTACTAACACCAGAATATAAGTACAAGTACACTGAACGTTACTAGTGTATTAATCTTGATGAAGTCACACAACCCAAAGTAAACGGTGCCGTTTGATAAATCACATATGATTACCCAACTCACCGATTTCATCAGAGAGCCATGCTCGGACACCTATGGTGATCCGTGTGCTCTCCAATGAATGGTGGCGAGCGCTACGATTCATTCGTATTGAAACCCGAGTAACGAGTATGTCGGGAAAGCGACAATCGTTTTGTCGAGATCGAAGTCAAAACTTCCTTATTGAAATTTGAGCAAACACCTCGCGATCAATGATTAAATAACTAAACTGCACTCGATCAAAAAAGGAACCATGAGAACTAAGAACTCGAGGAAGCAGGTTACTCACCGATCAACGCTTGGCAACGATTGTCGGTGGAGCCTCATCGATCTGTCATCGACGCCGGAGAAGACGCGTTGTCGACGATTCCTTGTCGGAGATTAGCCGTCAATGGATGACAACGAGGCCGAAGGAGATATCATGGAGAGAGTGAATAGGGAAGAGAAGTACAGAAAGATTTTATGTGTAAGAGAGAGAAATAGAGCAAGAGACGACAGAGTGAATGGGGAGAGAGGTATAAAGAAAAATTAGGGTGAGAGCGGATTGCGCGGGTTTATCAAAAAATTGGCATTTTTTTTTTACGAAAATTGCTATGCATTTTTGTATATAAGCAATGATGGCGTTTAATGCGCGCCATATAAACCATAAATAGATATATTAATTGTATATCATGTTCTTTTTACGGCATACATATGCCGTGAATTTATTATTTACGGCACGCTATTTATGCATGCCTTAATTTTAATGCCGTATAAAGTAATATTTCTTGTAGTGAACTCCTTAAAATGAACTAACAAAAGAAGTATGATTAAGTGAGTTGTTTAGTTGTGTTGAGTTTTTTTGGAAATTTTTAATAATGCAAAAAAAGTGCTACAAATATCAATTGCCATTGGTAGATGTCAGGAAAATTAATGCCTAGAAACAATATTTTTTTACTGTTATAAGGTTGATGTCAGATTTGACAAACGACCAAAACAACTTTGTCAATTATTAGCATTCTCGTGCTCCATAATCGACCCATTCTTATGGGAGAATAATGGCGTTGCCTTAACCCAATAAAAACATCAACCTTTGGTTGCAATAGGTGTTTGGAAATCTCAAAATTTATGAAACCAATCAGAGTTGGCATCAAAATAATATACTTATTTTAACAATTTCAGTTGGTTGCAAAGCTTGGTTGGATTCGGAACCGATCGAAACTATGAGAGAAGAGCAAACCATGACAGCTTTGAGAACAACCTACGTCAACCTCGTCACGTCACCGTAAACCTTGCCGCATGCCGTCGTAAACCTTGTCGCTAGACTGTGGACAGTCGTCGTCGTGCCGTTAGCCTCGCTGCACCACAGAAGCAGAGGAAGGGGAGAGAAGAGTGGAGAATCTATGCGAAAGGGGTGGGGGGTGTAGGACTTTTCGTAGAGAGGGAGTTTTCGTGTAGATTTTAAGGAAAATTTTGCGGCAACTGTAAATTTTAGGGAAAAATTTTAGGCGCGGCTAAGAGGGAATATCTATTTTACTATATAATGACAAAAGTAGGCTTCAATGTGAAAGTTTTCTTTCCAAAAATATCTTCTTTTTTATTTCTATTATACTATATAATTCCAAATGTATACTTCACCCATATTAAATTTAATGAACAATTTTAATTAATAAGCATAGATGAGAACATTTTTTCGAACAAAAACTTCCACGGTGAACCTACTTTTCTCTAGTATAGATTCATTACCTCTTTGGACTAGGTGCATATCTGACATATTGAATATTGACATGAATTTTTGATATATACTCAAATCTGATTATCTCTTTGGACTCAGTGAATTTTTGGTATAGTCGATAATTTAATAAATATCAAAATTTTCATCTATCGAATCCAGTCAAGAATTCTCACTGTCAAATTTTTTTGGTATACTCAATAATACTACTTAGAAATGGCTAAAGAATAAGTCATAATATATATAAATTAAAAAAGTTTAACTACAGTATACGTATAAAATCTCTATATTATAATACGACTTATAAACAACCAAAAACTAAGCAGTAATATATTATCAATAATTAATATATACAAACTAAATTTTTTTAACTATTGTATATGTTGTCTTCTCGCTTAGTCGATGAAAAAATTAAAAATTAACTTGAACATAAAACAAATTATAAATATATTCAAATTTTAAGTTATATTTAAACTAAATACATGATATTATCTAATTAAATACATAACAAAGATTCAAAAATAACTTTATAATAAATCATAATAAATATATGTTCAAATCATATTTCAAATATTCTAATATAATTTAAATCTCTATCTATTTAAAAAAATTCTAAACAAATTCATTATAATATCATTCTATAAATATAGTGCTTTCTTTTTTCAGATCACATACCTCCTTCTTAAGCTGATCCACTCGATCGAAGTGCTTTATAGCTTTGGCATTAAAAAAGTTAACCTTATAATTTAAGGTTATGAAGAAGTCCTACAAAAGTTCTCCTATGTAGAAAGACCTACGAGTTCCAAAAGTTTCCCTAGTAGTCAGTTTAGACATGTCGAGCATTGCAAAAGTTAAATGTTCTTTAACAGTCCTATATATCCTGAAAAAGATGAAAAATCTTTACAAGGATTAATTTGGAAATGATCCTCCAATCTACTTCAAGTTTTAGGGGCATCGACAATGCTTCCGCTACATAATTCCTCTAAAATAGGTTGGTCCCCATTCTTTTAGAAGAGCAATCAGCTCATTCAATACTTATTACAGTAAGAATAAAGTTGAGAATACCAATCAAGGATATCGATTTTTGTCAAAGATTGAAAGACATTCATGAGATGCTACCAAGTGAGTTATCGACCTAACAAGACCAACATTTCAAATAATATCATCCTATAAATATTTAAAATATAAATTTACAGTATTGTCTAAACATTTGTGAAATACACATCTTTTACAACATTTTATAAAGTTTGTTAAATATAAGCCTTTTACATTGTTTATTAAAAGCTGTAAAATGATATAACATACACAACGTTTATATATAATAGTAAAATCAAATTACTTTTACAACGTCAAACAAACATTGTAAAATATAAAAAAATTGCAACATTGGATAAACGTTGTTGAACATTATATTTTTACAATATTTTAAGTACGTTGTCAAAATAAATAACTTTGGCAACTTTAAATAAACATTGTCAAAATGAATAAATATTACAATGTTAATAAAATATTGTTGAAGACACTAATACACAACTTTTGTGAATGACCATTGTAGAAGACACTAATACACAACTAATATTGTTGAAGACACTAATACACAACTTTTGTGAATGACCATTGTAGAAGCCTTAACGTTTGAATATAAAATGTTGTTTGCACATGTATTTTACAACGTTTTTACCATAAAAGTTGTAGAAGACCCCCCTTTTTAACAACGTTTTTAGGAAGTGTTGTAAATGGAACGTTGTAAAAGGGATTTTTTCTTGTAGTGGGCACAACCAATAAGTATCCAAATAACCAAGTCTACACCAAATAACAAAGTCTACAACCAAATAACCAAAGTCTACACACAACCAACAAATAGAATAGGATCCAACAAATAGGATCCAAACATCCAAGTCTAGACAACCAACAAATATTCAAGTCACAAACAAAGGATCAAACAAACACAAACAAACAGTCCTAACTAGGACTACTAGGGATCTGGTGCAGGAGGGGCACCGCCGCGACGAAGGGATAAGAACAACTCATACTCCTCAAGTGAAATCGATACCGATGGAGCAGGCAGTGACGTCGGTGGAGTCGATGTCGATGAAGAAGGCGGTGGAGGCGGCGGAGTCGACAACGATGAAGGCACACCCGGAGGACCAGCACGCTCCAACGCTATAAGTTGCTGGTTGTATGAATCCATGGTAGATAACAGTCTATCACTGCTTTGGACCATCGAATCTGTCACCAATCTCAGCCTATCTGTCATGGTCACCTGTGCTATCTATAGCTCCGTCACCGTACGCTCTAACCCTCCAACGCTGTGCTCTGTCCTCTTAGTCGTCTCCATGAGCTCCATAATGTCGCGGTCGAGCGCATCCAATCGTGCTAGCAGCACAGGATCGTCCGTAGGGTGCTGAGACTGCTCCTCGATCCGTCGTAGCAGGTCATCATGGAGAGACTCCATCATCTGGTAGACTCGGGCAGACTTCTGGGATGGCTGTGGACCATGCACACTAGCAGAAGATGCCCTAGAGGACTGGGTCGCAACTAGGGCGCCATAGAATCCCGTACCCTAGTACGTACCTCTATGGAGTCCACCAGCGGCGGTTATCCACAGCTCGTCCGTCGACGGAGCTTGAGTGGGCTGCGAGGAAGTACCGGCCTCTCCTGCATTAAGTGCACTAGCAGCCGCCCGTTCCCGCATCCTCTGATACTCGGCCTAGAAAGTATGGATAGTACTCTATAATTTCTAATTTCTAATTAATGTACTTATTATTACTAACTACATGAATATTTATTTGCATCATATTTACTAAGTTATATTAAAATTGACACGAAGTATTAAATTAAGACAACGTATTGTAATACTTATATAGGTCTGCTCGGCCCTCTCGTCAATAAGGCCTTCGCCCTTCCGATGGGTGGCCAGGAAGACGGTCACCATGTCGGCCTTACCGACCTTCCTTACCTATAATTAAATATATTATCTTAGTAATAATTTATCGAATTTGCATTAAAATAATATTTTTAAAAGAGAAAGACATACCAGACGACGGAAATATTCCGTCATCGGAATTGACCCACCGCACCACTTCGAGGCATGTTGCCTAGCCGTCTTGGCCTTCTCCGACTTCTCTTTGTACCTTGGCTCGTCGAATCGAGCCTTCATCGCATTCCACTGATCAGGGGTGATCCAACCTTGGATCGGCTTTCCGGTACGATCACGATCCTTCTGATCATTAATATCGTCGCGGATCAGCTTGGCAGCGACGGCAGGAAACATCCCCTCGATAAGCTCGGCCCAGTACGGTGGATAGAAAAACATATCCTAGAAGAGCACAAACCAAATATTTATCAGTTATATATAATATGAATTAATTATATATAATATGAATTAATTATATGATTCATGATAAAAACAGAAAAAAAATTATAAACCAAAATATCTACTTTGTACCGTCGGCCCAGATCTCCGTCCTCCTCTCCTCCGGAGGTGCGCACGCATCATCTGCATGATGCTGGTCGGCCGTCGGTACAGCCTCCGCCATCTACTCATCCGTCTCCATCGTCGTATCAGTAGCAGGAATGCTAGACGGGCGAGCACTCTTATTAGGCCTGGAACTTCTCGTCCCAGGAGATATGCCACGTGACGTCGTCCCAGCAGGCCCAGCTACTGTCTGATATGTCGGAGTAATCGGCGACGAGGATCCAGAGCCGGTACCAGTAGGAGGTACCAAAGGAAAACTCTGTCCTCTAGTAGTACCTGTAGGAAGTACCGGAGGATCATGATCTCGTCGTCCCCCTTTTCGGAACGATCCGCGACGACCTACCATACATGATAATAGCATATGATAATACAACAAATAATAGAGACTGATAATATATTCTAGAAGATAACCAAGACAACATATGAAAGTACAATAAAGTACAACAAAGACAAGATAATAACCAAGACAACATATAATCTGCGACGACCTACCATACCTGATAACAGCATATGAAAGTACAACAAAGACAAAATAATAACCAAGACAACATATGATGATACATTCTATAATAAACATCTAAGTCCAGATAATATATTCTAGAAGAAACATCTAAGTTCAGATAAGTATATCGCTCTCAATCATCTTCAGAATAATCATCTTGTTCGTCTTCCTCGACCTCATCTTCCTCTTCCTTCTCATCTTCACTTTCATCTTCACCTTCGTCGGCTTCGTCTTCCTCTTCGGATAATTCTACATCTTCTATATTATGTGTCATATAATGCGTAACTTCCATGGAGTCCACATCGACAATATTGGTTACAAGAGGTAGCTCGTCCTCCTGGTAAGCTTTTTCGTCAACATCAAAAGTATTTCTAGCTTTAGTCTTGCATACTGCCCACCAGTCAGACTTCGTTGCTCTCTGTCTCGGATAAGCTGTGAAGTACACGAGCTGAGCCTGAGTTTCTAGGATAAACGGTTCGTAGCCTTGATATCTACGCTTGTAGTTTATATCCATAAGACCATGCTTGTCAATTTTTCAACCTTGATTTTCAATCGGATCGAACCATTCACACACAACACGATCTTTGCTGGTTCTCTGCCATTATTATATGACAACTCCACAATCTCTCGCAAGATGCCAAAGAAATTATTTCCTGGATCGACGTCTTTGTAGTTCGAAGACTTGATACACAAACAACTATTTTTCGTGGAATCAAGATCCAGGAAGCTGTCTCTGATCGGAGCATTTGTCGACTTGAACCGAAAGCCATTGACACAGTAATTTGGCCATATTTTAACAAAAGTAATTGGTCCCTTGGCAAGAGTTCTAATTAATTCAATCTCGGATGAAATTAGACGATCGACCTGAATATCAAAGAAGAGATAATAAGTTATTATTGCGCAGTTGTATTAGAAGAGGCCAGTAATTACCGAACTACTTATATATTTGCTCAACCAAGAAGAAAAATGACGTCTTATTTCTTGTTCTAATGCTTCGTCTGTTAGGTAGGGTCTAACCAGCCTCAATTCATCATTATATGTGCTGGAAAACAACGAAGCAGCCGCCGATTAGTACAATAATATTAGCTTATACTATTACATTGAGATGACGTAAACTCATCATTCCTTACTTACCCCTCTAGCTTCTCCACTTCATCCTCGTCGCAATTGAGTAATACATACAACTGAGCAGCCCTTAGCTCTTCGTTATTCAAATATCTCTTCTTCATTTTCCCCGAAGGCTTTCCGGACGCATTGAATACTTTCAGTATTCTATCATTAAATTTTTGATATCCGTCGTCGTTTCTCGGAGCCCTCCTTCTATTCGTAGTAACATGAGCTTTGAAATAGGAGGAGCAGAAATTTGTAATCTCCTCGAGAATATAGGCTTCAAAAATAGAACCCTCGACCCGAGCCTTATTTTTTACCTTTCTTTTTAGGTGATTCAAATGTCGCTCGAACGGGTACATCTATCGATATTCGACGGGTCCACCAACATGTGTCTCGTAGGAAAGATGAATTAACAAATGGTCCATAGAGTCGAAGAATCCAGGAGGGAACACCCTCCCTAGCTTGCACAGTGTTGTCGCAATGTCCTTCTCTTGCTTTTCTAGAAGATCAATGAGCAATTTCTTAGAACAAAGGTCCCTGAAGAATATGCTAAGCTTCGTCAATAGATCCCAAACTGCCTGCGGTAAGAATTCCCGAAATGCAATCGGAATTAATCGCTCCATGAATACGTGACAATCATGGCTCTTCATACCTGTCAGTTTGTTCTCCTTGAAGTCGACGCATCTTCTCAAGTTTGAAACATACCCATCTAGAAATTTCAGACCTTGAATCCACCTAGAAAGCCTCACTTTATCCTTCTTCTCCAGTGAGAAAATTGCCTTAGGCTGCTTCAACTTCCCATTTCCGTCCTCTATCAAATGTAATGCAGGACGTCTACATATTTCTTCCAAGTCCAATCTAGCCTTTGGATTGTCTTTCGTCTTCCCCTTTACGTCTATTACAGTATTAATTATGTTGTCAAACACATTCTTCTCGATATGCATGACATCAAGGTTATTTCTAATCAGATTGGTGCTCCAATATGGAAAATCTCAGAATATACTCCTCTTCGTCCAGTTATGAGTGCGACCAAATCCGTCACACTTGTAGCCCGTAGCAGGCTGCTCAATAGCTCTTGGTAAATCTTTTACCTCTTCCTATATCGTGTATCCGGGCCACCTTGGCTGGGGATTAGCCTTCTCCACAATGCCAGCACGAAAAGCATTCATGTTCCTCCAGTACGGATGATCCTTCGGCAGGAATTGTCGATGACAATCGAAGAAGCACGGTTTGCCTCCGTGTTTCAAACGGAAAGCCTTAGTGCTGTCCATGCAATACGGACATGAAAGACGACCATGCGTGCTCCATCCAGATAATATTCCATAGGCCGAAAAGTCGTTGATGGTCCACATAAGTGCTGCCCGCATCTGGAAATTTTGTTTTCTAGATACATCGTACGTGTTGGAACCTACTTCCCACAGATGATTCAACTCATCAATCAATGGCTGTAAATACACATCGATGTCCCTTTTCGGATTGTTCGGACCTGGGATAATAACGGTGAGGAACATATACGGAGTCTTCACGCACATCCAAGGCGGTAGATTGTACGGGGTAACGATCATAGGCCAACACGAATACTGGGATCCCGAAAGTCCGAATGGGGTAAAACCATCGGAGCAGAGACCCAATCTGATATTACATGGATCAGAAGCAAAATCTGGATACTCTCGATCAAAGTGCTTCCATGCTTCTCCATCAGATGGGTGATCCAACACTCCTTCGGTATGTTTCCGCTTATGCCAACTCATGTTTTCTGCAGTTTCCTTCACCATAAACAACCGCTGCAACCGCGACGTCAACGACAAGTAGTGCATCGAAGAGGTAGGCTTCCTGGCACCGACAGACTTTCCTCTACCACATGTCTTATAGCGATCGATACCACAAAATCTGCAGGCGTCTTCATCCTTGTCGTCTTTGTAGTACAACATGCACCCGTTACGACAGGCATCAATTTTTTCGTATCCCATCCAGAGCGATCTAACCATCCTCTTAGACTGGTAGAAGTCTTTAGGCAACTTCGCACCCTCAGGCAATATTTCTATAAGCAACTCCATAAGACGGTTGTAGCAATCTTGCGACATGTTAAAATCGGACTTGATGCTCAACAATCTTGTAACCACCTCCAACGGTGAATGATCCTCACAACCAGGATATAATGGAGTTCTTGTATTCTCCAGCAACTCCATGAACTGTGCAGCATCGGGGTTCGGTGCCTCATCAGGTGCATCATGATCATCCGGATCGAAACTAGGCCCGGCTGCGTCAAAAACCATGTTCACCAACCCATCGTCGTAAGGAGCGTTGTTGTGGACATCCACATAAGGCTCGTACTCCGATGCTAAAGACACAAGTTCTCCGTGCTCGCTCCACTGATAGTAATTCGGCGTGAAACCCTTCGAGTATAAATGATACGTGACATCCACTTCTGGATGATATTTCAAGTTGCAACATCTCACACACGGACACTTAATTTTGGTACCGTCCATGTACTGAGGGAACGCCTTGGCAAACTGCAGGAACTGGTGTACACCCTCTATAAATTCATCCCGCACACCGCACATGTCATCAGGATGACGATTGTACATCCAAGTACGATTCCGTAGATAGTAATTCAGCTCCATAATTCTGTAAGATAGATACATCAAGGTAGTGAATGATATACAAGTGTCAAAGCTTTGAAATAGTAGCTCAACCGAGGGATAGAGTTAATTGGAGGAAGTTACTGGGGAAAGTGAAGACCGACATGAACTGATGACGCACGAAAATGAGGGTCTCAAAGTTGGAACAAGTCAAGTTGTGCTTTGGAAAAAGAACTCTTGCAAGCTCTTTGTTCACAAAGCAAGCTATAAATAGAGAATACAGAACAAATATCGAGTTCGTAACTCAAGTATAGAGCATACAAGAGTCGTAAACTCGAGAGATTTTCTGCATTCGTTATATCTTGCTTTGTGCACAAAGAGCTTAACAAGAATAGAACATATCCAAAACACAACTTTACTTGTTACAACTTTGATCCCCAAATTCTCGTTTGTCAGTTCATGCGGTCTACACTTTCCGCAGTATATGTACACATGACATTTTACGTTAAATGGTCAAAGATTATCGGTCATCTTCTTTTCGCATTGCTAACTTTTGTTTCGCGTGTTTGTGCGTGCGGTGGTCAAAGATTATCGTGGCGGCATATCACCCGTGTCTACTGTAAGCCTTCTGAATTTCAGGGTTTATTTTTATTTTTCTTAATAAATTATTATCGATAAATATTTTATTTATTTAATTGTTTCGATCATTAATGTACCTTTCCATGATTTTGATTTCTAGAGCGTCAGGGATACCAATCTCTGTAAACTCTCTTCACGAGTTTTGAAGTAGACAAGATTATCTTCGTTTTGATATATCCTGTCCCACTTGAATTCGTTCCCTTGTGCTCTTTTTGTATCGCGCAAGTTCGGGTCAACTTAGACCAATTAATCGTTGAATATTATTCCCACTTTTATTTTTGATCATCGTTTGCACGTTACCGTGGCTTTTAATTTAGGAGCACCAGACCAGTCATTTTCTCGGAACCAACTTTTCATGAATGATCTACTCGAGACGTTCTTCACCCATGACCTTCGTGTCCCACTCAGACACTCCATTTTGTGCTCCATTTCCTTCGCACAACTTTCGGTTCAATTTAGGCCAATTAATTATCTACCGTGAATTCTGATTTAATTTCCAATTTAATTTCGGGACCCAACATCGATCCAACCTAGTCGACCCAAAGTACGGACCTGGCCCACATGAAGCCTACTATCCACATGAAACTTGTGTCCCATTTATTGGAGTCCCCGCATATTATTTATTTTCCCGTGATCATAAATACCCATTTTAAATTCAATTATTGCACTCTGTTCGATTTTGACCCGACCCGGCTCGACCGAACCCGAACCCAAGCTCCCTGTTGTCCTCTCATGACTGCCCAAGTACCCTACATAATTTTCCTATTTTTCCTATTTTGAAAATATCTATTTTTCTCTCCACTTTACAAATATCTATATATATATATATATATATATATATATATATATATATATATATATATATATATATATACATATGTATATATATATATATATACAAACTCTCTCTCTCTCCCATTAAAACACCCACACACACCTCACCCCCTCCACCTCACAGCCGGCCTACACCCTTCCCTCTCTCTCTATCCACTTTTCTCTCTCCTCTCACTCTCTAAATATCTCTCTAACTCTCTTTATATATATATATATATATACCTATATATATAAACATACATATATATATATATATATATATATATATATATCTCACTTTACACCACCTCACCACCCTCCCATCACCATACCAGCAAGAGAACACCCCCCCAAACCGACTTCTCTCTCTCTCCCTCTTATTCAAATATCTTCCTCTCTCTCTACTACTCTTTCTCTCTCTCTCTTTATAATATATATACACTTATATAACTCTCACTCTCTCTCTCTTTACATTCAAACTCACACACACCACTCCCAGCCCACTCCTCCTCGGCCGACCACCAACCCAGCCGTGGCCGACCTCCTCCCTGGCTGAGCACCTTTCCGACGCAGCCACCCTCTCCATCTCCTCCTCCTCCATGATTTAACACCACCACCAACACCATGGCGCCACCTCCACCTATCAAAAATCGGCCGACCATCTCAGCCCCCGCCGCCGTGCACCGCACCACCGCCCCACTGCGCGCGTGGTCGCGCACCACCGTGCCTCGCCGGCCTGGCCTGGGCGCGCAGCCCCGCGCACAGCCGCGCGCACTAGGAGCAGCAGCAGCTGCGTTCGAAACAGCCGCGCGCACGCGCGGTTGAGCGCCGCCGCCGGCGACGTGGTCGCCGTTGCCGACCTCCCCATGGCCGGGCGCATCCCCGGGACAGGCCCTATGGCCATCGTCCCTCTCCCCAACGTGTATCGGAGGCGATTCGTGCGTTTTGCACGACGTCCCGTCGTGACGAGCTCGAAAACGAGGCTGGAATCGCGTTCCGTCGCAGCAACTTCGTGTGCATTTTCCCGGAAATCCGACCATTGGATCGGTGATTTCTTTGCTCCGTCATAATCTCGGTATATCCATCTTTACTCCTGTCAATTTTCATCCGTTAATTTCGTCGTTTGATACCTCAAAACTGGCCACCAAGTTGACGTTTTAAATTGAACTATTTT
This sequence comes from Iris pallida, assembly GCA_029216955.1. Classification (NCBI taxonomy): domain Eukaryota; kingdom Viridiplantae; phylum Streptophyta; class Magnoliopsida; order Asparagales; family Iridaceae; genus Iris; species Iris pallida. The sequence goes on along the minus strand of JANAVB010033020.1, from coordinate 8,977,719 downwards.
TGGACAGTTTCGTGGAGCCGATTTCGTCAGCTCGTAACTTCGCCATCGCAACTCCGGTTGGCATGCTACCAGTTCCTGTGCACAGCTGGTATAACCCTCTTTCTGCCTCCTTTAGATTTCGTTTCATTTTAAGCACGTTCGGTTGGTCGAATTCGACGCCAAAGTTAGCCGTCCGAATTATTTAAATTGCACTTGTAAATTTCCATTTTTGAACCCGGGACTCCGGATTCAATTTTTGACACCACCAGTAGACTCATGGCATCGTTCTGGCATATTTTCATATAAAATTTGCTTGATTTGGAGAATGTGGGCCCTGGTACGCATTTCGGTGTAAAGCGGTTCCCACTTTTCGAGTCAACGGGTCACTTTGAGTTCGGCTCATCGGAATCCAATTCCGGATATACCGTTGAGTTCGTATCGTCATTCTGGACTCGTTGACATATAATTTACTGAGTTTTGAAGACATTTGCTCCGGCACGCATTTCGGTGCAAACTGGATTCCAAGTGTCTGCGTCAACGTATCATTTTGAGATCGGCACATCGGAATTCCATTTCGGACATACCGTTGGGTTCGTATCATCATTCTGGATTCGTGGACATATAATTTGCTAGGTTTTGTAGACTTCTATCCTGACATATTTTTCGGTGCAAAGTGTATCCAACGACGGACATCATTTTGACCCAAAATTACCGTTTTGCCCCTGTGTCCAAATTGGACTTATGGGTAGGCTATCCTAGCTGATTTGACCATTCTGGACACGTTGGTGATATTTATTTTATCGTCCGACAACATTTGTAGATTTTGATTATGTATTATCCTTAATTTATAATTAATTATTTTTCCATAAATTGTTACTTTCTGGTTTTAAATATTTATATATATTTTAATTACTGTAAAAATCTGGGAAAAATTGTATTTAAATACTATTTTAATTTAGCTAATTTATTATAATTTTTCTAGCATTTAATAAGTACTTTTGGTATTTTATAAAAATAGGAAAACATAACTTATTTTCAGTATATTTATGTTTACTGATTTTTAATAAATATTTATGAGGGTTTATAAATCCCAGAAAAATTAGTATAAATTTCTATAAATAACAAGCATCATTTTGGTACTTTATTTTATATAATATTGATCTTTTTGTCTATCTCAAAAATTGTTGGAACTTAGTGTACAGTTTGATTTATTTATTAAATAATTACGACTTTCAATATTTTGTGTTATTTTGAGTTATAGGTGTATTGGATCTCACCCCTATACTAGTGTAAAGACCCTAGGAAGTTAGTTTGTGTATAGTGACACTCCACATTAGACTTTTATGCTAGGTCCCCACTTGGCTAGTATCCAGTCAGGAGTCGTGTCACACCACTAGTGTAATATTGAACATAGTTTAGAACTGAGTTTGTATATCATTATTGACAGGACACCGGACATCCATATTTTCGTACTAGTATTCTTGCTTTGCTCGAGGCAAGTACATCTACACACTCATTTACTGTCTTTTAATGCTAGAACATGTATTAACCCTGTTAAAATACTGCTTTCTGAATAACTGCAAGTTAAATCTTCACATGTTACATTAAATTGGTCCCTACCATGCTTAGGACAGTTATCATATCTTCACATGCTTTTTACTGGTTCTCAGCACATGTTTCACTATGCTTTATACGGCTCTGAGTATTCACATATTTTGTACTGCTCCCAGTACCTGCCATGCTTATACTGCTCCCAGTATTTCCCGCATGTTTTACTGTTCTCGTATCTCTCACATGTTAGAATATGGGTTATAGGGAAACTGATAGTTGAGTACGTGATCATAGCCCCACGCTACGACCTTGAGCCGTGTAGGGCTGACATTATGCATGTAGACCTTGCCAGAGGCCAATATCCCGAGGCACTTGTACGTGTGTACATTTAGGCATGTACGAAAGTACATATTGTTCTTACTGGTGGCACTCCACCCTCAGCACCTCTTGACCGATCACGTACCTGTTCCAGTTTTAAACATTATATATACATATGTCTATATGACATATGTATCCTTGCCATGATAGATTATGATATGACATAATTGTGATACGGCATGAGATAGATGTCATGATTCCTATGTTACTATGATACTGTGATCCCAGTTGTACCATGAGGCCATGTTTCCAGTATTTTCTGTTTTATAGACTTATCACACCATGATTCTTGTTGTACATCTCTTTCATTATATGTTCAGTATTTTAGTTGTAGAGGTTGTACTTGTTCCCGTCCTGACAGGATAACGTTGTAGGTATACTTTTCGAGAAGGAAACGCTATGTGTTACATATTATGGTACTGCATTGAGGACCTGGCCTTAGCTCCAGAAGAGGCCCCAGCGGGGAACCTTGTTTAGTTATTTTTTATATGTTTTGAGACTGAGACTTTGGTATGTTCTTATATTTGGATACTGGACTTTGTCTCCAGTTAGATACTTTGGTTATGTATTATTAAGTCTGTGCTTATGTTACCTTCGCTTATAGATGATGTGTTGTGATGAACATTTAAATATGATTTTAGAACTGTTAGTAGCTTAGATCATTTATTATCTATTCTTAGAATAGCTTACTGCGCTTTAACCAAGCGTAGGCTGGACATGGCTCAGCCCGGCCCAACAATTTGGATAACGGGTCGTGACATATTTTTTTGGCGGCCCACGCAGGTCTCGACTTAAGTTGTTTGGTTACGTTATTGTACCAAGCATGCCTGCAATTAGGATCTAGAACAACTTGTTAACACTAGGAATAACATTTAGAACACCTAGAGGATTTTTAGGATTGCAACATAGGAGAACTCATCACAGCATAGGACCGTTTACTGTATTTAGTATCTTGTTTGAAATTCAGTATGTTATAATTTAGACCAAGTTTGTACCCTTGGGATGACCCCTGAGGATCTCACTCTAATCTTACCTAGAAATCTGTTTCCACTTATTTCCATTTGCTCTTCCTTAAATTTGTTGTTGAATTTAATTTCTGATTTTCGTTGTTAACTTTGATCTTACATCGTGATAAATTTTGTGGATTGAATTATGATATATCCTGATAAGGTAAACGTCTACTTTATTTATGGAGTTTAGAATTTATCGCAGCCATATTAGCTGGTATGACAAAAACATAGAGCCTGATTTCGGATATATTATCCTATTCATAGAATTTAGATTTTCTCGCAGCCATACCGGTTGGCGTGGCGAGGATTCTAGATAATATAATTTTAGGGAGTATACCTTAGTTATGACTCTATCGTTTATTGCATCTAGGCTTACTGGTGTGGCGAAAATTCTGGCAACATGATTTCAGGAAGACGTGTATGGTTATCAGATCATATCTCAGCTTGGTTCACTTCGTTATGACCGATTGAGCAAGAATAAATTCTTATTATCATTCTTTTCCGTCTTGATTAACTCTGTTCTATCTACATCTACAACTAGAATTATAGGTTCTCTAAGACTCTCCAACAGGATTGTTTTCATGTTATCTTTTTGGACATAATTATTTTGTGTTCCATTTTTCCTATAACTTGACTAAACTCTTCTTCGTTAACCTCTTGGATAATTCTTCTCGTTATGTATTTCGTTGTCTTCGTACCATTCTTGGAGATATTCCGATAAACTTTTCTGTCTTGCTTGACCCTTTAACTTGTTTGGACACTGTTATGGATTGCTTGACCCAGTCTTAGGCCTTGTTACCTTCTACTTGATAGATGACCGAAATAGCCAAACCTTGTTGACTGATCCTGTAGTATAACTATAAATGTATTGTGTGATTGTGATAAGTACTTTTCCTAGGGATTGGTTAGATTAAGCTTATAGGACAAGTATAAGCGACTGACTGTAGTAGACTTGGAAACCATTAAGAACGATTGTATTGGTATTATGACTCGATGATAGGGTATCTAAGATGGATAAATGAGATAGTATATTGTTATGACTATGGATTAAGGATTAGAATCTTGTGTTTAGCAAATTAAGGATTTAGCATTTGTAGAATTTTGGTTGGTTACCTATAGCTGATTACAGATGATTAAAGGGTAGATCGATATGTGGATTGATATAGAATAAGTTAGAATGAGTTATCGTATTGCATACGAGATCAAAAAGATATCAGTTAAAAGGACAAGGAACGAGACAAAGACATATGTACATTGGTAATTAATAAATCGGGAGTTTTGAAATCAAAGATTTATATTCGGAGGACTTGTTGAGTAAAAAGAAAGAGGCTCTATGCCAAGAATAAGAATTGAAAGTATGATTTCAAGGAGAAGCTGTAGGAAAGGATTGACGACAAATGATGCTAAGGAACTGTGGATTGATGAAATAAGGATACTTAGGATATGATAAGGAAATCCAGAATTTACAATTGAGGTTGGAAATATGGTTGATGATTAAGCATTATAGGTTTATAAACATACCCAGAGAATGACCTATAGTTTAGGGTATACATAAATGTTTCATGTTAGTGTGGAAGATTCTAAAGGATATATGACATAGTTTTTGATAGAAGGACTTTGTTGAACCTGAACCAAAAAGATTGTAAAGAGAAACAAAAAAAGATGATTACAAGGGTAACAGATTGAGTATTGTAGCCAGAGCAGCTACATGTTATAGTTTGACATATGGGATGATTTTTAATTTCGAGGACGAAATTTTTGTAAGGTGGGTAGGATGTAAGTCCCCTGAATTTCAGGGTTTATTTTATTTTTCTTAATGAATTTGTGAAACCCATAATTTTAGTTTACAATTTTATATTTAAATTTAATTTTTTTAAAATAAATGTTAGAATAATATTATGTAAGAGTAAAAAATATATATATATATTCTTTTCAAAATAATTAAAACAAGGATTTTTGTATGTCAACCCAGACCCGAAAACCGAATTGAAACTAAAAACATTTTTTTTCTTTTGTTTTAATTACAAATATTTATTTAACTAATTTGTATGAGAATGATTTTTTTCTTAGCCATAAAACAAAATCCATATTTTTATATAAATAGAAAATCATGTCTTGTAAACCAAAACCATAGGCCATTTGCTTGGCCCATTTAGTTTCAAACCCAATAAGGATCCAATAACCCATAAGCCCTAAGCCAACCCAATATTTTACAGCAATACTTGCTGTAACCATTGAATGGAAGGAATGAATAAATTCATTCATTAATATTTTTAACTCTGGGACCTTTCCTTTCCTTCCCGACCCAACGGCCGACTCTTGGGTTTCCCGCCGCCGCCATTGTCGCCACCGACGGTGACCGGACGCCTTCTCGACTTCCTGCCTCCCTATATATAACCCCTCTCTTCATCTCTCTCCATCATTCTCATCTTGCTCCAAATCACCCGTGCCCTAAACCCATTTCTCGGCGAACCCGAGCGGCGCCACCCGCCGTCGAGCCTCCCACCCGGCGTACGACTGCCGGTCGTTTTCCCCGCTGACCCGGGCGCTGTTCCGCCGCCCTCCAGCGCCCAATCAGGCCGACCCCGAGCGGATTTGGCCGCCGCCTCCTCTGTCCGGCGATTTCGCGGCCGACCGACGACCCGTGCGCCACTTCTTGGCCGCGCCCAGTCCCCGCTGTTCCCGTGCATCGCTGGTCGTTTTCCAGAGCCCCGATCTGCTGTCGTTTCCACTGTCCAGCTTTTTTCGTTTCCGTTCCCAAGCAAGTTCGGTTCCGAGTTCCATTTCGGGATTTTCGTTACACCTTCGTTTTGGGTACACTCTGAACTAATTTTATTTACTGTCCATGATGAAATCTGGTCCAACCGAATTCTTCGAGAATTCGGATTTTTTCCGAAAATTCTTCGGAAATGTATTGCTGCTAGTTGGTTTTGTGAATAATTGGATTATTTAGGATAGAACAATGTTCTGTGAATTCTTGGGATTTCCGAAAATTCTTCGGAGACAGTTCTGTGTTTTCAATTCTCGGGTTTTCCGAGAAATTTTCGGGAATAAATTCTGAGATTTAGAAAGTTATGTTTATTTGGTTTTCTTGTTGGGTTTTCAAATTGGTTCTGTGAGTTTCAAGATGAACTGTTAGTTCTGTCGTTTTCCGATAAATTTCGGGATTTCCGATATTGTTTCGGGTTTTCCGATTTGGCTTCGGAAATTATTTCTGTGGATGGTTATATATGTATTTCAGATTTGGGAGTTATTTTGCAGGTAAACGGAGCATTTTCCAGTTTTTGGGTTGACCAAAAACAGAGGGAGTGCTGCCGAAATTTTTAGAAAATTATAAAAATGATTTTCAAATGATTTTCGGATAATATTATTTAAATAATATTTTGGGCGACGACCTTAACGGTCACTGGGCCCCAACGCAATGCAAACGCACCGGTTCGACCGGACGTTGAGGCGGAGCAGTTGAAAATGAAGTTTGGACCAGAGTCTGAGACTCGAAATCAATTTAATTTAATTTATTAGTTGTAGGATAATTTATAAAGACTAACCAAATGTTTTCTCTTATTTAAATTTATGTAAATGGTCTGTAAAGGCATAAGTCCATTCATTCTTGTTGGTGTGTAAAGTTTGTAATAGCTTAGTATTTTTATTTATTTGTTTTCTGGTTTATTGGTTGACGTAAAACACGTAAAACAATAAATAAATATTTATTTTATTATAGAAATTAAAATAATTTTCTCACAATAAATAACTAGGAAAAGTACAAGTTTGTAATTCAACAAATTCACAACTTTCTCATTAAAAGAAAAACCTAAATTTTATATATATACTACAAAAAAATACAAGTTTTGCGAAACAGTCAGAAAGAAACGAATTTTCTCAAATAAATGTTAACATGATTTAGTTCCTTCGCAAATTGATTTATAGAAACTATCTCGATAAGCGTGTAATTTAGTAACAACATAAAACTGGACTAGGACCAATTCTAGAGATTGTAACTAGCACACTTAGAATGGTTCAATTTTCTGATGCTGAGTCAGGATTCTCAATTGTAGGATTTCAAGGACGGTACTAGTCTCCATCAACAATCCTTTTTCCAGTCATAATCCAAGGCAAGTACGGTTGTGGTTAATTACAGTTTAATTAATATTAGAATTTTGCATGTTAAATACACAATTGTTACACGTACTCTCTCCTAGAGTTACATATTGAATCATTGCATCGGGATAATGGGGAGTAGCGTAGTTATCTATGATCAAAGCCCAATAGTTAATGAATGTGCGAGCTTACCCCTCTTCACACGGGGTTAGGCCGGACCGTATCAATATGATACAATTGAATCATCCTAAACCGATCATAGATACTGCATACTCAATCACATTGTTTACTTCATAAATGAAAAATTGTTGTTTCGAAATTATTTAATATTGCAAGTTTCTAATCATTATGCAAATTGTTATTTTCATAATTGTACTTGCTCCTTTCCTGACTGGATACCCCACCCCCAATAGGTTCTATTGATGAATCCGAGCTTCTGATTAATACTTACTATGACCCGGAGCTGTACCCTGCTGTGCTCCCAGAGGAGGTTCCTGATGATGATGATGACACTTCTGCTTAGTTGGAGTTTTAGTTTATCTTTTAAATAAAAAAAATAATGTTATGTTAAAATTGTGGACAAGCTTTGTAATGAACAAGTTTTAGTTTTATCGTTTAAATAAATGTTGTGGCAATTATTAGTATCAATTGTTGTTGATTGTACCTGCATATGGATTACAGCTTACTGCCGCCGTCTCAACAACGGTGCAGGCTGGGCATGATCCGAGTCGACCCAAGAAATTGGGATCGGGTCGTGACAGAATTATTATCGATAAATATTTTATTTATTTAATTATTTCGATCATTAATGTACCTTTCCATGATTTTGATTTCTGGAGCGTCAGGGATACCAATCTCTGTAAACTCTCTTCACGAGTTTTGAAGTAGACAAGATTATCTTCGTTTTGATATATCCTGTCCCACTTGAATTCGTTTCCTTGTGCTCTTTTTGTATTGCGCAAGTTCGGATCAACTTAGACCAATTAATCGTTGAATATTATTCCCACTTTTATTTTTGATCATCGTTTGCACGTTACCGTGGCTTTTAATTTAGGAGCACCAGACCAGTCATTTTTTCGGAACCAACTTCTCATGAATGATCTACTCGAGACGTTCTTCACCCATGACCTTCGTGTACCACTCAGACACTCCATTTTGTGCTCCATTTCCTTCGCACAACTTTCGGTTCAATTTAGGCCAATTAATTATCTACCGTTAATTCTGATTTAATTTCCAATTTAATTTCGGGACCCGACATCGATCCAACCTAGTCGACCCAAAGTATGGACCTGGCCCACATGAAGCCTACTACCCACATGAAACTTGTGTCCCATTTATTGGAGTCCCCGCATATTATTTATTTTCCCGTGATCATAAATACCCATTTTAAATTCAATTATTGCACTCTGTTCGATTTCGACTCGACCCGGCTCGACCGAACCCGAACCCAAGCTCCCTGTTGTCCTCTCATGACTGCCCAAGTACCCTACATAATTTTCCTATTTTTTCTATTTTGAAAATATCTATTTTTCTCTCCACTTTACAAATATATATATATATATATATATATATATATATATATATATATATATATATATATATATATATATATATATATATATATATATATATATATATATATACAAACTCTCTCTCTCTCTCTCCCATTAAAACACCCACACACACCTCACCCCCTCCACCTCACAGCCGGCCTACACCCTTCCCTCTCTCTCTATCCACTTTTCTCTCTCCTCTCACTCTCTAAATATCTCTCTATCTCTCTTTATATATATATATACCTATATATATATATATATATAAACATACATATCTCTCTCTCTCTCTCTCTCTCTCTCCTCTCTCTCTCTCTCTCTCTCTCACTTTACACCACCTCACCACCCTCCCATCACCATACCAGCAAGAGAACACCCCCCCCAAACCGACTTCTCTCTCTCTCCCTCTTATTCAAATATCTTCCTCTCTCTCTACTACTCTTTCTCTCTCTCTTTATAATATATATACACTTATATAACTCTCACTCTCTCTCTCTCTCTTTACATTCAAACTCACACACACCACTCCCAGCCCACTCCTCCTCGGCCGACCACCAACCCAGCCGTGGCCGACCTCCTCCCAGGCTGAGCACCTTCCCGACGCATCCACCCTCTCCATCTCCTCCTCCTCCATGATTTAACACCACCACTAACACCATGGCGCCACCTCCACCTATCAAAAACCGGCCGACCATCTCAGCCCCCGCCGTCGTGCACCGTGCTGCCGCCCCCACTGTGTGCGTGGCCGCGCATCGTCGCGCCTCGCCGACCTGGCCTGGGCGCGCAGCCCCGCGCACAGCCGCGCGCACCAGGAGCAGCAGCAGCTGCGTTCGAAACAGCCGCGCGCACGTACGGTTGAGCGCCGTCGCCGGCGACGTGGTCGCCGTGGCCGACCTCCCCTTGGCCGGGCGCATCCCCGGGATAGGCCCCATGTCCATCGTCCCTCTCCCCGACGTGTATCGGAGGCGATTCGTGCGTTTTGCACGACGTCCCGTCGTGACGAGCTCGGGAACGAGGCTGGAATCGCGTTCCATCGCAGCAACTTCGTGTGCGTTTTCCCAGAAATTCGACCGTTGGATCGGCGATTTCTTCACTCCATCACAATTTCGGTATATCCATCTTCACTTCTGTCAATTTTCATCCGTTAATTTCATCGTTTGATACCTCAAAACTGGCCACCAAGTTGACGTTTTAAATTGAACTATTTTTGGACAGTTTCGTGGAGCCGACTTCGTCAGCTCGTAACTTCGCCGTCGCAACTCCGGTTGGCGTGCTACCAGTTCCTGTGCACAGCTGGTATAACCCTCTTCCTGTCTCCTTTAGATTTCGTTTCATTTTAAGCACGTTCGGTTGGTCGAATTCGACGCCAAAGTTGGTCGTCCGAATTATTTAAATTGCACTTGTAAAATTCCATTTTTGAATCCGGGACTCCGGATTCAATTTCTGACACCACCCGTAGACTCGTGGCGTCGTTCTGGCATGTTTTCATATAAAATTTGCTTGATTTGGAGAACGTAGGCCCTGACACGCATTTCGATACAAAGCGGGTCCCACTTTTCGAGTCAACGGGTCACTTTGAGTTCGGCTCATCGGAATCCAATTTCGGATATACCGTTGAGTTCGTATCGTCATTCTGGACTCGTTGACATATAATTTGTTGAGTTTTGAAGACATTTGCTCCGGCACGCATTTTTGTGCAAACTGGATTCCAAGTGTCCGCGTCAACGTATCATTTTGAGATCGGCACATCGGAATTCCATTTCGGACATACCGTTGGGTTCGTATCATCATTCTGGATTCGTGGACATATAATTTGCTAGGTTTTGTAGACTTCTATCCTGACACATTTTTCGGTGTAAAGTGTGTCCAACGGCGGACATCATTTTGACCCGAAATTACCGTTTTGCCCCTGTGTCCAAATTGGACTTATGGGTAGGCTATCCTTGCTGATTTGACCATTCTGGACACGTTGGTGATATTTATTTTATCGTCCGACAACATTTGTAGATTTTGATTATGTATTATCCTTAATTTATAATTAATTATTTTTTCATAAATTGTTACTTTCTGGTTTTAAATGTTTATATATATTTTAATTGCTGTAAAAATCTGGGAAAAATTATATTTAAATACTATTTTAATTTAGCTAATTTATTATAATTCTTCCAGCATTTAATAAGTACTTTTGATATTTTATAAAAATAGGAAAACATAACTCATTTTCAGTATATTTATGTTTACTGATTTTTAATAAATATTTATGAGGGTTTATAAATCCCAGAAAAATTAGTATAAATTTCTATAAATAACAAGCATCATTTTGGTACTTTATTTTATATAATATTGATCTTTTTGTCGATCTCAAAAATTGTTGGAACTTAGTGTACAGTTTGATTTATTTATTAAATAATTACGACTTTCAATATTTTGTATTATTTTGAGTTATAGGCGTATTGGATCTCACCCCTACACTAGTGTAAAGACCCTAGGAAGTTAGTTTGTATATAGTGACACTCCACATTAGACTTTTATGCTAGGTCCCCACTTGGCTAGTATCCAGTCAGGAGTCGTGTCACACCACTAGTGTAATATTGAACATAGTTTAGAACTGAGTTTGTATTGATATTGACAGGATACCGGACATCTATATTTTCGTACTAGTATTCTTGCTTTGCTCGAGGCAAGTACATCTACACACTCATTTACTGTCTTTTAATGCTAGAACATGTATTAACCCTGTTAAAATACTGCTTTCTGAATAACTGCAAGTTAAATCTTCACATGTTACATTAAATTGGTTCCTACCATGCTTAGGACAGTTATCATATCCTCACATGCTTCTTACTGGTTCTCAGCACATGTTTTACTATGCTTTATACGGCTCTGAGTATTCACATGTTTTGTACTGCTCCCAGTACCTGCCATGCTTATACTGCTCCCAGTATTTCCCATATGTTTTACTGTTCTCGTATCTCTCACATGTTAGAATATGGGTTATGGGAAAACTGATAGTTGAGTACGTGATCATAGCCCCATGCTACGACCTTGAGCCGTGTATGGCCGACATTATGCATGTAGACCTTGCCAGAGGCCAATATCCCGAGGCACTTGTACGTGTGTACATTTAGGCATGTACGAAAGTACATATTGTTCTTACTGGTGGCACTCCACCCTCAGCACCTCTTGACCGATCACGTACCTGCTCCAGTTTTAAACATTATATATACATCTGTCTATATGACATATGTATCCTTGCCATGATAGATTATGATATGACATGATTGTGATACGGCATGAGATAGATGCCATGATTCCTATGTTACTATGATACTGTGATCCCAGTTGTACCATGAGGCCATGTTTCCAGTATTTTCTGTTTTATAGACTTATCACACCATGATTCTTGTTGTACATCTCTTTCATTATATGTTCAGTATTTTAGTTGTAGAGGTTGTACTTGCTCCCGTCCTGACAGGATAACGTTGTAGGTATACTTTTCGAGAAGGAAACGCTATGTGTTACATATTATGGTACTGCATTGAGGACCTGGCCTTAGCTCTAGAAGAGGCCCCAGCGGGGAACCTTGTTTAGTTATTTTTCATATGGTTTGAGACTGAGACTTTGGTATGTTTTTATATTTGGATACTGGACTTTGTCTCCAGTTAGATACTTTGGTTATGTATTATTAAGTCTGTGCTTATGTTACCTTCGCTTATAGATGATGTGTTGTGATGAACATTTAAATGTGATTTTAGAACTGTTAGTAGCTTAGATCATTTATTGTCTATTCTTAGAACAGCTTACTGCGCTTTAACCAAGCGTAGGCTGGACATGGCTCGGCCCGGCCCAACAATTTGGGTAACGGGTCGTGACATCTACATAAGGACGTCGCTACAATATTTCATATAGGGTTGGCTGCTCATTTTTTCACCTAAAATTTTTGTTCTCCCACCTCCTTCCCCCTCGACGAGCTCCTCCCCCTCGGCGACCCCCTCCTCCCCAGTGACCCCCTCCTTCATCGGTGCAGCGATCGCGACGGCATATCACTCAAAGGCTGAGTTGTATAAGTCAAGTTTTAGGATATTAGTCTATATATTATGTATAGTCCAACCGAGTCAACTCTAAGCTAAACTAGTCCAACTTGGTCAAACTAGCCATTTTTAAGTTGTATAAGTCAAGTTTTAGGATATTAGTCTATATATTATGTATCTAGCTATATTGTATCTAAGCTAAACCGAGTCAACTTTATACTAACATAACTTTATAAGTCAAGTATAGAGTATTACTAAAAGAACTTTTGGACTTATAGTCCTAGGCATATTGAATCAGATGTTGGCAAATCAGTTGGTTTAGAATGTTAGGTTACAGATATTGAAGTGGATAGAGGTAGGTTCGAGCAAGTGATCCTTTACAATTAAGACTCTGACACTATGGTCAAATATCATAACTGAATCCTTCTCCATGTCAAATTAATGATGTTAACCTTAGCTGAGAGTAAGCATTTAATGTTTCCAATTGAGTACTCACCTAGACAGGTTGCACTAATGTTAACAGTAGGAATGATGTTTGGAATGGTTTATGAAGTGATGAATCAACATTAGGTAGTTGGATTTATTTCAGACAACCATATTAGTATGTGGAGGGCCAAACAGTTGGTGTTAGATGTAGACTAACTAAACTGTGAAAGAAGATGGATATTTGTATGAGTTAGCTTCAGTAGAAAGACTGTGACTCTGCATGAGTCATATTAGAGGAGTTACTCTGCATAATCATGTACTAAGTATAAGATATGGGTTAGGGCTTAATGGGCTAAGCTAAGCTAGGAGTCCAATAACACCAATAGTAATGTCTGTAACTAGGGTATTTGTGAATATTATGTATCAATATGATAATAAAGTTTGGATAGTAATTTAGCATATTATTTATCTTATATCTAGAATACCCTAATTTAGCCAAAATTTGAGCACATAGGTGTCATAGTGTGTACGCGTCAGTATTGTGTCATGTGTCAAAGTGTGTGTGTCAAAGTGTTGTGTCATGTGTCAAAGTGTCGTATCCGTGTGTATACGAGCCGGTTAGGGTTAGGGTTTACCTGATCAACCGTGGCAGGAGGGGAGGGGCGACGGCGAGGGGGAGCGGCGACGGCAAGGGGGAGCGACGGTGGAGGTGGCTGGAGCTGGCTCTAGCGAACGGGAGGGACGCTCGAACGAGGGATCGGGCGCGGTGATGGCGAGGAGGAGGAGGGGGTCGACGGTCTCCGGAGGAGGGGGTCGGGGAGCGACGGTCACCGAAGGAGGGGGTCGGGGAGCTGATGAGGGGGAGGGGGAGGGTTGGGGAGAGGAGAGGAGAGGGAATGGTTTGGGTTGGGGAGAGGAGAGGGGTCGCCAAGGGGGGGGTGGGGGTCGCCGAGGTCGGTGGGGGTCGCCGAGGGCGGTCGGTCGGGGGTCGAGGGGGGTGGGGGTCGCCGGATCGGGGTTGGGGGGGGGGAAGGATGAAAGAAATTTGGGGGCAAAAATAATGGGGGGAATGAAAACTCGAACCTGACCTATATTTTTAATTTAGCGACGTCATATTAGAACATCGGTAAACGTCGCTAATATCAGTGATATTAGCGATGAAGTAATAAATACATCGGTAAACGTCGCTAATATCACTAATATTAGCGACGTTTACCGACTTATACGCGACGTGAGCTCTTTAAAATGCAAACGTAGTTTAAATACGTCGCTGTCAGTCGCTAATAATGACGTCTTGCGACGTTATAAAAAAACGTCGCTAAATTGTTTTTTTCCTGCGACGTTTTCTTAAAACGTCGCTAATTACGTCGGTAATATGCCTTATTTTGGTAGTGTACGAATGCAGAATCATGTCTTTATTACCTCTGAATTCTATCATTCATTCATACCCGCCTGTCACGTATACATATACCTCTGACAAAATGACCACAACAAAAATAATATCATCATTTTCTGTTATGTTCCTATTACCTCTGAACAGATATGATAGTTTATGTTGTTCTTCGAGAGAATGTGTTATGTATATATTACTACTGAATACATTCTCAGAACCAAACAAAATCAGTGTTCATTCAAAATACAAGAAATTTATAAAGTTCATTACATTCATCAAAATGTGATAAACAAAAGAAGATGGAAAAGCAAAAGAAAGATACAAAGTGTCATGGTGGGATGCTAAGGGCCATGATGTGTGTCTTTAGTTCTGCAATACGTCTTTCTCGGTCATCCTGATCAGCAAGGATGTTTCCCGCAGTCGTAGTCCTTCTCTCCTACTCCGACATGAGTCTCAGAATAGGGGCACATCGATTCACTTCAGCTTCTCGAGATACATTCAGAATTTGTAATTGCTGCTCTAGTTCTCTCAGCCTCTGGCGTTTCTCGTCCAACTGCTTCTCATGATCAGATCGTTTTGCTACAAGGGACTCCAGCTCGGCACGAAGCCTATCCTCGTCTTTCTTTAGGGCAGGGAGGTGTGTCAGAGTCGGCAATCTGCAGCGTTCCAGGGCGGCGTGGTGCCTGAGCTGCGGCGAGTGGAGCGGCGATGGCCTTCCCCTTTACAGCGATGCATTTTCGTGGAGCCATTGAAAGCTTCGAAGTTCGGCTTGGAAGAAGTTTGGAGAAGAAGAGGAAAGGAAAAAAGCTCCTCTCTCTTCTTAAGTGGCCTATTTATAGGTGCTTAGGATGACTGGGCGCCACTTCGATTTCTGAGCCAATCTCGCAAAAATCGAAACGACAAAAATCTATTCGAATTATGTGCAGATTTTTCTGCATTTAATACGCATCGTCATTCAAAGTATTTCAAACGTTTGGGCGCCCAAAGTTTGAAAACTTTGAAGGGGATTTTGTAGGCGCCCAAATATTTTTGTCTTAAAGGCGCCGAGCTATCTTTCTATTTAGACGCCTATTCTCTTAGGCGCCTCGGAGTGAATGGACATGTGGCAAAAAAATTTCAAATTATGCCATCATGAAGTCTGGCAGTACAGATTTAGGCGCCCCTGATTGAGATAGGTGCCCTTCTAAGAATGCGTCCAGTTTTCTTAAATGCGCCTAAATGATGATGCCATACTGTAATGATGCACATAAATCCACATGGCGTGATAAGCTGTCATCTATATTGAACGTGGTGCACTACTCCGAGTTTCTCGAAGAACGTGCACATCACTTGGCCATGATCATGCGCCTATTCAGCATGGCTTGCCACATGTCAATGACACTCAAAAAAGTAATAGGTGCCCTTTTTGAAAAGTGGTGCACAGTGGCTTAAGCGCCTTTCCATATAGGAACGGCTGTCTTGAATAACTACCTGTTAGTTATTTCTTAGCTCTATAAATAGAGTCATGTTCTCCAAACGTACACACAGAGAGGAGGGGTATAGGTAGAGCATTCATCTCATTTCCATAATCCAAGCATTCTCATCTGCAATCAACCATTCAAAAGAGCGGGTTTTCTATCATTAATCGAAGTCGAAGTTCTGTCGATACTTCTACACGGTCGAGCCATACAGAAGATTCCTCGTCAATAAAAGCTCCGAGACACGACGATAAGCTTGCTTTCTTCCGCAATCGCCTCGTCAAAGGGACAAAGCGGTCGTCACTCAGACGGGACTCCTACAGTTGTACTTTTCCAGAATTCATTGTGCTCTTGTACGATTCTTTTAAAGTTTGTAGTAAAACCTTTTATTATATATATAATCCAAATACCAGTGGTATTTGGATTATATACATTCTTATCTAAAAAAATATTTATATATGGATAATAAAGTAATTTATATCCCCATTAATTTAAATTTAAAAAGTGATTGTAATCTCTCCTCTCTCTCTTACGTGCTTACGTGCAGTAAC
This sequence comes from Iris pallida, assembly GCA_029216955.1. Lineage (NCBI taxonomy): Eukaryota > Viridiplantae > Streptophyta > Magnoliopsida > Asparagales > Iridaceae > Iris > Iris pallida. The sequence goes on along the minus strand of JANAVB010033020.1, from coordinate 8,961,292 downwards.
CTCCTCTCTCCTTCCCTTTCTCTTCGAAGCACAGAAAAAAACAAGTTTCTTAAACTTCTCCGAATATTTTTTTCAGGTTATTTTTTTGGTTAAATATAGATTTAATTTATTTTTTAATTATGTTGACATCTAATCTCTTATGCGTTGTGTTTTAAAGCATTCTTGGAACGAAAGAAAATGAAACAAAATTTCAAACTTCTCTTGCTAACTTCATGTTGGCTCATTATCTTAAAAGTTAATATTTTTCTATTTTCCGTGCTTACTAACCTATTTTTACAACGTGAATTAAAGAACTGAAAATTGCTGAGATACCCATTTTCGAGGTGGGTATTTATGAAAAATCCACCCGCAAGGTGGGTTTTATGATATACCCAACATTATATATTTTCACGTTAAATATTTCAAGATTCTCTTTAGATGCTCTGTATTTACAAAATTACCATTTTGATAATACCATAGCTACCCCTTCGCGCAAATTTGGTCATATATATGTATTTGAATTCACAAACTTAGATTTTGATTACGATTTCATCTTCTTCTTCTTCACGAGAGATCTGAATTCCATTGCTCTCATCTTCAGCAGAGATCGCAAAGATCGTTCGTAGTTCACTGTGCTTTTTTCAGTCAAACTCCGATCATCGCTCATCATCATCATCATCATCTTCGTGGAGAGATTTGAAGTTTTTTGGCGATTAGGTCCTTTTTAATGGCTTCATTCTGCAACGATTCAACTTATTTGTAAAGCCCGCTTTTCTCATTCCTGAGCCTTTTATTTGTCTCTTTGAGCTTCTCGGTTGTTTACACTGATATAAAATAAACAATAATGAAAAGTATGATATCAATCAATATATACTTCTAAAAAAAGAAGGAAAAAAAAATATTCTCCGTGATCTTAACACGAGGAATAGTCATTCTCCGTGATTTTAACACGAGAAATGACTATTCTTCCATATTCTAACACGGGAAACGGCCATTCTACGTGATTTTACAACTGAGAACGACCATTCTCCGTAATTTGAACATGCAGAATGATTATTCTCCTGCATGTTAACACGGCAATAGCCATTCTCCGTGATCTTAGAGCATCTCCAACGCTGTTGTGGCTTTGAAAAAAATGGTTGCCACATAGGAATAACATGACTTTATTTCAAAGTTGTTCTCCAATGCAAATGTGCATCCGGTTGTTTGAGCTGGCAGGGAGAATGTGAAGTTCGTTGTCTAGATGTAGACATCAGATTTCACAATGATTTTATTATTAAATAATAAAAAAATTTAAAAAACAGAAAGTTTTGTACAGAGAATTAAAATATTAATAAATTATATTCAGAGAAAACAGTTCGGAGAGAACAAATAAAAAATTGTTTCTCGCATTTCTTAAAAAGTTTAAAAAAACGAAAATGTAATTGATAACTGCGTTTTGAATTTTTTTTTTAAATGCAATTACTATTTGCTTTTTTTGGAAAACACAAATAGTATTTATGTTTTTATTTTTCTTTATTTATTTAATTTTTTGATATTTTTTTAAACGCACGTACTGTGCATTTTGAGTTTTTTTTCACTACTAGGTACGTTTTATTATTATGTTTTTCATTTTTTTCAGTTTGCCAAGTACTGGTTGCCTCACGAGAAAGAAATGAATGATGGAGAAAATAGCGTTGGAGAAAGACATTGTGTTGTGGTGATGACGTTGCCACCTAAACAACAAGACATTGTCTTGTGGTGATGCCACATAGGAATTATATGTCAGAACACGACAACAGCGTTGAAGATGCTCTTATCACGGGGAATGACCATTCTCCGTGATTTTAACACGGGGAATGGCCATTCTCCTGCATTCTAACACCGAAAATGGCCATTCTACGTGATTTTACAATGGAGAATGGCCATTCTCCGTGATTTTAACACGGAGAATGACTATTCTCGTGCATGTTAACACGGGAATAGCCACTCTCCGTGATTATTCTCCGTGTTTTTTACAATAGGGAATGGTCATTCTCCGTCATTTTAACACGGAGAATAGAAATTTTTTGTGATTTTAACACAGGGAATGACCATTCTCATTCATTTTAATACGGAGAATGGCTATTCTTCGTGATTTTAGCACGGAGGATGGCAATTCTTCGTTATTTAATACGGAGAATGACCATTCTCCTGTATTTTAACACGAAAAATGGCCATTCTCCGTCATTTTAACATGGAGAATGGCAACTCTCCGTCAATTTAACACGGAAAAAAGGACAATCTTCGTGTTTTTAACACGGAGAATGTCAATTCTCCATGATTTTAACACGGAGAATGACAAAAAGCTCTTAATTATCTTCATCAGCTCTCTCTTTTCTAGCTGGGGTTTCAGTTGATGCTGCTGATGATGATGAAGTGGGGTTCCAGTTGATGCTGTTGATGATGATGAAGTGAGAACTGATGACGACGATATGGTATGAAGATTGCATGCGAATGGAGAGTCACTGACGAGTTTTTGAAGTAAGGTTTGAAGATTTCGGAGGAGAAAACATAGATTCGAAAGTGAGCAGCGTATGGAAGAAAAGGAAGAATCAAAATATTTTTTTAAGAGTATGTTTCGTGGGTGTTTTCAATAAATTAGAAGGACAAAAAGGTCGTTCTGTACCCTTTATATATTTTTCGTTAATTCTGGGCACGCGATAAAATGTTATTTTGCGGTGGATTTTTCATAAAACTTTTGCGATTTTTGGGCATTTGATAAATTTTCCCATTAAGGAATTCTACTTACTGTATGGAGTTCAATTTTTTGTCCATCCTGAAGTTCTATATCTTTTTATATAGAAAGAATAAATTATTTTTTTTCCATATTGGAGTTCATATCTTTTTATACAGAAAGAATGAATTTATATTTAAGTTATGAATTAGAATAAAATTTAAATTTGCATTAGATAAAGTTAAATTAGATTAAATTTATTCTTATGTACTTAATTTGTTTATGTGTTTAATTAATGAGTGGAAACAAATTTTGCTTAATCTCAATCTAATTTTGCTTAATTTTGGAATGAATGGTATCAAATTATGTATAACAATTATAAGTTATTCACAGTCTGTGGGATAAATGTTATACGGATTTTTGTGTGTATGAATTATATACTATCACTTTCTTATGCAAATTGGAGTTGACATAATGATTAGCTTATGATAATGATATTTATCGGATGGTTTATTGTTTGATGTTATGATCTTATATATTTATTGTGATTTTGACACTTATAATAGCTTTGTTTCTCAGAAACTAGCCTTTATAGTTTATGTTATCAATATTGAAAAGAGATCAGTTTCTTTGAGTAATATAACATATATATACAAATAGCCTCATCTATAATTTAAAAGTTAATTCAGTTTAAATTTAATCTAATATTAGGTATATATTAAGAAGATAAATGAAAACATATTATTTTAGGTATATACAAAACCAAAAGTTAATTTAGTTTAAATTTAATTTAATCTAACATAATATTAGGTGTAGAGTAATTAAGAAGATAATAGACAAAATATTATTATTTTTACAAATATGTTAGTTTGTTGGTGAATGTAGATTTTTTTTTCTTTTTCCAAAACGAAAAAATAGTTTGTTTTGGCCAAAACCATACTAAACCAAATTCCAATACAATGTATAACTAAAATATAATGAAATGATAAAACCTAATGAAATGATAGGGTCAAAAAAATTTAATTCACTCTAACAAGTACTAAATGTAGTTAAAAATGAACCAAAATTTATATTTTATATTAAAAAGTAATAATTTTCGTTAATATTTTATTGGTATATTATGTTTGCTACACAAAATGGTATTAATCTTTCAAAAACATTTTGCACTCGCAACGCATGTGCCTGATACTAGTTATCTTATAATCAATACTCATAACTCATGTGGTTAAGGTGGGAGACATTTTCTTTGGCTGGGTTGGTTCAATTTCCACATTGTAGCAAAATTTCAACAAACTTTTTTTACCTGCACGTAATTAAAATCCGTATGTCTATTCTTTATGGGGAAAAAAAAAATCCTAAAATCCTATATTTGAACAATATATATATATATATATATATATATATATATATATATATATATATATATATATATATATATATATATATATAGGAATGATCAAGATCCCCACACTTTTTGCATCTCCATGCATCCCTCCTATTTGCACCGTTAGATGGTGCTTTAAGTCATCTAATCTTAACCGTTGATTTACCAATGGTTAAGATTAGATGACTTAAAGCACATCCAATGGATGTGAACATGGGGATGCATGGGGATGCAAAAATTATGGGGATACCTATCCTTCCTCATAGAGGAATGATCAAATCTCCACACTTTTTGCATCCCCATGCATCCCCCCTATTTGCACCGTTGGATGGTGCTTTAAGTCATCTAATCTTAACCGTTGATTTACCAAAGGTTAAGATTAGATGACTTAAAGCACATCCAATGAAATATATATATATATATATATATATATATATATATATATATATTTTAAATATATATATATATATATATATATATATATTATGGAAAAAAAATTCTAAAATCCTATATTTGAACAAAATATATGATTATATATATGTTAATGCCGGGGCACAATTTTTGATGGAAAACTGAAAATTTGAAACGATTGTAAAGACAATGTTTCAAATCAACACTTCAAGGAAGGTGATCCTGAATTACGAGAATCTAAAAAGATTTCGTAATCAACAACAATCGATCGTAGTACTTCTAAAAAGAAGATACAATCAGAATTACTGGCAGCAATGAAGAAGATGACTGGCGAAAGATGAAAAAAACTCCTGCTGGGGTGAATAATCACCGTTGCTCAAAGCTTTATTCGTCCTACACAAACAGCTTCCAGGAACCAGCAAGTTCGTCGGAGAACTTGGAACACTCTTGCTCTTCTGACTCCTCGGATGGATACAAACTCCCGTGCAAAAGCAACGCTGTTGCGACGCCTTTCCTCTCTCTCGAAGGCTGCTGGAATTCGCAAGCAAATTTCGATCAGAACTGTGTTAAAGAACACTTCTGAATTCTCTGTTACTTGTGTTAAAAAATACTTCGTAAACTTTCTGTGGTGCCTTCTATTACTTGTATATCTTTTTTGGCCTTGTGAAAGAGAGGATGCCTTATATAGGCCATGCAGCAACTGCTCGGTTGCCACAAAGTTAGGGTCATGGTAAAAACCACCCCGAACATGTAGCAACCACCCAGAACGTACAAACGCACGTTCTGCTGCAAGTTACGCCAACTGCGCTCCTTGCACTCCGTACGACAGAGCGCGCACTGAGCTGCGCACACTGCGTGCACTGCACGCATTGCGCACGTGGCGTACGCAGCGCAACAAGTGCAAAGTGCGCCAACAAAATGCCACATTACGTCTCATGAGTCCATGAGCCCGAGTCCGAGTCCGAGTCCGAGTCCGAGTCCGAGTCCGAGTCCGAGTCCGAGTCCGAGTCGCTAAGCCCCTACGGGGCTTAGCTCCCATGGAAATAAATTTCCCAAGAGCAAAAAGCATGAATGCTTTCAATTGTTGATTTAGCCTTTTTCCCATTAGAAAAATAACCCCACATGGCACACCCATGTGCACCTCCACACCACATGTGCATCTCTAAACTAGCAAAGCTAATATATAGAGATACAAGTCCTTTGGTCTAGTCGATGTGGGACTAAAATTCACTTTTAAAAAAGACCAAAAACCCAACAATCCCCTACATATCTCTATATATGAGTATAAGTGTTCCCCACAGTAACTGTCCATCATGCATTAGGAGAGATGTCGCTGACGACTTGAATCTTCCCGCATGGTTCAAAAAACAGACTATAATACAAGAATGGACTAAGCCTTGAATTCTGCATCATAGCTAAAAAAATTTCCACTCACATAATGTAGTTACATGTGCTTCTGGCTACACATTAAAGGCCCTGTGCCAGCCTGGTTTCAGTGTATAAATTTGGGCGTCTATAAAATACGTAGGATTAGGAACGTAGACATGCCAGCTGTACTCATACGAATTATACTCCAATATATGGAAACCTCGTATGAATACATACACTGTAACATGCAGTAGAACCATAACTAATCTCATCCACACAAAATAAATGAATAAAATATATCATATAATGATAATGAATTGTCTTGATACAATATGTTGGGCGGAGACAAATCCACTACCAACAAGTAAAGGAAAATACATGAGAAAAGAAATAAATTTGGCGAGCGAAGCGAAGATGATCAAGTGCAATCACCCTCGAAGAAATGGAGATAGTCATGGCTAGAACTAGAGCACCTGCGAAAGACAAGATGTCACGACCCGATCCCAAATAATTGGGTCGAACCGGATCATGCCCAGCCTGCACCGTTGTTGAGACGGCGGCAGTAAGCTGTTCAGTAGCAGGTAACCATACAACACAACTATATTTGTCACAACTCAACATCGGAAAATTTAAAACTTTATTAAACTTTTACAATAAAATGAAAGATACAACTTAAACCATTTTCTACATACATCATGAATTATAAAAGAAGAAGAAAAAACTAGGCAACCAGCTCATCAGTCTCGAGATCATCGTCCTCTAGTTGGGACCTCGGGAAATATCGCGGAACAAAACCTCATCAGTGATACCTAAAAATGTTGGGTCTCCAGTCAGGAGGGAGCAAAGTACAATTCATGCTAATTTGACAATTGAAATAATAATAGAATCATGCACTTTTAAACAGTTTTGAAAATCAACTAAGCAGTTACAGATTTAAAACAGTTACAGTTCTGTGATGTGAATAGGCAATAAAATATGACCGGCTTGGGTTTGTTACAGGAAGATACGGCTTATCCCCGTGTGTATGAGGGGTAAGCTAATATAGTTACAGTAGTTACAGTAGTTTGGATGTGGTCATACTCATTACACTACTCCCCCAGTCCCCAATAGTTACAGTCAGTGCTCTCAGAGAGAGTTCCGTGTTGCATCGTGGTTTAAACTTGCATTAAAACGATTACTAAATAATTGTAAACTAACACAAAATGTACTTGCCTCAAAATGGACTGGACTGAAAAGTTGAAGACTTCAGGATGGAAATTCAGAATCGTCCTCGAATTCCTACATTCGAGAATTAGACTCAGATATCAGGTTTACCAACCTAGCTACGCTAGTTGAAATCTCTATTTGCGTCCTAGTCCAATTTTAGTTCTTTAATTAACAAACACAGAAAACACGATTATTTGGTGCGTTGATTTAATACGAGGGAAAAATGATCATTTTAACTTGAATTCGAGAAAACATCGTCGATGCCAGATTATTTATGAAAACTTGGTAATTTTTTATAAATATAAATATAAAGCTAATTTTCTTATTTAATGAGAAATACGTGACTTTTTAACTATTAATAAACTTGTCAATTTTAGGTGAGAAATATTACTTAATTTTTATACGAAGATACTTTTTAATCATTTTAATCGTTAAATAATAAAACACGAAAAAACCAGAAAATGACAGGAAAACCTAAGCTATTACAGTTACAGACCAGCCAGCTGGGCTTATGCCCATTACAATTTATTTACATAAATTAAAATAAGATAAACTGCCGTTAGTCCTAAACTGAAATAGAAATTAAATATAAACAGAATTTTAAATAGAAAATAAATAATAAAAATAAAGATAACTAGTAAGTCTCAGATAATGGTCCGATCCTCATTTTGGCTAATTGCCTCAACGTCCGGGCGGGGCCGGTATCGTTTGCACTTAGCCGGGTCCATTGACCGATACGGTTGTCACCCAAAAATCAAATATCGAATAAATTCCGAAAATCATTTTAAATGCATTTTTAAATTAATTCAGGATTGACGGAAAAATCGGGCAGCATCTCCTCTGTTTTTGGTCAACCCAAAAACTGGGAATTGGCGCCGATAATTTCCTGCAAATCCCAAAGCAGGGAAAAACCCGAATTTTATATATATAACATATCCACAACCAATTCACAGCATAATCGGGACGACCCGAAATAATTTCGGAAGTCCGATTCCAAAACCACAAATCACAGAACGTTCCTGGAAAAATCTGAAAAGCCAACACATACTAAAAATCAATTCCCGAAATATTTCGGGAATTCAAAATAATCCACGGGACCCTTCCGAAAGTCCCGAAAAAATATGACGTCGCTAATACCGAATTCCCAAAGGGAACCGGGGACCATTTCATCATTGACAAATAATAATAAAATAGCGGGACAGGGGGTTATACCTCGGGTTGCTCGGCTAGAGCTCTCAGATGTAAAAATAGAAAGAAAATGATAATCCAGAGCAGCGACGTTCCCGAAACAGCGCTGGATCCGCAGTAACGCCAAGGGAAACTCAGCGTCGGGGGAAACTGTCACGCCCCAGAACCAGAATTCTGGAGAGCGGGGGCAGACATAGCCAGCTACGTATAACGGAATGGAATCTACACCGCTATACGGTCACGGCTGTCTAGATATGTGAGGATTTCACTACAATCCATCAGTCTCTTAAGGTCATAAAATAGCCTATTGTCTCAATCTCAACCAACTAATAATAATCACAAGATATCAGATCACCAAATATACAATTGTAAGGCATCCCAAACATTACATATCCAGATGATCATGAAGCTAGTCGTACAAAATGTAAGGACTAGCAAGAGTTTAAGTCATACATGATCAACCTCGAGTTGCCAATCATGCTTACAGCCCGTAGGCAGACAGTAAATAATGTTGCAAACGAGCTAACACTTGCTCGGCGGCTAAACGCCTCAAAAGAATAATTTTACAATAGAGTGGGAGAGCAAAAATAAACCCACTCGTTGCCCTGGTTACGCCTGGTGACCCCCATCGGGCTGGAAAGCAGGAAGATCCTTTGGTGCTGCTCCGGTATCTGGCCATACAAAACCAGCTGGGTCAGACCCCAGAAAGAGCAAGTGCCACAAAGGAGGCTTCACTTAAGAACTAAAACCAGCAATTAGCACAAGAGTATAATTACATAAAAAAGGGCAGTAGTTAAGAAAAGCATGATGGGTAATTATAAAAGACGATCTTGTATAGAATCACTAAAAGACAGGACATATGGAAAGAAAGCATGACATGATGATATACGATGAGATAACCACGGGACTATTCAGATAGCCAGGTTACAACCCGTAAACCAAACAAGGACCGGGGTTGTAACCCTTCGTCTGAACGGAACTTGGTTTCTCTCACCATTTATCGCAAGATAAATATAAGAAAGTAGGTCAAGTAACATTCTGGAGTGACAATCATTATAGTGACAATCTGGAGTGACAATCATTATAGTAACAATCTGGAGTGACAATCATTATAGTGACAATCTGGAGTGACAATCATTATAGTGACAATCTGGAGTGACAATCATTATAGTGACAATCTGGAGTGACAATCATTATAGTGACAATCTAGAGTGACAATCATTATAGTGACAATCTGGAGTGACAATCATTCAATCATTCTGGTACAATCTTACAATTAATCAATTCTAGACAATACTATACTGGACTAGACTCCATCCAAGCAATCACGGCCAATCATTGCCTACGGCTTTCTACATTAACTAACTAGGGTTATCACAATCCTAGTTACTAGCAAGATGCAATGAGATGCTCCAGGTAGTCACAGGCCCTGCAGCTATCCAGGTTATCCAGGCAATCATTATAGTGACAATCTAGAGAGTACAAGGCATTAGAGTGATAATAGAGTTCAATTATTAAAGTGACAATCAAGAGTGCCCTACATGACAGTGGACTGGAAATGTGCCCTACTCGTCGGCAGGCTACAAGTCCAAACATTTGCGGCCGGGATAACGGGATTGCCTGTAACTGGGAAACATCTCTTCATGTCTAGTGAATTATACTAATCATTAACCTTAGCCCATTTCAGTAGGTACTCCTGACCGTGGTACTCAGGAGTCCCCTCCTAGACATGATGCAAGACATGACTGTATTATTTGTATAAGCACAATCGCCCACGGTGTCAGGATTAATTATACAGGTCATGTCAGGTAGCCGTCGCAACAGCTATTCAAGATATCTCAGGTCCGGTTATTATATCAAGTGTACTAGTCAGGAGTGCGCTACGACGGGCCACTATCAGGTCATGTCAGACTATTGTGTCAGGAGTGCACCACTACGGGTCACTATCAGGTCATGCTCAATTATCAATTCCAAACATATCAAGTAAATTCGTGATTTTCAAGTTCAGAACAAAAGGCGTAAGGATATAAAATGGACGTTAAATATCTAATAAGATATCAATATTCAGGGCTATAGAAGAGCCATGCGGCTAAAGCATATGCGGCCAGGAATGATCACATGCGGCTGGAAGAGAACAGCCCATGCGGCTGAATGGATATGGGTTCATGCGGCCCGAAATCCGAGTTCATGCGGCTCAGAAAGGTCGGTCTTAAGGCAGTACGGGCGTGCGGCGCATGCGGCTGTAGGAGCTTATGCGATCAGGAATGGAGGGGTCTTATGCGGCTGAAGGGAATCAGGGTCTATGCGGCTCGGGATCAGTCAATCATGCGGCTGAGAGGACTCGGGTCCTCATGCGACAGCGGAAGACTGCGGTCTATGCGGCTCGCGAGTATTGGAGTTCATGCGGCTCAGAAAGGTCGAAGTCCCATGCGGCTGGGTCAAGCAAGTCTCATGCGGCTGGGTCAAGCAAGTCTCATACGGCCAGCGGGAATGGCGCATGCGGCTGCAGAGTTTCAGAACTTATGCGGCTGGGAATTGAGCGAGTTATGCGGCTAAGTGAGTCCGACTCTCATGCGGCTCAAGAACTTCCAGTCATGCGGCTGGATAGAACACTTGCCGCGTGAATATTCATGCGGTCAAGTCAGGCACTGTTCATCTTCTCCAAAATTTCAGAGAAGAAGAACACCATGAGAGCCAAGTCCTCAAGCTCCATAACTCCATCATCCGGAGCCTAAATCCGAACTTCCATAGGTCAAAATGGGGTAGAACGAAATTTTCTACAACATGGAACCATCAAAACATAGAAATAACAAGATTAAGTAGATCATAATCCAAGAAATCCGAAAATAAAATAAACTTAGATCTACAAGAATCTAGCCATGGAAAGTGAAAATGCCAAGTACTAAAGTGCTTTAGAATGTATTAAGGAAGAGAATGAAGTAATAAAATTGGAGTTCCTCCATGAAGCAAGTTGCACTTGCCTAGACCTCTCTCTCCTCTCTCTGGTAGGTAAGAAATAAATGAGGAAGAAGAATATGAGTAATAAAGAGAGAGAAAGAAGAAATGACAATAAATATCAAAGGTGGTGGTAGGTAGGGGGTTCACCTTGGGTTCATCATGAACCCAATCAAAACCAAGCCAAGCCGAACCATCCAACCCAAATCAGGAATAAACTAAGCCAAGAAGGAAATCATGCAATACAAGAATGAAATACGTACACGTATTCCAAGAATACATAATACGAACCACAGGCATTACAGAAACGGCCGGGGAGAGCCGACGACAGGGGGCTGTCGACGGGGTGTGGCCGCACGGGGCGTGGGCCAGGGAGCTCGGCCGCGAAGGTGATCGCTGGAGGAGGCACCGAAAGGGGGCGCACTGGTCGGGGCGGACCCGCGGAGGAGCGGGGAGCGGCGGAGAAGCTCGCGGGGCGGACGCGTGCTCGCGAGGGAGCGGGCGGCATCGGCGAAGAGGGGCTGGCGCGGAGTGGGGTGGCACGGTCGCCGGAAGGGCGCGCGCGAGGAGGAGGCGCCGAAAGGCGGCGCGGCGTCGGCTTCGGTCGGCCCTAGGGAGGCCGACGGGGCGGTTGAGTGGCGTGGGGGCTGTCGGGGAAGGGTTTCTGGGGAGAGGTGGAATAGAGAGTTAGGTGGATTTTGATAGTATAAAGAGGAGAGTGCTTCCAGGAGAGTGGGGTGAAGTGGTTGTTCTCTGTTGAAGAAGGGAGTGGGGGACGTGGGAATATTAAGGAGGAGTGGGTCAGAGAAGTGTGGTAGAGAGGAAAATGAGGGGAGAGCCAAGAATGGGTTTTTCCATTGATCGGGTGAAAGGTTGCTGGTCCTACGGGACCAGCTAGAATAATTATTATTATATTTTTTTAATAATTAATAGAACCCAGTCAAAAATCAGAATTTAAAAAGAATGGAATTGGGTTTGGCTCAGGCCTGGGTCTGGGTTCGGACTCGGGTCTGGGTCTAAACTCAAAAAGCCATGTTATTTATTATTTTTCGAAATCTTTTGCACTCAAAAATATTTAATAATAATAATAATACTAATAATAATAATTTGGAAATACTAATTATAACACTATTATTAATTAATTACAGGAACATGAGTTTCACACAAGAGCACACACCTGGCGAGATAACCAGGTCCTCAGAGGGACGTAACAAGACACATAATATCATGCCAATAAATGAATAAATAAAGCTCAACAGAAAAGTATATGTGACTACACAAATAAAGGTCATTAACCATTCTATGTGAAAATGTATTTTGAAGACAACGTTCCACACAAGGGCTCCCGAGACTAGAAATATGGCGCATTAGCGTTTCAACCAAGGCACTAGTGGCATCTAGAGAAAAGTAAATACACGGCCCATTAGCACTCGGATGAGAGCTAAGGGGCATCTAGAGGAAAATAAATGCACGACCACTAGCTCTTGGGTGAGTCACTAACGGCAGCTAGAGGAAAGTAAATGCACGGCACATTTGTGTTTCAACCGAGGCACTAGTGGCATCTAGAGAAAAGTAAATAAGTGCACGGCACACTAGCTCTCGGCTGAGTCACAAATGGCAGCTAGAGGAAAGTAAATGTGTGAAAGCCCCTGCGCCTAATAACATTCTTTTCCCTCCCCATGAACTACTCGTGCTGAATCCACACCACGATATTTGTAATAACCGCTAAGTCTTCTAGGCAATTATATTAGCGGTTATATCCTAACGCTCGTCCAATACGCACCGATGTACGGTCGGTACGCAAGTCCGAATCTATATGAGACACGTGACATCGTGGCACACAGGTGTCGGGCCAATAAATGCGGCACAAACAAAGTCGGTCCCTTAACTCTAGGCCAAAAGCATAAAAAACTATAGTATAGTAATTTGCAACTACATATAATTTTGAAAGTACAACTTATAAGAAATAAAACAAGCATAATATTGAGCAAAAAATTAAACAGTAAAGCCAAGGTGTCTTGCCTGAGGTCCTTGCTGGTGAAACCGACAATCCCGTTGGGTACAGAATAGTCACAGGGCTACACAAGATGAACTCAGACGATGTGACAAATTTCTAAAATAAAAACCAAAAATAAAATATTCTGGAAAATTTTTGGGAAAAATATATGATGTGTATTTTTTCGTCAGCATTCCGAAACTTTAAACGGTTCATGATTCTGATTCCTGGTTCTCCCAGAATCTAAAAAATACTAAAACGTGTCAGATTTCGGACAACTAACACTCCACAAATTTTTCAGAAAATTAAGTTCCGAATTTATGAAAATAAAATTTATATTCAAAAAATATACCTCAATACGATTCCAACAAAAAAAACTGGAGGTCAAACGGAGTCCGGAGTTGGGAGTTATGGTCATTCGAAGTTGCTACAACCTTTGAAAATTGAGGCTGAATTTATGACGAATTTTGGGCTTAGTTATGACGAAAAAAAAAAGAGCAAAATTTTGACAAGGATGGTTTGAAAGATGATTTTATTCATAGATTCGATAGATATATATAATGGCTAGCAATTAGCAAATTATGATAGGATTAGAAAAAAATCAATAAGGATGATTATGATTACCAACTAATTTGGATAGGAATAGAATTGGTTTAAATAAGAAATGATCTAATTAATGCTAGATATGATTCCAATAGGATAAAAATTTCTAATGAATAAATCTTCCCATAAATTTAAATCAAATAAATTATTTAAAAACAAATCAATTTGACTGCAATCCTTTAAATGATCACCATAATAACTTTAAGTATTATTCTATATTATCAAGTAATTCAAATCATATGAATCCAAATCCAAATCAAACTCAACATAATAACTTTAAAATATTTATCAAAATAATTTAAATCAAATAATAAATAAATTATTTTATCAAATAATATTTCAAATCTAGATTAGATAAATCGTAATGCTCCAATTAGTCATCGTAAGTATTTTAAACAATATTTAAATTATCAACATAATTTAAAGTATAGTTGATAACCATCAAGATAATTTAAATAAATTCAAATATAATCAAATAACTGATTAATATATCAAAATAATATTCGATGTCATCAAATATTATAAAACTTACTTTTATAAATCCAAATCGTTATTTAAAAATGAATAGACAAAAAACCTTTTATCGCTCAATTTTTTTTTTAAAACTAATTTTTAGAAGACCAAGAATAATAAAAACATATTTTATATTTCAAATAAAAAAATTCGAGAATATTTTTTTAGAAACATTATTTCAAACCATTAATTTAAAACTAGTTTTTGGTAACAAAAGTAATCACAAAATATCTTTTACAAAATTTCTACGAAAATTACTTTTAAACACGAAATTAAAATATATAGATATAATTTAAAAAATAATAATTTCGGAAAGATGAGTTACAAATCTACCCACCTTTGAAAATTTTCGTACTCAAAATTTAAGGACTACTAGGATAGACGGACTTGGTTGATCGATAAAAGGATAGTAAGAATTTGTGATAAGAGAAAATAGATGGAAGGAAAAAGAGAATTTCTTTAATGAGAACATTAATCAATTTGGATGAAAAATAGAAGAAGTGAATGGATATGGCTTGATGTGCACGGACACGATGCACAAACACATTTGTAGGTGGAAAAAATTAATGGAACAGAGAATAATGAGCCTCTCGTTATATAGGAGGTGGAAGCTACTATTTAGATAAGAATTATGATAGTTGCAAAACCCTTTAGATAATTCCTCTATTTATTTTAAATCAAATTTAATAAAATTTCAATCCAAATCTAAATCAATTTAAATCTAATTAAATTCCATCCTTTAGTTTAAAATCAATCAAATTTCAAATATAGATATTAATTTAACTATTTAAATAAATCCATAAAATCAAATCAAGATTTAAATCGCCACAATAATTTCAAAATATATTTTCCAAAAATACTAATAATAATAATTTCAAAAATTATATTATTATTTAAAAATAAACTAATAAATAATTATGAAATATATATGTATGTCCAAATAATATTTACATAAATATACTTTTCTAATATACCATTTTATATAAAAATTATTTATTATTATATCTGTATAAATGAAAGGCTTTTCATAATTAAAATCATAAACTTGAAAATTTAGGTACGATAGTGTAGGGTGTGAAAATTATGACACGCTGACATGAGACTCAGTCAAAGCCATACGCTCTAGGCTATACACTCAGTAAAAGTCATACGCTCAGTCAAAGCCATACGCTCGAGGCTATACGCTCAGCCATAGCCATACGCTCATCCAAAGGCCGTACGCTCAGTGAATATTTTATTATTTTCTGAGATGACAACACAGCATGTATTTAATAAAGGATAAATCTGACACTTCGTCTTTCATGCAAAGACAGCTGTCCAATGAAGACTAGCCGTCGTATAGGTTTCCGAAGAGTCGGTTTTGTCTTTTACGAGGACAGCTCAGCATCTCTCATAAATGTAAAAGCCATCATTACTGTCAGTTTTGACAGTCTGTCAGCCATCATATCCGCAGTCACGACGCTCGAGAAGATTTTGTCAGTTATTGGAAGATATGGCGTATCAAAGAAGATTGATGATGGCCACGTGTCTACTTATTCAAACATGCCACGTGTTTACTTATTCAAACATACGACTCCTTGCCAACCAAGTGAGCGTATGGATTCCATACGACTCCTTACCAACTAAATGAGCGTATGGATTCTATACGACTCCTTACCAACCAAATAAGCGTATGGATTCCATACGACTCCTTGTCAAGTGAGTGTATAGTTTCCATACGACTCTCTGTCAATAATGTGAGCGTATCAGCTTTATATGGTTTTACGCTGTCCAAGTCAGCATATGCAAGACATGTGCCTTCAAAAGCTAGCGTATGACTCTTCTTCTAAGGCAGCGTATCACAGCAGTTGTGTCCAGAATGATTTTCAACGTGCAGTTAACACACGTTCTCACGTGTCCTACACTCAGCTATCCACTTCTTCAGAAGTTATGCAACGTGGCATTCATGCCATCAATCTCTCCTGAATATGCTCCACTACTTTCAACCGCACGCTAGTGTGTCTCCATCAGAATTTGCCATACGTCCCTGCAGTTATGCACACGTCAAGTAACTACCTGAGCGTATGCTTAAGGACAGTTATCCTGAACTCTATAAAAGAGAGTTTCTTCATCTTCATCAGAGACTACAGTCAATTTCAGAGAGAACAGAGAGATTGCCCAGTTGCTGTCCAAGTTCTTCAAAGTTCGAGTTTTCTTCATCGTATCGTCCAAGGGATAAAGTAATCGTCTTGTAGATTAGATTCCTACAGTTGTAATTTTCTCAGATACAAAATAAATAAAGTGAATTTATTTATAGAAAACAGATAGCTAAAAATAATTATTATCTATATTATTTCAAAACTATAAAAATAGAAAAAAAAATATTTTTTAAAAATATGTACGCTCGCACATAGTCGCACTCGTCGAGCAATTACGAAAAATAAAATTTCGTGTGCGACATACAATGCAACTACGCGATGTACAATATACAAAAATAAAAAAATCAGTATCAAATTTATTTAAAAAATAGTAGAAATTTAGGGGATTTTACAGGCTACACATTAAAGGCCCTGTGCCAGCCTGGTTTCAGTGTATAATTTTGGGCGTCTACAAGTTTACCCTCAAGAGACGGCCTGATATCTCTTTGTCCATACACTATAGGTGAGTTCATTATAAAGTGACATGGCATGAAGCGCTTTGCGCTTCCCTTACGGTGCTACGCCGCTATGATATGGCTTAAAGCTGAGGCCTTACCCCGTACCGGGAACCTCATCATAGTGTCATACTACTGTAGTATGAGGCAACCGTCTCTTTGTAGTGCCAAACTACCCAGCATGAAGCCTTAGGCTTCCTTACGGTGTTACGCCGCAACGACATAGCTTGCAAGGCCGAGACTTTATCCCTAACCGGGTACCTTATCGTGGTATCGTGCCACTGTAACATGAGGAACTCCTCTTTGTAGTGCTGACTACACCCCTCTTTATTTTAACATACAACATTAGGCTAACTACCTATTTGCGGTGCTACGCCGCTGTGACTTGACCTGCAAAGCCGAGGCTTTATCCTATTCCTGGGCAGCACCCCACATATAGGAACCTCATTGTGGAGTCACCCCACTGTAGCATGGAGTTTCACTCCTTGTAGTGCTGCTCTACCGTGCTTCCTGTAAAGCACACCAGGCATTCACTCTGCCTGAGAACTCATTAAGGCAATTAATCCAACCTTCCCACAGGAATCATTTTCTGCAGAAAAAAACAGTAGACAACAGTGGTTATAGGTCCGTAACCTCTCCATGCCCTATAGAACATATATCCACCGTTCCTGATATTCTTCCAGTTAATGGTCCTCCTTTGAACCAAAAGCTAGATGCCTAGTAGATAAATCTTTGAACTAATAGCATAAAACTTTATGGTAGGAATATAATAACTAATATCAGAATGCCTTCAAACCCATTTTACAAGCTGTGTCATCGACCAGCTGGCGCTTGAGGCCCTTGGTGAATGGATCCGTCAGGTTCTCCTGACTCCGAACATCAATCATGGCAATAACACCTCTCTTGATAAGATCGTGTACTGCCCTGTGCTTCAACCGCACAGTCCACTTCTTCCCGTTGAAGAGGTCATTTGATGCCACCGCCGCAGTCGCCTGGTTGTCGCAGTATATCGGTATCGCCGGTATTTGTGCCCCAACTACTGGAAGATCATACATGAGCTTATGAAGCCATTCTGCTTCCTCGGCTGCGGTATCAAGTGCAAAGAACTCAGATTCCATGGATGACCGCGAGAGCATAGTCTGCTTCTTCGACTTCTACGATATAGCAGCTCCACCCATTGTAAAAATAAATTCTCCTGTGGACCTCTCGCTCTCCACCTCTGAGCACCAGCTGGCATCACTTAAGCCTTCCACTACCGGCGGATCTCCGCTGTAGTACAGTGCATATGTCTGAGTCTTCTTGAGATATCTCATAACCCGTTTCACAGCTTTCCAGTGTTCAACACCTGGGTTGCTCGTGAAACGACTCAGCATTCCCACGACGAAAGCTATGTCAGACCTTGTGGCAGTAGTAGCATACATCAAACTCCCGATTACGCTTGCATACTCCAGCTGCCTGACACTTTCCCCTGAATTAGGCTTCAGCTTCAAATCACACCTGTACGGCGTATCGATCCCAGGAAGATCCTGATACCCATAACGAGTGATCATTTTCTCAATATAATGAGACTGTGACAGTGCTAGTCCAGTGTCTGTCCGGATGATCTTGATCCCTAAGATCACATCAGCTTCCCCCAAGTCCTTTATACTGAACTTGCTCGAGATGAATTTTTTTGTCTCTGTGACACAACCCATATCCGTTCCTAGGATAAGCATGTCGTCCACGTACAGACAAACGATCACACCTCATCTATCAGCGAACTTCGTGTAAACACACTTGTCCATTTCGCTGACCATGTAGCCATTTGACCTTATAACTTTGTCAAATTTTTCATGCCACATCTTGGGAGCCTGTTTAAGACCGTACAAAGATTTCACCAACTTGCAGACTTTATCTTCAAGACTCTTGACGACAAATCCCTCTGGCTGTTGCATGTATATCTCTTCGGTCAGCTCGCCATTTAGGAAAGCCGTTTTCACATCCATCTGATGTATCACCATCTTATGTATTACTGCAAGAGCGATCAACACTCTGATGGTGGTCATCCGGGCTACTGGAGCATATGTGTCAAAGTAGTCAATCTCCTGCTTCTGAGAAAATCCCTTGGCTACCAACCTAGCCTTGAACTTGTCAATAGTTCCGTCTGTTTTCATCTTTTTCTTGAAGATCCATTTGCATCCGATGGGTTTCGCTCCTTCAGGAAGATCAACCAACACCCAAGTGTTATTTGAGGTGATAGAATCAATTTTATTGTCAATCGCCTCCTTCCAGAAAACCGCGTCTCTAGTCTTCATCGCCTCATCATAGGTAAGCGGATCTGCTTCCACATGATAGGTGACAAAGTCACTTCCGAAGTCCTTCGGCCTTCTCACTCGCTTCGTTGACGGCTCAGCGAGATCTGGTTCAACCGTTGTTTCAACAACAACATCTTCTTGGACCACATCTTCATTGAAGACCTGCACACCCTCATTATTCTCCGGAACATTCGCAAGAATAATATTCTTGTGCCTTGCAAATTTGTCTTCAAAATATTATGCGTTGCGAGATTCAATGATATGATTTGACTCAATATCAAGAAATCTCCGAGCATCACTCTTCTCGGCATACCCCAAGAAGATCGTCTTAGTAGTCCTTGTCCCAA
The DNA here is from genome assembly GCA_029216955.1 of Iris pallida. Lineage (NCBI taxonomy): Eukaryota > Viridiplantae > Streptophyta > Magnoliopsida > Asparagales > Iridaceae > Iris > Iris pallida. The sequence continues at coordinate 8,941,721 of JANAVB010033020.1, read as the reverse complement.
GCTTCTGAATCTTCAGATCTGGAAGCTTGACATATGCCAGACATCCCCACACTCGAATGACATTCAAGTTAGGTCTGACTTTGAACCAGAGTGCATGAGGAGTAATGTCAGAAGTTACATGAGGCACCCTCTTCAGAATAAAAGTGGCCATCAGTGCAGCTTATCCCCAGTAGCACTTTGGAAGACCCGCAGTCAACAGCATTGAGTTAATTATTTCTGTTAATGTTCTGTTCTTCCTCTCTGCTACTCCGTTTGATTGAGGAGAGTACGGAGCCATAGTCTCATTGACAATTCTATGTTCTTTGCAGAATGATGCGAATTCATGAGACCTGTACTCCCCATCTCGATCACTTCTTATTTTTTTGAGTTGTTGTCCAGTCTGCCACTCAGCTTCGGCTCTGAACTCCTTGAACTTCTCGAATGCTTCGTCTTTAGCCTTCAGAAGTAGACGAATGTATACTTTGAGAAGTCATCGATGAAGGTTATGAAATACTTCATCCCGGCCTTTGTAGAGAACTGTTTGAAGTCACAGATATCGGAGTGTACCAACTCCAGAAGATCTGTACTTCGATTAACCCGATGAAAGGGTTTCCTTGTGATCTTTGTTTGAGCACAAACTTCACATTTCTCTACCTTATCCCCACACTTGGAGATAAGTCCTATACTAGACATTCTGTTTATTCGTTTATAATGAACATGTCCTAGCCTATTATGCCACAACTCAAGAGTATAAGCAGAAGGAGTGATTTTATTAATCACATTAATTATATTGGACTGATTTAAAAGTTGAATTTTGAACATTCCTTCGGTATAAAAAGCTTTCCCGAAATATGTTTCCTTAATAGACATCACCATCTGGCCAGCATTGATGTCCATCCTGAGGCCTGTGTTGCAGAGTAGGCCTCCTGAGATCAGGTTCTTGGCGATAGCAGGTACGTGCTTCACGCCTTGAAGCGTCAGAGACTTCCCCGAAGTCAGCTTCAACACCACCGTCCCGATCCCGAGCACTTTAGCTTGTGCCTGGTTCGCCATCATAACCACTTCAGAAGTAGGTGTGTAGGTGGTGAACCACTCCTTACTGGAGCAGACATGGCAGGAGACTCCAGTGTCTACCCACCAGTCAGAGTCAGTCCTTACCGCATCAACCTGCGCAATCATAGCAACAACGTCAGTGATCATAGATACCTTACTAGGCTCTCCTTGCTCTGATTGCTTGGTCTTTGCTTTGCATTCACTTTTGAAGTGGTCCTTCTTGCCACACTTGAAACAAGGCATCTGAGACTTTGCCTTCTTTCGCTTGAAGGAAGTCTCCTTCACGTTCAAATTGTTAGGGTCCTTCTTCTTGCTGTGGGAAGCCGCCTGCTTTCCCCCTTGATTTCTTGGTATGAACCAGATTGGCGTTAGCCAATTGCTTGGACAGTGCGTCCATCTTGAGTTGAGCTCGCATTTGGTCCTCAATATAGATTTCCTACAAGAGATCTTCAAGGCTGATCTCAAGCTTCTTCCTAAGCATGTTTGCATAGAACTTACTCCATCCAGCGGGGAGCTTTGAGACAATCCCTCCAACAACAAACTTGTCGGGGAGGGACATCGCCTCGTCTTCCAACTTCTGTCATAGCTTCAGAAATTCCTTTACCTGCGGCAGCATGGACTTCTCGTCCTCAAAGAGCCATTTGTGATATTTTTCAACCACAAATATCTTGCTCCTGTTCTTGTCTTCTTCGTACAGTTTCTCCAGAGACTCCCATATGTCTCTGGCAATTGTCTTCTTACTGTAGGATTCTGCTAGGGAATCCTCCATAGCATTCAGGATAAGCAGCCTACAAATGCTATTCTCCTTTCTCCACTTGGCCTGAAGTTTAGTAGCCGCAGCGATTGTAGCAGCAGACCCAGTATCTGGAATAGTAGGTTCCTCTTCAAGAAGCACGTGATCAACGTCTCTGAGTTGAAGAGTGAGATAAATCTTCCTCTTTCAGACTTGATAATGCTCTCCATCAAACTTTTCTAACTTACAAAAGTCAGTATTGAGGAGTGAAGCATTAAAGTTTTCCATCGTAGCAATAAAGCTTTGAGATTGTTAATGCCGGGGTACAAATTTTTGATGGAAAACTGAGAATTTGAAACGATTGTAAAGACAATGTTTCAAATCAACACTTCAAGGAAGGTGATCCTGAATTACGAGAATCTAAAAAGATTTCGTAATCAACAACAATTGATCGTAGTACTTCTAAAAAGAAGATACAATCAGAATTACTGACAACAATGAAGAAATGACTGGCGAAAGATGGAAAAACTCCCGCTGGGATGAATAATCACCGTTGCTCAAAGCTTTATTCGCCCTACACGAACAGCTTCCAGGAACCAGCAAGTTCGTCGGAGAACTTGGAACACTCCTACTCTTCTGACTCCTCGGATGGACACGAACTCCCGTGCAAAAGCAACGCTGTTGCGGCGCCTTTCCTCTCTCTCGAAGGCTGCTGGAATTCGCAAGCAAATTTCGATCAGAACTGTGTTAAAGAACACTTCTGAATTCTCTGTTTACTTGTGTTAAAAAATACTTCGTAAACTTTCTGTGGTGGCTTCTATTACTTGTATATCTTTTTTGGCCTTGTGAAAGAGAAGATGCCTTATATAGGCCCTGCAGCAACTGTTCGATTGTCACAAAGTTAGGATCATGGTAAAAACTACCCCGAACATGTAGCAACCGTCTAGAACATGCAAACGCACGTTCTGCTGCAAGTTGTGCCAACTGCGCGCACCCTGTGCTCCTTGCACTCCGTGCGACAGAGCGCGCACTGAGCTGCGCACACTGCGCGCACTGCACGCATTGCGCACGCAGCGCAACAAGTGCAAAGTGCGCCAACAAAATGCCACATTACGCCTCATGAGCCCATGAGCCCGAGTCCGAGTCGCTAAGCCCCTACGGGGCTTAGCTCCCATGGAAATAAATTTTCTAAGAGCAAAAAGCATGAATGCTTTCAATTGTTGATTTAGCCTTTTTTCTATTAGAAAAATAATCCCACATGGCACACCCATGTGCACCTCCACACCACATGTGCATCTCTAAACTAGCAAAGCTAATATATAGAGATACAAGTCCTTTGGTCTAGCCGATGTGGGACTAAAATTCACTATATATATATATATATATATATATATATATATATATATATATATATATATATATATATATATATATATATATATATATATATATATTGGAACCAAGTAAATTATTTTTGGAATCGCTCCCACTGGGATTCGAACTCCTGACCACTTGGGCCGCATGCATCTCTCTTAACCACTAGGCTAGAGGTCATTTGCATATATATATATATATATATATATATATATATATATATATATATATATATATATATATATATAATCAAGTTTTTAGTATCTTTCATAAACGTATAATATTTAAATACTTTTAAAAGATTCAGAAAAATATAGGAATTTTAAGCATGTGAAATTTTAAACGTGTTCCGTACGAATTATTGACAAATTTGACCAAAAAAAATGTGGTGACAATCTGTTTAATTAGCAAAATCTGACCACTTGTTTAAGTATGTGAAGTTTCTAATTTCAATACTTTCGTTTGACTAATATTTTATTTATTTTTTTAACGTATTTCACTTGTACTGTGTCGGTCTATACACTGTTTATACTCTTACTTTTGTCGGGTCCGATTTTTTTTTTCCGTTTGCCGAATTGCTACAAACTTCAGACACAGATGTTTATTACCAAATGGTTAATTGGAATGTTACTGCTCAGAGAAATTCTAGCCAGTAGGTCCGAATCAAATCCTAATGGGAAATCAAAGCCTATGATAGACATAGATACCACCTCACATAAGCATAGCGACATAGCAAGCAGGAACTTCACATGCCTATGAGAAAAGAAAAAAAAAACAGTACGAAGAGTTCCAATCTCTGCCCAGAAATGTTGTAGACATGACCATCTCTTGACAAATTTTAACACTATGACCCACACCAATGTGAGGAACACCAGTATTTAGACTTTGTTTATTTACTTTAGAAATAAATACACCAATTTTTCTAGGCTTCGTGACTATTACAAAAACTATTCATATTTCGAAAACGATTACACTTATCATCTTTCTGCTTTATAATTTTAGATCACATTTGGTTCACTGAATCATGATCTTGGAGAAAAAAAATTATTCATTTACTATATTTGAATGTATGAAGGAAAGGGAAGAAAGGAAAAATGATTCCGAGGAAAGAAAAATATGAGAAAAAATGGTTCCCTCACCCACCCACCCAATGATTTACTGTTGGATTGTATATCGTTTGCGGTTGAGCGCTCAAAAATGGGTGACAATGGAATTGGTAATTGTTGGTGCTTTATTTACATGGAGAGAGCTTGCTCTCAACATGTCTTGTAAAATTTTAGTCCCACATTGGAAAAGCACCATGAGTTATCTCAACATATACACTTGGGTGTGTTGTTGAGAGATGCACATGGGGTGGTGACCCTAAGGAGGGAACCATGTGGGTGATTTTACTAGGAGGTAAGAATAAGGCTCCAAGGATTAAGCATTAATGCTTTTGTCATTCTCTTGGATTAATTCCACTTAGAGCTAAGCCCCAAAGGGGCTTAGCGACTCGGACTCGGACTCGGGCTCGGGCTCATGGGCTCATGAGGCGTAATGTGGCATTTTGTTGGCGCACTTAGCACGTCATGCGGTCTTTATGCGGCTCATATGCGGCCATACGGTCTTATGCGGCATGCGGCTCATATGCGGCCTCATGCGACAATGCGGCTCATGCGGTCCATGCGGTCCATGCGGCTCATGCGGCTCATGCGGTTCATGCGGTTCATGCGGCTCATGCGGTCCATGCGGTTATGGAAAGAGTGAATCAATGCGATTAATTCAGATCCTATCTTTGTGGGATTTGAATTAATTTCGTTACTATCTTTGTGGGATTTGAATTAATTCAGTTCCTATCTTTGTGGGATTAGAATTAATTCGTTGCTATCTTTTTGTGATTTGATTCAATCTTTCCATAACTGAAGAGGTGGTTAGGGTTTCCACCCTCTCTCTATAAATACTCTCTTCTGGCCTCCTTTGTGACTACGACGAAATTACAAGTGAGAAAAGGAGAAAGAGAGAGAGGGCTGCTGCCGCCATTGCAAGTCCATCCGAGGAGTCAGAACAGAGGTGACATCGAGCGTTCCACAAGTTATTCAACTTGCTGGTTCCTGGAAGCAGATCGTGCGGGGCGAATCTTGCTTTGAGCAACGGTATTTTGACACCCCAACATTGTTCTTCTTCTCATCTCTCTCTAGTTTTATTGTAACTCGTTCTGTCCCAATTGCAACACATTTGCAAGGAAGAACGAGAGATCTTCTCTTCTCTTTTTCCCTTCTTCAGATTGTAATTTGGCTATTTGATTTTTTATACCATCGTAGATCTTGAGTTTGCTCTCTGCAAAGTTTTGTGGGACATCTCAGATCTCGATAGCATCTGTTTTTCCATCTTTGATCAAGCCCCGGGACTAACAATCTCAAAGCAAGATCCGTATAGATGGAAAACATTAATGCTTCGCTCCTCCAATCGGACTTCTGCAAGTTGGAAAAGTTCGATGGAGAGCACTATCAAGTCTGGAAGAGAAAGGTGTACCTAACTCTTCAACTGAAAGACGTTGATCATGTTCTGTTGGAGGAAGAACCCTCTGTTCCAGACACTGGATCTACTGCCGCCATCAACGCGGCTACCAAACTCCAGGCCAAGTGGAGAAGGGAAAATAGCATCTGCAGGCTTCTCATCCTGAATGCTATGGAGGACTCTCTGGCAGAATCCTACTCAAAGAAGGAACTTGCCAGAGACATATGGGAGTCTGTGGAAAATCTGTATGAAGAAGATAAGAACAGGAGCAAAATGTTTGTGGTTGAAAAATATCACAGATTGCTCTTTGAGGACGAAAAGTCCATGCTGCCACAGGTGAAGGAATTTCTGAAGCTGCGTCAGAAACTGGAAGACTAAGAGATGCCCCTTCCCGACAAGTTTGTCGTCGGAGGGATCGTCTCAAAACTTCCTGCTGGATGGAGTACCTTCTATGCAAGGATGCACAGAAAGAAGCTAGACATTAGCTTGGGAGATCTACTTCAAGAGATCCATGTTGAGGACGAGATGCGTTCTCAACAGAAGGTGGACACTCTGTCCAAACAGTTGGCTAAAGCCAATCTGGTGCAGACGAGGGATCCCAAGGGGAAGCAGGCGACTTCTCATCCCAAGAAGAAGGACTTCACTAATCTGAAAGTGAAGGGTCCTTCATTCAAGCAACAGAAGACTAAGTCCCACGTGACTTGTTACAATTGTGGCAAGAAAGGCCACTACAAGAGTGAATGCAGATCTAAGCCTAAACAATCAGAGAAAGGTGAGCCTAATAAGGTTTCATTGGTTTCTAATATTGTTGCTATGATCGGACAGGTCACAACTGTGGGGGTTGACTCTGACTGGTGGATAGACACTGGTGCGACTTGCCATGTCTGTTCTGACAAGGAATGGTTCGTCACGTACCAGCCGATATCTGAGAAGGTTGTCATGGCGAACCAGGCCCAAGCTGAAGTTCTGGGGATTGGGACTGTGGAGCTGAAACTCACTTCAGGGAACACTCTGACGCTTCAAGGTGTGAAGCATGTTCCTCCGATTGCCAAGAACCTGATCTCTGGGAGCCTGCTCTGCAACGCAGGCTTGAGGATGGACATCAACGCTGGTCAGATGGTTATGTCCAAGAAGGGAACATACTTCGAGAAGGCTTATCAAACCGAAGGAATGTTTAAAATTCAGCTTGTCAACCAGTTTGATGACATTAATGCAGTTGCATTTTCGGCTTATTCTCTTGAGTTATGGCATAATAGACTAGGACATGTTCATTGTAAAAGAATCAACAAAATGTCTAGTCTAGGACTTATCTCCAAATGTGGGGGTAAGGTGGAGAAGTGTGAAGTGTGTGCTCAGACGAAGATCACAAGGAAACCCTTTCATCGGGTCAATCGAAGCACAGATCTTCTGGAGTTGGTGCACTCCGATATCTGTGACTTCAAACATTTCTCCACGAAGGCCGGAATGAAGTATTTCATAACCTTCATCGACGACTTCTTAAAATACGCGTTCGTCTACTTGCTCAAGTCCAAAGACGAAGCTTTCGAGAAGTTCAGAGAGTTCAGGGCCGAAGCTGAACGGCAGACCGGACAACAACTCAAGAGGTTGAGAAGTGATCGAGGTGGGGAGTACAGGTCTCATGAATTCGCATCGTTCTGCAAAGAACATAGAATCATATGCGAGACTACTGCTCCATATTCTCCTCAATCCAACGGAGTAGCAGAGAGGAAGAACCGAACATTAACAGAAATGATAAATTCTATGCTGCTCACTGCAGGTCTTCCAAAATGCTACTGGGGAGAAGCTGCATTAACGGCCACTTTCATTCTGAATAGAGTGCCATATGCAACTTCGAAAGTAACTCCTCATGAACTCTGGTTCAAAGTCAGACCAAACTTGAATGTCATTCGAGTGTGGGGGTGTCTGGCGTATGTGAAGCTTCCAGATCTGAAGATTCAGAAGCTGGGGACAAGGACTATGAAGGCGATCTTCTTGGGGTATGCCGAGAAGAGTGATGCTCGGAGATTTCTTGATATTGAATCAAATCATATCATCGAATCTCGCGATGCTGAATACTTTGAAAACAAGTTTGCTAAAGACAAAAATATTGTTCTTTCGGATATTCTGGAAAATGATGTAGGTGCTAATGAGACTGAAATCTCATACGAGCCAGTAGTCCAAGAAGAAGCTGTTGTTGATGAAACAACTCTTGCACCAGAACTCGCCGAGCCGTCAGCTAAGCGAGCGAGGAGACCGAAAGATTTCGGAGATGACTTTGTCACCTATCATGTGGAAGCAGATCCGCTTACCTATGATGAGGCGATGAAGACCAGAGATGCTATATTCTGGAAGGAAGCAGTGAATGACGAATTTGACTCTATCACCTCCAATAACACATGGGTGTTGGTAGATCTACCTGAAGGAGAAAAACCTATTGGGTGTAAATGGATCTTCAAGAAGAAGATGAAGGCAGATGGAACTATTGACAAGTTCAAGGCCAGGATGGTCGCCAAGGGATTTTCTCAGAAACAGGGGATAGACTACTTTGACACGTACGCTCCAGTAGCTCGGATGACAACCATCAGGATGTTAATCGCTCTAGCAGCTATACATAAGTTGGTGATACATCAGATGGATGTAAAGACAGCATTCCTGAATGGGGAGCTGACCGAAGAGATTTACATGCAACAGCCAGATGGATTTGTCGTCAAAGGTCTTGAAGACAAAGTCTGCAAGTTGGTGAAATCATTATATGGTTTGAAGCAAGCTCCCAAGATGTGGCATGAGAAGTTTGACAAAGTTATTAGGTCAAATGGCTACAGAGTCAGCGAGACGGACAAATGTGTTTACACAAAGTTCGCTGATGGAAGAGGAGTCATCGTTTGTCTGTACGTGGACGACATGCTAATCCTAGGTACGGATATAGGCTGTGTCACAGAGACAAAGAAGTTCCTCTCAACCAAGTTCAGTATGAAGGACTTGGGGGATGCAGATGTCATCTTGGGCATTAAGATCATCCGGACAGATACTGGAGTAGCGCTGTCACAATCTCACTACATTGAGAAGATGCTCACACGCTATGGGTATAAGGATCTTCCAGGGATCGATACACCATACAGGTGTGATCAGAAGCTGAAGCCAAACTCGAGGGAAAGCGTCAGGCAGCTGGAGTATTCTAGCGTTATCGGAAGTTTGATGTACGCAACTACTGCCACAAGGCCTGACATAGCTTTCGCCGTGGAAATGCTGAGTCGGTTCACAAGCAACCCAGGGGTTGAGCACTGGAAAGCTGTGAAGCGAGTAATGAGATATCTCAAGAAGACTCAGACATATGCACTGCACTACAACGGGTATCCGACAGTAGTGGAAGGCTTCAGTGATGCTAGCTGGTGTTCAGAGGTGGAAAGCGAGAGATCCACAGGTGGATATGTCTTTTCCTTGGGTGGAGCTGCTATATCGTGGAAGTCGAAGAAGCAGACTATACTCTCTCGTTCCTCCATGGAATCTGAATTCTATGCACTTGAAACTGCAGCAGATAAAGCAGAATGGCTTCGGGAGCTCATGTATGATCTTCCAGTGGTTGGGGCTCAGATACCGGCGATACCGATATACTATGACAACCAGGCAACTGCAGCGGTGGCATCAAATGACCTCTTCAACGGAAAGAAGAGGACTGTGCGGTTGAAGCACAGGGCAGTACACGATCTTATCAAAAGAGGTGTAATTGCAGTGGTTGATGTTCGGAGTCAGGAGAACCTGGCAGATCCATTCACAAAGGGCCTCAAGCGCCAGTTGGTCGATGACACAGCTTGTAAAATGGGCTTGAAGGCATTCTGATAGTGTGTCTTTGTAATCCTACCATAAAGTTTTATGCTATTAGTTCAAAGAGAAATCTACTAGGCATCTAACTTTTGGTTCAAAGGAGGATCACTGACTGGGAAACTATCAGGTAACAGTGGGTACTTGTTCTCTGGAACATGGAAGGGATACGGACCCATAACCACTGTTGTCTACTATGTATTTTTCTGCGAAAAAATAAATCCTGTGGAAGGTTGGCTTAAACGCCTTAATGAGTTCTCAGGCAGAGTGAATGTCTGGTGTGCTTTACAGGAAGCACGGTAGAGCAGCACTACAAGGAGTGAAACTCCATGCTACAGTGGGATGACTCCACCATGAGGTTCCCAGGTAGGGGTAATGCCTCGGCTTTGCAAGCCAAGTCATAGCGGCGTAGCACCGCAAATAGGCAGGTAGCCTAATGCTGTATGACGTAATTAAAGAGTTGTAGACAGCACTACAAAGGGGAGGATGGCCCCATGTTACAGTGGCACGACACCACGATGAGGTACCCAGGTAGAGGTAAAGCCTCGGCATTGCAAGCCATGTCGTTTCGGCGTAACACCGCAAAGAAGCCTTAGGCTTCATGCTGGGTAGTTTGGCACTACAAAGAGGCTTGTGATCTCATGCTATAGTAGTATGACACTACGATGAGGTTCCCAGGTAGGGGTAATGCCTCGGCTTCAGGCTATGTCATAGCGGCGTAGCACAGCAAGGAAGCGCAAGGCTTCATGCCATATCTCTTTAATAAAGAACTCACCTATAGTGTATGAAAAGAGATATCAGGCCGTCTCTTGAGGGTAAACTTGTAGACGCCCAAAATTATACTCTGAAACCAGGCTGGCACAGGGCCTTTAATGTGCAGCCAGAAGCACACGTAACTACACTTTGTGAGTGGAAAGAATTATAATTGTGGTGCAGAATTCAAGGCGTAGTCCATTCTTGTATCACATTGTTATTTAACCCATGCGGGAAGATTCAAGTCGTCAGCGACATCTATCCTAATGCAAAATGGACAGTTACTGTGGGGAACGCTCAACCCTGGACACATATATATATGTTGTGATATGTGGGAGATTGTTGGTGCTTTATTTACATGGAAAGAGCTTGCTCTCAACATGCCTTGTAAAATTTTAGTCCCACATTGGAAAAGCACCATGAGTTATCTCAACATATATACTTGGGTGTGTTGTTGAGAGATGCACATGGGGTGGTGACCCTAAGGAGGGAACCATGTGGATGATTTTACTAGGAGGTAAGAATAAGGCTCCAAGGATTAAGCATTAATGCTTTTGTCATTCTCTTGGATTAATTCCACTTGGAGCTAAGCCCCAAAGGGGCTTAGCGACTCGGACTCGGACTCGGACTCGGACTCGGACTCGGGCTCGGACTCGAGCTCATGGGCTCATGAGGCGTAATGTGGCGTTTTGTTGGCGCACTTTGCACTTAGCACGTCAGCAGTCATGCGGTCTTTATGCGGCTCATATGCGGCCATACGGTCTTATGCGGCTCATATGCGGCTCATATGCGGCCTCATGCGGCCATGCGGTTCATACGATTCATGCGGCAATACGGCTCATGCGGTCCATGCGGTCCATGCGGCTCATGCGGCTCATGTGGTCCATGCGGTCCATGCGGCTCATGCGGTCCATGCGGCTCATGCGGCTCATGAGGCTCATGCGGTCCATGCGGCTCATGCGGCACATGCGGTCCATGCGGCCCAAGCGGTCCATGCGACCAGGCTGCTGCTGCTGCTGCTGCGGTCCATGCGGCCCAAGCGGTCCATGCGGCCAGGCTGCTGCTGCTGCTGCTGCCGCATGGAGGGCTACGCTGACTGTGCAGATTTCAAATCGGTTATGGAAAGGGTGAATCAATGCGATTAATTCAGATCCTATCTTTGTGGGATTTGAATTAATTTCGTTACTATCTTTGTGGGATTTGAATTAATTCAGTTCCTATCTTTGTGGGATTAGAATTAATTCGTTGCTATCTTTTTGTGATTTGATTCAATCTTTCCATAACTGAAGAGGCGGTTAGGGTTTCCACCATCTCTCTATAAATACTCTCTTCTGGCCTCCTTTGTGACTACGACAAAATTACAAGTGAGAAAAGGAGAAAGAGAGAGAGGGCTGCTGCCGCCATTGCAAGTCCATCCGAGGAGTCAGAACAGAGGTAACATCGAGCGTTCCACAAGTTATTCAACTTGCTGGTTCCTGGAAGCAGATCGTGTGGGACGAATCTTGCTTTGAGCAACGGTGTTTTGACACCCCAGCATTGTTCTTCTTCTCATCTCTCTCTAGTTTTATTGTAACTCGTTCTGTCCCAATTGCAACACGTTTGCAAGGAAGAACGAGCGATCTTCTCTTCTCTTTTTCCCTCCTTCAGATTGTAATTTGGCTATTTGATTTTTTATACCATCGTAGATCTTGAGTTTGCTCTCTGCAAAGTTTTGTGGGACATCTCAGATCTCGATAGCATCTATTTTTCCATCTTTGATCAAGCCCCGGGACTAATAGTAATTTAGTCCCACATCGGGTAGACGATGATATCATGAGGTGTAGATAACTGGAATTGGTTCAGGTCTTACAGAAGAATTCTCTTTTAAGGCATATGGACCCATTCAATATGGTACCTCATGAGCCAACTTCGGTTCGGGTCACAACGCGTTCTCAACAAGTGGTATTAGAACCCATAGTCACGGGACAGGTTTGGACAGCTCCAATTTGTTTGAGACAGATAGTGCTGAACGTTCATGCGTATATACGGACTATCTTCTCACGGTGAAGTTAGGAGCATATACAACTACACGGATTGACTTCAATGACGTGTCCAAGGTGGAGCAAGACAATGTGAATAAACGTGCCGTTTTGGTTCTGTGGTCGAACGGATCGATTGAATTTGGTTCAGGCCTTACAGGAGAATTTTCTTTTAAGGCATATGAGCCAATTCAATATCGCATCTCATGGGCCAACTCCAGTTCGGGTTACACCGTGTTCTTTCCCACAGTAAGGATTCACTTTGTCTTCTAAAATTTTCTTCGCCATTCCAAACGCCGTAAAGTAAAATGGATAGAAATATAAGCAATTTTCCAAGAAAATGAAGTAACAAGAATTAATTTCCTTTCCTTTCCATTCATAAACCAACGGAGGCCGTTAGTGTTATAAGTTTCTATAGAAAAATATAAACTGTAGAATGGTCTGTGTAATTAGTTTCAAAGTAGGAATTACTTCTGTAATAAATGTAAAATATAAAAATAGTTAAATTAATAAATATAAAATATAGAAATAGTTAACACAATTTGTCCTTCTAGAAATAAGGAGACACCCATATTATAACTAAATCTAAATGACCTCAAGAGAAGGAAAAAAAATGATAAAATACCAAGATAAGGAATCACACATTGTTTGCTTTTATGCAACTACACATGAGAAAACTATGATTGCAGTAGCACAATATAAAGTAATTCAATAATGAAGAAGAGGATCCCTGCTATAGACACTGAAAATAACATGTGACCTTAAACTGTTTGAGCTCATGGCCTTCACTTTGTGATATGGAGCTCATTCAGTTCCTGACAATGACTTTGAGCTACAGAAGAAGACCATGGTGGTACTATGACTCAATAAATTTTTGGAAGATGCTGTTACATGACACATCAGATTGGACACCAAACTAAAAGATGATATGCACACATTTCTCATGCAGACACTCATCTCCACCAGAAGGAAAGGGTTGTCCTCACTAGGAAATATTTCTCAAGTCACATGGAAACAATGCTTGATTTCTGATGCTTGGTCCTGGTCCTGGAATACCTTCTGGCCAGCCCAACCACCACTTTTCTTTTCTTTTTTTGCACAGTAAGGTCACGTTTGGGAATCAGAACATTGAAAAAGAGAATCTTTTTTCTTCTTCTATGTTTGAAAAAGAAAACCGATTCTCAAATAAAAGAAAAGGAGGATAAATGTTCCCCTCACCTACCCAATCATTCACTTTTTCGCCACTAATGATTCACTTTACCTACAACTTTTTAAAGGAAAAAAAATACCAAGGAATCGATTTTCTTTCCTTTCATATTCCGTGAACCAAACGAAGCCATATGTTAGGTACACAAATTTTTAAATTTTCGAATAAATTTAGGATGAGAAAGCTATTCCATATTTTGTTTAGGTTATGATATTTCCAGATAAATCTACGATGAGAAAGTTATTGTTAGCTGCTGCTCCTATGTTGAGCAAAAGCTCAAGTCTCATAAAGCATTAGTTCCACATCGGCTAGTGGGATGCCCTCCACTATGTATATATTACATTTTCTCCTTTTGCTTCATTAAAAGTTGTGTGTGGGAGCTCCATGGGCCACACGCGCGTGCCGTCGTCGCCGCCCGGCCCAGTCCGGCTCGGTTCGATTCGGCTCGGCTCGGCTCGCGTAACGGGTGCGGGTGCGGGTACGTGCCCACATCTGCGGGTGCCGAATGCCGATTCGATTTCCTCTTCGGATCCGGGCCGAGACCCTAAAAGATTTTTGCTCTTTTCTAAAATTCTGACCGTTACAATTTTTTAAATTCCATAACGTTCACCATTCAAATTTCGTCCAGGTTCAATGAACCATGTGCTGTAAATGTTTAACATAATTGTTTTATTAAACACCCGAATTAAAACCTCTTTAATTTCTGTCCGTTGGTGTAATTACCCAACAGCCTATATATACTGATCCCATCTCCTTCTTCTGTACACAGAAAATATTCTTCTCGAACCTCTCTAAATTTCTCGTCTCCTTCGTATTGTTGCTGCTATTCGTCGTTGCTCTAGGCAGAACTAAGTTGGGGTCATTCTCTCAGCGTCGTGTGCGACAACGAGATTCCGGTAGAGCGGAAATTTTACCACTAGGAGCATTCGAATACCGTCTGCACATAGACCCGGACTATCTCTTAGGGCAGTGCTACGTGCGCGACTTTCCCGGAGGCCGGTAACATTTAATCATTTTATTATCTTACAGTTTTAAAAACGAAGAATTGTAAAGAATTTCTAACAATCTAAAAGATAATCCTCATTTTAATTGTCTATTTTGTTAATTGCAATTTTTCAACTGTGTTAGCAACTTCGATTCTTGTATTCTTGCATTTTGTAGCAACTAGTATTCTGTCAAGTATCAACTGTGTTAGCAAGTTAGCTTGCAAAATTCGTTAGCTTGACAAATTGTTAGCAAGTTAGCAACTACTATTCTGTCAAATATCAACTACTATTATGTCAAGTATCAACTACTATTTTGTTAATTGCAATTTCTAACAATATCCGTTAGCTTGCAAAATTGCTTGCTATTTGTTAGCAAGATAGCAATTTTCTATCCTTATATCACAACAACTTTGTTACCAAATATTCTGTTAACAAATTTCTTTGCTATTCTTAATATTTGTTAGGAAATAATTGTTATAGCTTGTCATTTTGACATAATGTTACCAAAGATTTATTATCTAATTAATATTAATTGCTCACTACCAACAAGTTACTTGTTATTTGTCAAGTTTTCTCACACTAGTATCAAATTGTCATTATTAGTTAAATTGACATATTAGACAAATACTATTGTGTTAGTATTATTTTTGTCAATACTAATTTTCATTTTACTCAATATTTTTAATTTAGGCTAAATCAAACAATTAATTAATTTAGTAAAAAAAATCCTTTATTTTTAAAGTTCTAAAGTTAAGATTTGTTTAGGAACAAGCCGAAAGGGTCCTTCTGTCAACAAGACAAAATATCGTCTAAGCGACCGGTACTTAAGAGTTCCTAGTGAACCTCCGCTTGCTGGGATCCGGCCCCTACAGCTAACCCAACCTTATCAAAACTTGAAAAACTAAAAATTTAAGGGTTTATTACTAAAATTATTTTAATTGTTAATTTTAGCTCAAAACCATCTTATTGAGTAAATATAATTTTTTCAGACCTTAGAAATATGACTTCCAAGGAAGAGACTTTCTCTGCAAAGCCTGCAAAATTTAATGGCACCTACTTCAAGAGGTGGCAGAGCCACATGAAATTTTGGCTTACCACCTTAGGTCTAATTTCTGCCATTGATGGGTCCACACCCATCTCAAATGATTCTGATGAGACTGAGTCTGACGTAGGGGTTTCCAAGTCCTCTTCTTCTTCTAAACCCAAGACCCCTAAGGAAAATAGACTACCATTGCTTCCACAGAATCTTAAGCGCTATGTCTGAGACTCTCTACGACATATTCTTTGAATATAAAAGCGCTAAAGAACTCTGGGATGCTTTGGAAGATGAGTATGGTTGTGATGATGCTGGAATTGATAGATTCAATTCCACCACATTCAACCAATATGTCATGGTAGATAACAAACCTATTAATGACCAAATCCATGAGTTCCAAGAACACCTTAGGCAGGTTCAAGCCAAGGGAACTTTCTTTTCTATTGAGCACAAAATAGGATGCTTGATAGATAAACTCCCTCCTTCCTGGTCTAAAGTGGCAAGGACCTTCTACATCTACAAGGATCTATTACATACTCTCAAGCTCTACAGAGAATTAGAACAGAAGAGCAATATAGGTCCAAGACCAAAGCTAGGTCAAATGCCACAGCTAAGGTAAACCTTGTAGAAATCCATGCAAAACCTAAGTCAAACAACCATCTCAAATCCAAGAAAAACTCCTTCAAAAAGAAGCAGAGTTTTCTACCTCCTCACCAAAACCATCCTCACCAAAATCATCATCACCAAAACCATCACCACCAAAACCCTCAATCCCAAAAACCTAAAAACTTTGGTCAGACTCAAGATCAAAGAAGATTTTGTTTTGTGTGTGGTAGAACCAACCATACAGCCATCAACTGCTTCCAAAGGAAGAAAGAACCTATCCAGAACCCCTTCAAGGGAAAAGGCAAGCCAGAGGCTAACATGATTCTGAATGGGTCTTCCAGCTCCTTCAGGTCTGCAAGCTTTCAACCTGTAGTAAACCTGTCTTTCCATTCTGATGATTGGTGGTTGGATTCTGGAGCTAATGTTCACGTTTCATTTGATCGCTCCTGTTTTTCAACCTATCAGGAATCAGGTGGAGGATACGTGACCCTAGGAGATGGCTCAACGGCACAAGTTATGGAAAGAGGAAGAATAGATCTGAAGATGACATCAGGAAAAATTCTACCTCTCTATGATGTGCTTCATGTGCCGTCTGTCAGAAGAAATCTTGTTAGTGGATCTCTCCTTGTAGCCTCAGGATACAAAATTGTAATGGAGGCCAATAAAGTAGTTTTCTCTAAGAATGATTTGTTTATGGGGAAAGGATTTGTGAAAGATGGACTCTTTATTTTAAGTACTATGAATAAAAGTTCAAATCCTTCTTTTGTTGCAAATGTTGAATCATCAAATGTTTGGCATGGTAGACTAGGTCATGTGAACTTAGGATCTATTAAAAGAATGATGAACTTAGATCTTATCCCTAAGACTCCTATAGATGATGAACACAAATGTGAGATTTGTGTTCAAGCCAAACACACTAGATTACCTTTTAAATCTGTCTATAGAGATTCTGAACTCCTAGAACTCATCCATAGTGATGTTTGTTATTCCAATAGGGTCTTGACCCGAGGCGGTAGGAAATACTTTATAACTTGTATAGATGACCATTCAAAGTATTGTTACACCTACCTCCTTAAGACCAAAGATTAAGTTCTAGACAGATTCAAGGTCTATAAATCTGAAGCTGAGAACCAGTTGGATAGGAAGATTAAGATCCTTAGATTAGATCGTGGTGGAGAGTATACCTCAAAAGAAATGACTAACTTCTGTGAAGAGCACGGAATTATTCATGAGGTAACTGCTCTTTATTCACCACAATCCAATGGAGTTGCTGAAAGAAAGAATCACACTCTTTTAGATATGGTCAATGCCATGCTTCTCAGCTCAGGTGTCCCTGACAATCTTTGGGGAGAAGCCTTATTGTCAGCCTGTTATATTCTTAATAGGATACCCAGTAAGACTAATAATAAGACCCCATATGAGTTATGAAAAGGTCGAACCCCTAGGATTAATTACCTCAAAGTTTGGGGATGTCTAGCTAAAGTAGGAATTCCTGAACCCAAAAAGAGGAAGATAGGACCTAAGATTATAGATGATGTATTCATAGGATATGCCCTAGATAGTAATACCAATAGATTTCTTGTAACCCATTCTGAAGTAAATGAAATCTCTAATAACACAATCATTGAAGCTAGAGATGCAGTTTACTTTGAGAATATTTTTCCCTTCAAGGATAGAATCCCTTCATCTTCCTCTAACCCTTCTCTTACTCTGTCTACTAGTTCTCATGACCAAATGCCAAATTCTCAATCTGAAAAAGTCATAGAACCTAGAAGGAGTGAAAAAGAAAGAATTGAAAAGAATTTAGGAGAAGGATTCTTCACATTTTTGATAGAAGGTGATCCCTCAACTTATGAAGAAGCCATATCCTCTCCTGATGCCCCTTTCTGGAAAGAAGCTATTAACAATGAGTACAACTCCATCTGTCACGACCCGCACCCGGTTTTCGGACGCGAGCTCGTGAGCAAGCCAGCTACGTATCGAGCGGACTCCAGCCCGACTCGAGTACGTATAAGCTGTCAAGGTCATGGGTATCATGTCTAATCTAAACTATATCTCAATCCACAAGAATCATGTAAAACAAGAATGAACAAGTATGGGTCATAGTCTGCAGCCCATTAGCATATTATTCGATTAGACTCCAAGAATGATATGAGTCTATAAATAAGCAGAGTATATCATGGTACTGAATATAAAGTACGAGAAGATAATAAAGAAATATCACAAGCAAAATACCTGTATCATACATCGCAATCCTCTACCATCCCGCTCTGCTAACTAACACCATGCAGTTGCTAAACCTGAAGAGATCATCAGGTCCTCAGAGGACTAGCAAGATACATAAAACATGCTTATCTAACAGTTTACTCATGCAATAATATAACCAGGGTATAAACAGGAACTATACATGAGATGGACATGTGGCTACTGACAGGTAACTATGAACACGGACACGGAATCAAGTATTCATAAATGAACTGCTGGTAGATCAATGGATACCAACCCTCGCCCCGAATGGACTCACAGGTCAGTTTCAAGACAAGTCACCCTCGCCCCGAATATGGACTCGCAGGTGCAAAGGCAATCCTCGCCCCGTGTGTGGACTCGCAGGTTTTGGGAAAGACAAAGGAATAGCAGTTCACTCACTCATACTTGTAGACACGACTCAGGCAGGTACAGGTAAAGATACGACACGATCTAATCACGATACACGAGAGAACCAATCTAATATGAACTACAAGGCTAACCATGTACAAGGACTATAGCTATACTAGCATGCAAGATATACAAATCACATGTAAATAACAAAGTAGTAAAACTATATAATAATAGAAATATGCATGTAAATAAACTATAGAGGGAGGTAAGGTATACTTGTCTGGTGGTTGCACGCAGATCCAATAACAATCTAGTCCACTACTAAGCCATAAAATCCAAATCATCACAACTGTCTCCGAAAGCTGAAACAGACAATACCAACAGTCTCAGAATAGTCAAATTAGCTAGAATTGTCTGTCCTTAAGTCCAATTCTAGACACAGGAGCAAAACGATAATTTCGGGCAAAAACGGTGTCCGTCGTTGGACCCGCTTTGCACCGAAAAGCGTGCCAGAGTCAATGGTCTCTAAAGTTATCAAACTACATGTCTACGGATCCGATTTTCCGATATGAACCCAACCGTATGTCCAAAGTTGGACTTCGGCGGGCCGTACACAAAATCGCCCGTTGAGTGGGACCGTAGGACCCGCAAAACGACGTACGATTCAACTGTCTCAGAATTGGACCAAACTTGGCATACAGGACCAGAAAAATGATACGGTCCTGTTGGTGCAAGTTTCGTCTCGATCTGACGAGCGTGCACGAAGTAATTAAAAAACTTGCACAGAGGCCGATACGGTAAATTTTGACGGATACGCATCAAATTCGTCGCGCACACGCGACCAATTTGAATTCCGTCAAAGCCCACACGACCACGTAGCCGTTACGCACCTTTCGATGCTTTCGGTCCGCGACCAAGTTGCCCGGTTTGGCGGGACGCACGTGGTATCGTAGAAATTTCTATATTTCTAATATTTTGAAAACAGGTTTTGATCAGTTTTGAACTTCCGATTTCTCGACGCACAGTCGACGAAATCCGATTCTACGAAAAAGAGTTTGAAGCTCTATAGGTTGTCTTAAACTGCCTTTAATTGGTTTTCGAGCACACCTAAGGGTTTGCCCACAATCTCTCTTGTAAGTGAGGATTCTGGACAGTTCTATACTCTGTTTTAAACAGAGTTTGGCCAATTTTTAGGCTCAGATTGTGAAGCGTGTAGGGCAAATAAAATCGAGCTAGTTGTTTCGAAGCGAAAGGGGTTAGAATGTAGTTGTACCTGAACAACTGGTTCGATAAAAGATCGAACGAGATGGAAGGAAGAGCGCCGCGAAGTTGGCTCGGCGCTGCATACTGTTGCTGCCATCTTCCACTGTGTTGCGCGCGTGCGGCTGGTTTCGCGTGCCTGGCCGGCCGACTCCGGCCTGGTGCGGCGGCGCACGGCCGCTGGTGGGTCGTCCATGGAGAGGTGGTGGTGGCGTGGGTGTTCGAGTTTTTGCGTTAGGGTTTGCCTTCCTTCGATCGAACAGAACAGAGTTTAATACTACTCGGGCCTGTCCTCTTTCTGCCTGGCCTTTGGCCTGGGCTGATTTTGCTCGGCCTGATTGGCCAAATGTGGCTCGGGTTAGGTGCACGGTTGGGCTGGAATTGTTTATTAGGGCCTTTCTCTTTTATTAATTAACATGTATATATATATATATATATATATATATATATATATATATATATATATATATATATATATATATATATATATATATATAGATAAAATTATACATGTATATATATACACACATATTCATATTTATATTTTATATATACAGTCACATATATATATATATATATATATATATATATATATATATATATATATATATATATATATATATATATATATATATATATATATATATATATATATATATATATATATATACAGTCACATCTATATATATATATATATATATATATATATATAATATATATATATATATATATATATATATATATATATATATCAATACATATATAATATATATTTTTATACATATATACACATCCGTATATATATATATATATATATATATATATATATATATATATATATATATATATATATATATATATATATATATATATATATATATATATATATATATATATTCATATATTTATACATACATACTTATATATATTCATATATATATATTTATATATAGATACATATACACACACATACAATATCTATTTATATACACATACACACATATACAATATATAGTTATATATATATACTCACATATATAATATTTATACATATCATTTATACAATAAAAGATTTAATAAATATAAGTCATTATCATTTAATAACCACAAAATAATATTAATGATAGTAAAAATCCTAATAATTAAATATAGTCCAAAAGTCGTTTCTAATGGATATAACATGCACACTACTTATCTGGCTCCAGAAGATCATACAAATTTTGTAAAACACTATTTACTAATAATAATACCTGTAATCTACCTATAACAAATATTTAGAAAATAAATGCCAATTCCTAAATATACAAAAAAATATTTGTATTTACCAAACATGTCTACAATGCTGTACTTGGTCCCACTACATGCCTACATGGGCTTGAGCTCAGTTCGTGTCCAGTCCGGGCTAAAATGGTATAACTGGTTTCCCTAAAACACAATAATATAAATAATAAATAAATAAACTTCGATAAGGGTTAAGTCGTAACTTGGCCTGATTTTCTTAGTTAGGACATCACTATGGCTCGACCTTCTCTACCAGGGCTAATACACTAGTCAAAACACGCCACTGCACTATCCGTGCCACGATTCCTAGTCGTCTGGTACTTCAAAACTCAACTATGGCTAAAATCATCCACCGTAATAATTAACTAATTAATTATTTATAAAAGTCTAAAATCACCCTTTAAATCAAATAAATAAATAAAAAATATTTCAAAAAATATATTTCCGGGAAGGGGAGAATAATTTCGTCCTCGAAATTCTAATTTCTAATTATTCCTAAAATTCAAAAGGAAGTCTGCTATTATCTAAATCTCCTTAATTTTAATTCCTCAAAAATAGTTGTAACACCCAGTTTTTCAGATTAGGGTAATTTTGAAATTTTGTATTTATAATTATTATTTATTGATATTTAAATAATGATATGGTTTTTGGTAATTTTTAATTATTTTAAAACTATTTTAAATCATGACTTATGATTTTGGTGTTTTGATAGTATAACCGTAGAGACTGTCTACCCTAGAGCCTAGCCATGTGATTAGGGTACTTCATTATTTTTAGCTTGAGGATATTTTGGCCTTTTTGAGTTAATTGAATTTATTATATATTTATTTGGATTTTAATATAATTAATAGGGTGGTGTGATTTTAATATCATTTAATTGATTGTCTTGTGTTGTGTTAGCCTAACCTAGATTAACCTAACCTAGATTAGTCATACCTAGACTTAGCTAGCCATGGTTAGTGATGGTTAGTATTGATTAGTTTTGATTTAGTCATGATAGTTAGAGATTAACTAGGTTGCATTTAAGTCATGTGTGAAACCTAGATTCTAGACCATTGAATAGGCTAGATGGAATAAGAGCCATTAGATTCATCCCAAAACCCTAACCCTAGCATTTATGACCAGCCTAGGGATCCCCCCCCCAACACTATAAAATCCCTCTCAAAGTTTGTGCCTCCTCTTTAGTCATTCCTTCATTTTTCTAAGGAAAGGTTTGTTCTCCATTGAAACTTCTTCATAGTTTATTCAATAGTAGTCCATTTTCATTGCAACTTCTTCCATAGTGATCTAAATTTCCTTTTCCTACTGTTTATGGAGGTCATTCTCAAATTTGGGACAATTTGGAGCTTTGGGATTAGCATGAAGGATCCCCCATTTTGAAGCTTCTTTAGGAGAAGAACACCAATAGGTAACTCCTCCATTTCTCCATGAAATTTCGATTTGTTTTCATATTTAGGGAGCCCTAGGAGTCCCCTAAGTGTCAGCATTGGGTTCGTGTTGGATTGCATCAGTTTCGTGTCCTATTTGGATACGTATCAGTGTCCCTAGGAATGTGTTTGTGTAAATGCCTCAAAGGAACATTTTGGGTCATTTACGAAATCTATTTGAATGGAAATTGCTATTTTGTTGTCGTTTACCTATTTCTTATGGATTGAGGTGATATTGGTGTGGTGTCGTGTCAGTTTGGACACGGGGACACGCTCGCGCGCGCTCGGGATTGGATCCCCTGCTGCTTGGGGTCCCTACTGGACACGACACGAACTTGTTTGACACAAAATTTTGTGGGATAGTACAAGATGTGACAATGTCCACCCTCATGGATGTTGTTCAAGGTGAGAAGAAGCTAACAAGGAACTACATTGAGCGGTTTCGCTAAACTGCAATAAAATTGCCCGCTGACAATCCAGATTCTTCCTTGATTGAAATCTGCCAAAAGAGGCTGCTTCCCACAATCAGCCTCTGGATGGGCGAGAGTCAATTCAAGGACTGGAAGACTTTCATCATCAGTGCCTCTAGCGCAGAAGATAAATTGAAGAAAGCTCGCTAACTGGAATTGCACATCACGAAGGGAGACGATAAGGGCAAACGCCCTAATGCCAACAACAACAATGGTGGTAATCCCTCCAACAATCGAGATAACAAGGGCAAGCAGGCTGTGGTGGCCGACACAGCCCTGAAGCTCGAACCGAAGCCAGCAGAGAAGCAGTGGCCGCAGATGACTTACTCCTTCGAAGACAGCAATGTCAAGCCTATCATTGACATGCTCATACAGGAAGACAGGATTCAGCTTCCCCCTCCGAGATGTGAGCCTCGGCCCGCAGAGATGGAAAGCCCAAAGTACTGCCACTACCATCGCTACGTCCATCATGCTACTCAAGACTGCTTCCAATTGAAGCGGTACATCCAGAACCTGATTGACTCTAAGGCTCTGGCCATTGACTTCAAGGAGGTAACTGTGGCGGCCAACATGGTGTCTGTCCAATTCGACAGCTTCCCTCCGACGAAGACTCAAGATGGGGTAGGTACCCGTTCCACGGGCAAAGATGGAGGTCGCTAATCTTCCACCTTCCCGAGACCAGGCTGCTGGGCTGGTACCCCTCACCACATCACTAGGGAAGGTCATGTGGGTCCACCAGGACTTAATATCTGAAGTAACCCAACCAGCATCACCCATTACTGGTGGGCATATTCTGTCACCATGCTCCCCAAATTTTTTTGGGTCTCGTGCATTGATTAGGAAGTGCAGCTTACACTGACACTGCGCACTATTTTCTTCACTCACTGATACGGCTTCCATATCGAACACTGACATGACTTGGACACGTTGCAGGCACTTGTGCACGTAGCCCTATCCTAGGCGAACCTAGGTACACCCCTATATGTTGTGTCGTGTCGTGTATCGTGTCCTAGACACGAGTGCACACGTGCACGAGACAGCGTGTCTGTGTGTGTATGAGAGTGGTTCACGATGTTTGGACACGCCGTGTTCGGCATGGGGTGACACGATACGGCTCTGGAAACACGAGCACATGTGGAGGAACATGTATGTACACCTGTTTTAAACTTGATTTGATTTTATGTGATTTTGGGTTGAGAATTTGGAATTCCTGATACACACTGAGACTGATTGCGATTTACCTGATTTCGAATACGATTTTCAAATAAGTTTCAACTATGATCCAGGGTTTAGTTTATGTTTCAGATTGTTTCAGGATCGGGTTTCATGTTTTGTATTGGTTTTCAAAATTGTTTTGATAATGTATTGGTTTGTATGAACTGTTAATTCTCTGATACATTAAGGAGTTCACTGTTACTGATTTTTTGGTTATTAATTAACATGTTTAGTTCACATATATGTCTAGATTACATTTCTTGAATGTTGGCTTAGGATTTCATTTGAGTTTGGGTTTTCGAAATGATAAACTGATACCTACATCCCTGTTTTCTTATATCCTGAACACTTTTTACAAATTATTGAATTCAATTGGTTTAAATATGAATTTTGAATGTATAAATGCATTGATAGATATGTAGATGACTGGGGATTTCAAAGTTGGGTTGAAATGGTTTACAAACTGTGATTTTGGTTTCACTTGTTGAGTTCTACCTTACCTTGGTTTTATGATTTGAACTTTTGGATGTTGTATTAGTTGGTATATGGATTTGGGTCTATTGACATATTGTTTGCTGTATAGGTCCGATCTTAAAACCTGAAAACTGAAATCTGGAACCTCCATTCAGAGACACACTGATTTCTGAGTTCCATTGGATTCTGTTTTCCCATATAGTTCCTGCACTATATTAGGAAACAGCCACTTCCTTTTACCTTTCAGGTTTTACTGTACCTTGGTATTGCCTACATGCTAAGAGTTTTGATTGCATGAGAATTCAGTCCCCTTTCTTGATGTTTCAGTCTGTGTATTATTAAAGTTTTGCTTAGTTGCTCTAGTTCAATCAATGTAATGTTTAGTTGTTAGGTTTCAGTTTACTGGTGGTGTTTTCTGCTGATTTCAGTCCAGTTTTGATGTCAGTTCAGTTTCTTAACACACACACATTTACACATTGTCTGTTCAAGAAAACCTGAGAATGGGTAGACTAATATGCAACTGACATTTACTGATTTCTTTAACCTGGGGAGTATTCCAGATTTCTCATTTGACACATGACACTATCCCACATGTTTACAGGCCTTCACTGAATTCCTTTCCTGTTTTTTTTTTCCTATTGCCCATTTATTGTTAGCTCACTGTCACAGTTCCTCACACACACAGGCTCCTCACATCCTGTCACTACACTCTCATCCCTTGCATACTCACATTGACACACCCACACTCTTCACTTTCCCTCTCTACATCTATATATATATATGCAATATGAGGCAATAAATATGTATGAGTGCATAGGTGTTTTAATGTAATTCACAAACATGTAAGAATAAGGGTAAATGACTAATGTAATGTAATACAAGGTATATAGGAAAGCATGAATGTATGAATATGTATGTATGTATCTATGTGTATATGAAATATGAATGAAAGGTAGCTGCCTTCATATATGCATATAGGCAATAGATTGCATTGGAACATGGTGTAATGTAAAGTGTAAGATGCAAGGTAGATACAATGTTATATGCATGATTAAAACCAAATAAATGCAAGCATGTATGTGTAAAATATGTATGCATAGATATATGTTTTGTGTTAGCATGCTTGATATGTGATTAACATATAGATAGTATAGTCTATGCCTTCCATTTCACCTCCATGTTCACACACATAGCCTTACATGCTAGTTCCCTCTCTAACTTTCTCTCATTGTATAATGTTGTAAATATATGAAATCCTATATACATATAGCTATATATAAATTCCATGATAAATATCTAAATGTGAATGTGCCTTGATGTGTGGCTTGTGTTTGGCTTGTGTAGCCTTGTGATTGGTGTATGATTACTAGACTAGGTTTGGTTAGGACTAGTGAGACTTGTTAGACTTGTTTGGGCTAGGATTTGACCTAGTTTGACTAGTGTGGTTGACTAGAGTTGACCAAGTGTCAACTTTAGCCTAGTTTGACCTAGACAGCATGCAGATGCATTGTACATTTCATATATCACCCTCTGTATACATCTTGACTTGTGTTGCTCTAACTAGGAGTCAGGTACCTCATCTCGGACAGTACGTTTACTTCAGACATTCAGATACGAGGCGAGTACATTCTCTGACCGTTTCATACTTGTCTGGATTTATATTCTTGCTCTAGATTACTGTACTTGATGCTGACACTACCATTATCACGGATTGGTACTATACGGATCTTCTTCTGAGATGTTATCTCCTTGTATTCACTAAATACATATTGTGATGTGCGTTTCACTTACATATTGTATTTATTGAATACCCTTATCATTGTACACTCATTGTGCATATTGTACTCTCATTATCACATTGACCCATTGTACAAGCCATTATACAAGCTATTATACAAGCCATTGTACAAGCCATTGTACAAGCCATTGTATAAGGTAACGTAACTGAATTGGATCCTTGTGTATTGATTGGGGAGGGAGAGTAGAAGTGGTTATGTGATCAATCCTATTGTATAAGAAATTGTATATGTCCATTGTACATTCACGTACAAAGGAGTCCCATTTTATTGTACAACCTAACCCGTTTACATAACCATATTGTACTCTAAATCACAGTAGGCTTACAGTTCTTACTTATCATATTTAGATATTTCCAGTTATCAAATCTCTACTGTTTTTTATATACTTCTTTCTTTCAGCGTTTTATGTACCTTACTCTATTGCATGCTTTATATTTTCTAACATGATATGAACTGCGTGAGATGTTTTGTGCTCGCTCCCGTCCTGACTGGACTTGTTGAAATTTTTACAGAGGATGATGAGGAACCCTGCACCCCCTTACTTGGAGCTTGCCTAGTTGACACTCGCGACCTGGACCCCTGGGGAGGTTCAGGCAGCTGCTCAGAATGATACCTTGTATAGTGTAGATAGCTTAGATTGTTCTTCTTTTTGTGTTTAGTTGTTGTCCTTATTTTCAGAGTTGTATATTTTAGAGATGTTAAGACTTGTATCTCTTTTCGGTTGTACCTCGGTTGAGGATTTCTTATCTATTTTATCGTGCTACATTCTACCTTAGATTGTGATTGGGTTGTACCTCTGTATTGGCCTCCTTATGGAGAGTATTCATATTATGCTAGTTATAGTTCATGACCTAGAACAGCATTCTACCGCCGATACTGCGGCGTAGGCTGGGCGTTGTTACGTTCTCGTACCCTCACAGTGGGTGCGGGTCGTGACACATTTTTAGTGGTGGCCCATGCAGGTCGAGTTTATGTAGTGGTAATCGAACTAGAGTATCACTACAGCCTGCAGTAGGATTAGGATTATTTTTGGAGGTACTCAATCACATTAGGAAAAACTCCTTATCAGATCCCTTTTATCTAAATTTGTTGCTTATTGTTTCTCTTGAATATAAACTGATCTTCTTTGAATTTTCACTTCATTCTCAGAAATTGTTTCTTGTTTTGATCTGTCTTCATGATGGTTATGAAGACATGATCTCATCGCTTCGGTTCGGGGGATACTATCGAGAGGCTGGCCACCTCTCGTCCTGTTCATCAGGGCCTCGAGACCGCAGCTCTTGTTGTGCCGACTCAGGTTGGCGTTCTGCTACATTGGAGGTGCACCTCTATCTGTACGGAGATTTTCTCCCATCATTTCTGACTTCTCTCAGCAGCGATGATTCATGCAGCATCAGCAGCAAACCAAGGGAAACTAGCAGGGCGAGCTATCGTCGGGACAGTCAAGGATGCACGGACCGTTGGAGATCTAGTTGCAGGTTCCGTTCTTTTAATTTCATTTCCGCAATTGCCTCTTATAGCTGTCTTGAAATTCGATTCTCCCTGTTCCTTGTTGATTTATCAATTTTGTCCTGTTGTTTTTGGTGTTATGTTGATTTTCTTCTGAGATAAATCATATGGGCTAGGTCACCTAAATCATGGGATCTAGAATCTTCGATGGTTGTGTTAGTTGGCATAGTGAGGACATGTAGTCAGATTTTGGATGTATTTCTCGGGTATGGGAATTTAAGGTTTTCGCCGTCGCATGCGGCAATATAAAAATTTTAAATACCATGAACCTAAGGGTACGTACCTCAGTCGAGGACTCTGTGATTATCGTAGCCTTGCTCACTAATACGACGAAGATTCTGAGTATCATGATTTTGGACAGACGCATATGATTATCTGACGGTATGTTTGAGACTTTGATTGTGGGGTGTTTGACCTAGAAGGACTACTACCATTTTAATTTCGAGGACGAAATTTTTATAAGGTGGGTAGGATTGTAACACCCAGTTTTCCAGATGAGGATAATTTTGAAATTTTATATTTATAATTATTATTTATTGATATTTAAATAATGATATGGTTTTTGGTAATTTTTAATCATTTTAAAACTATTTTAAATCATGACTTATGATTTTGGTGTTTTGATAGTGTAACCGTAGAGACTGTCTACCCTAGAGCCTAGCCATATGATTAGGGTACTTCATTATTTTTAGCTTGAGGGTATTTTGGCCTTTTTGAATTAATTGAATTTATTATATATTTATTTGGATTTTAATATAATTAATGGGGTGGTGTGATTTTAATATCATTTAATTGATTGTCTTGTGTTGTGTTAGCCTAACCTAGATTGACCTAACCTAGATTAGTCATACCTAGACTTAGCTAGCCATGGTTAGTGATGATTAGTATTGATTAGTTTGTATTTAGTCATGATAGTTAGAGATTAACTAGGTTGCATTTAAGTCATGTGTGAAACCTAGATTCTAGACCATTGAATAGGCTAGATGGAATGAGAGCCATTAGATTCATCCCAAAACCCTAACCCTAGCATTTATGACCAGCCTAAGGATCCCCCCCCCAACACTATAAAATCCCTCTCAAAGTTTGTGCCTCCTTTTTAGTCATTCCTTCATTTTTCTAAGGAAAGGTTTGTTCTCCATTGAAACTTCTTCATAGTTTATTCAATAGTAGTCCATTTTCATTGCAACTTCTTCCATAGTGATCTAAATTTCCTTCTCCTACTGTTTATGGAGGTCATTCTCAAATTTGGGACAATTTGGAGCTTTGGGATTAGCATGAAGGATCCCCCATTTTGAAGCTTCTTTAGGAAAGAACACCAATAGGTAACTCCTCCATTTCTCCATGAAATTTTGATTTGTTTTCATATTTAGGGAGCCCTAGGAGTCCCCTAAGTGTCAGCATTGGGTTCATGTCGGATTGCATCAGTTTTGTGTCCTATTTGGACACGTATCAGTGTCCCTAGGAATGTGTTTGTGTAAATGCCTCAAAGGAATATTTTGGGTCATTTACGAAATCTATTTGAATGGAAATTGCTATTTTGTTGTCGTTTACCTATTTCTTATGGATTGAGGTGATATTGGTGTGGTGTCGTGTCAGTTTGGACATGGGGACACGCTCGCGCGCGCTCGGGATTGGATCTCCTGCTACTTGGGGTCCCTACTGGACACGACACGAACTTGTTTGACACGAAATTTTGTGGGATCAATGGGGCATGCTCTGTCACCATGCTCCCCAAATTTCTTTGGGTCTCGTGCATTGATTAGGAAGTTATTCGTCGTGCACGGGGCTTACACTGACACTGCGTATTGTTTTCTTCACTCACTGATACGGCTTCCATATCGGACACGGACACGACTTGGACACGTTGCAGGCACTTGTGCACGTAGCCCTATCCTAGGCGAACCTAGGTACACCCCCACGTGTTATGTCGTGTCGTGTATCGTGTCCTAGACACGAGTGCACACGTGCACGAGACAGCGTGTCTGTGTGTGCACGAGAGTGGTTCACGATGTTTGGACACGCCGTGTTCGGCATGGGTGACACGATACGACTCTGGGAACACGAGCACATGTGGAGGAACATGTATGTACACCTGTTTTGAACTTGATTTGGTTTTATGTGATTTTGGGTTGAGAATTTGGAATTCCTGATACACACTGAGACTGATTGGGATTT
Organism: Iris pallida; assembly: GCA_029216955.1. Taxonomy (NCBI): domain Eukaryota; kingdom Viridiplantae; phylum Streptophyta; class Magnoliopsida; order Asparagales; family Iridaceae; genus Iris; species Iris pallida. Next base: position 8,911,453 of record JANAVB010033020.1, on the reverse strand, counting down.
ACCTGATTTCGAATACGATTTTCAAATAAGTTTCAACTATGATCCAGGGTTTAGTTTATGTTTTAGATTGTTTCAGGATCAGGTTTCATGTTTTGTATTGGTTTTCGAAATTGTTTTGATAATGTATTGGTTTGTATGAACTGTTAATTCTCTGATACATTAAGGAGTTCACTGTTACTGATTTTTTGGTTATTAACATGTTTAGTTTACATATATGTCTAGATTACATTTCTTGAATGTTGGCTTAGGATTTCATTTGAGTTTGGGTTTTCGAAATGATAAACTGATACCTACATCCCTGTTTTCTTATATCCTGAACACTCTTTACAAATTATTGAATTCAATTGGTTTAAATATGAATTTTGAATGTATAAATGCATTGATAGATATGTAGATGACTGGGGATTTCAAAGTTGGGTTGAAATGGTTTATAAACTGTGATTTTGGTTTCACTTGTTGAGTTCTACCTTACCTTGGTTTTATGATTTGAACTTTTGGATGTTGTATTAGTTGGTATATGGATTTGGGTCTATTGACATATTGTTTGCTGTATAGGTCCGATCTTAAAACCTGAAAACTGAAATCTGGAACCTCCTCTCAAAGACACACTGATTTCTGAGTTCCATTGGATTCTGTTTTCCCATATAGTTCCTGCACTATATTAGGAAACAGCCACTTCCTTTTACCTTTCAGGTTTCACTGTACCTTGGTATTGCCTACATGCTAAGAGTTTTGATTGCATGAGAATTCAGTCCCCTTTCTTGATGTTTCAGTCTATGTATTATTGAAGTTTTACTTAGTTGCTCTAGTTCAATCAATGTAATATTTAGTTGTTAGGTTTCAGTTTACTGGTGGTGTTTCCTGCTGATTTCAGTCCAGTTTTGATGTCAGTTCAGTTTCTTAACACACACACATTTACACATTGCATGTTCAAGAAAACCTGAGAATGGGTAGACTAATATGCAACTGACATTTACTGATTTCTTTAACCTGGGGAGTATTCCAGATTTCTCGTTTGACACATGACACTATCCCACATGTTTACAGGCCTTCACTGAATTCCTTCCCTGTTTTTTTCCTATTGCCCATTTATTGTTAGCTCACTGTCACAGTTCCTCACACACACAGGCTCCTCACATCCTGTCACTACACTCTCACCCCTTGCATACTCACATTGACACACCCATACTCTTCCCTTTCCCTCTCTACATCTATATATATATGCAATATGAGGCAATAAATATGTATGAGTGCATAGGTGTTTTAATGTAATTCACAAACATGTAAGAATGAGGGTAAATGACTAATGTAATGTAATACAAGGTATATAGGAAAGCATGAATGTATGAATATGTATGTATGTATCTATGTGTATATGAAATATGAATGAAAGGTAGTTGCCTTCATATATGCATATAGACAATAGATTGCATTAGAACATGGTGTAATGTAAAGTATAAGATGCAAGGTAGATACAATGTAATATGCATGATTAAAACCAAATAAATGCAAGCATGTATGTGTAAAATATGTATGCATAGATATATGTTTTGTGTTAGCATGCTTGATATGTGATTAACATATAGATAGTATAGTCTATGCCTTCCATTTCACCTCCATGTTCACACACATAGCCTTACATGCTAGTTCCCTCTCTAACTTTCTCTCATTGTATAATGTTGTAAATATATGAAATCCTATATACATATAGCTATATATAAATTCCATGATAAATATCTAAATGTGAATGTGCCTTGATGTGTGGCTTGTGTTTGGCTTGTGTAGCCTTGTGATTGGTGTATGATTACTAGACTAGGTTTGGTTAGGACTAGTGAGACTTGTTAGACTTGTTTGGGCTAGGATTTGACCTAGTTTGACTAGTGTGGTTGACTAGAGTTGACCAAGTGTCAACTTTAGCCTAGTTTAACCTAGACAGCATGCAGATGCATTGTACATTTCATATATCACCCTCTGTATACATCTTGACTTGTGTTGCTCTAACTAGGAGTCAGGTACCTCATCTCGGACAGTACGTTTACTTCAGACATTCAGATACGAGGCGAGTACATTCTCTGACCGTTTCATACTTGTCTGGATTTATATTCTTGCTCTAGATTATTGTACTTGATGCTGACACTATCATTATCACGGATTGGTACTATACGGATCTTCTTTTGAGATGTTATCTCCTTGTATTCACTAAATACATATTGTGATGTGCGTTTCACTTACATATTGTATTTATTGAATACCCTTATCATTGTACACTCATTGTGCATATTGTACTCTCATTATCACATTGAGCCATTGTACAAGCCATTGTACAAGCTATTGTACAAGCCATTGTACAAGCCATTGTACAAGCCATTGTATAAGGTAACGTAACTGAATTGGATCCTTGTGTATTGATTGGGAAGGGAGAGTAGAAGTGGTTATGTGATCAATCCTATTGTATAAAAAATTATATATGTCCATTGTACACTCACGTACAAAGGAGTCCCATTTTATTGTACAACCTAACCCGTTTACATAACCATATTGTACTCTAAATCACAGTAGGCTTACAGTTCTTACTTATCATATTTAGATATTTCCAGTTATCAAATCTCTACTGTTTTCATATACTTCTTTCTTTCAGCGTTTTATGTACCTTACTCTATTGCATGCTTTATATTTCCTAACATGATATGAACTGCGTGAGATGTTTTGTGCTCGCTCCCGTCCTGACTGGACCTGTTGAAATTTTTACAGAGGATGATGAGGAACCCTGTACCCCCTTACTTGGAGCTTGCCTAGTTGACACTCGTGACCTGGACCCCTGGGGAGGTTCAGGCAGCTGCTCAGGATGATACCTTGCATAGTGTAGATAGCTTAGATTGTTCTTCTTTTTATGTTTAGCTGTTGTCCTTATTTTCAGAGTTGTATATTTTAGAGATGTTAAGACTTGTATCTCTTTTCGGTTGTACCTCAGTTGAGGATTTCTTATCTATTTCATCGTGCTACATTCTACCTTAGATTATGATTGGGTTGTACCTCTGTGTTGGCCTCCTTATGGAGAGTATTCATATTATGCTAGTTATAGTTCATGACCTAGAACAGCGTTCTACCGCCAACACTGCGGCGTAGGCTGGGCGTTTTTACGTTCTAGTACCCTCACAGTGGGTGCGGGTCGTGACAATAGTTTACACCCTTCCCCTAGCAATTTTAGTACCTATGAAATCTCGAGGACTTCTACCCACCTTTGGTCACACTACTCCCTCGAAACACAGGTCACTAAAACCTTATAACCTTCTAACTAGTTGCTAACAATTCCACCAACAGATATCTAGGGCTTGTGGCATCTATACTTGTAGTGCCCCGTCCCGCTCAGTCAATCGGAGGAATCGAAACGCCGACGGCGTTCAGACTTAGCCTTACAACGGCGACTCGAAGACATCTCGGTCGAGGCGACCGCTCGCTCAGGTGGGGTAGTTTCGGTGAACTTGCCTCATCTTTGCCTTCACATAATAAATCGTGTTTTCAACTTGCACAAGTAGGCTTAATAATAAAAGAGATGAATCCACATAGCTAAGGGAATAATCCCGATGGATCAAAATGAGTTATAGAACATGGAAAATGTCCCACGGTCGGCTTAGAGTTGGTGCACGACGTGCTTTGAAAATGACACTCGGTCCTTCGTCCCGTGGCTTGGGAGAAGGAAAGTTGGTCTTCGACACAAAGTTATGAAATAGCCTAAGTCATAGGTGTCGCCTGCGTGAATGCTTGTTAAAGCATGCACGGTCCTATCGTCCAGGGCTTGGCATAGCCCTGGCTTGCCCAAGAGTTAAGTTGCGTCGCATGACTGCTGGCGTAAGCCTAAGCCCCCAAATGACTTGGTCGTCCAAAGTTGAGTACGTGCACGGCACGTTTCCTCGGAGCAAGGCTCGGCGCAGCCTTTGTTCGTTAAGTGTAGGCTTGAGTAAATTAGGCAAAGTTATGCCGGTCGATCTAAGTCATTCTAAGTACTGTCCCGCTTATTCTGCGGTTGTCAGGTTAAATAGTCCCACGATCCCAAGGCCTGTCATATAAAGTATGACTTGGGCAATAACTTCACGTAGAACAGAAGTCGGTTTGAGGCACGATTGCACGATCCTAGAGTTTTTAAAGGCACGGGCCACGATTGATTAGTTGAGTTTTTGGAAAGTGTCTAAATAAGTTGTTGTCGTGAGTTAAAAGAAAGGAAGAAAGAAAGAAATGCTCACGACTGGGTCGTTGAGGCAAGAAAGAACAATGCTCGCGACTACGGGTCGTCGAGGCAAGATCTCAGATGTGAGAAATGGCACTAAAAGAGAGGAATGGCACTAAAAGAGATGGTAACACCAGAAGTGAATGACTATGTGAGACGTCAGTTTGAGTCGGTCTTGCATGGTCATGGACAACTTGTCGACAAGGTAGAGTTTCCCCGAATCGGCAACCTGTGGCGCCACGGGACCGATTGCGGCCTAAGGAAACATAAAGGCTCTGGGAGCCAAGCTGCGCCTGGGGCAATGTATTCGGTGGACGCAGAATAGGGCTAGCTACCCAAAGAAGGTCCATCCTATACTCAGCAAAAAGGAGTCCACTATGGCTCTGGGAGTCAGTGACCAAATCATATAGATGAGTCGGCATAGCGGCAGATCCGCGGGTATGCCTTTGGATTGAGTTGAGTTGTCGAAGGTGTATACAAGCTAGAATACAAGTGTTGGACTTAAAGAATGGCTACAACATAGGCGACGTGCTTCGGCACGAGATGTGGCATTGAGTCTTGAGTTGTCGGCATATAGTTGCATAAGTTGGTTGAGTTGTTTGAGTTTAAGTCAAGGAAACCGCCGCAAGGCAAAGTCGGTTGGTGATCAAATGGCACGAGCCGCGAGGCGGCGATATGGTTGAGTCGCACCGAGTTGCGAGGCACGGCACAAAGGAGTTATAGCACGATCGTAAGGAAATTGGGTACTACCGCGTAGTTGCGTCTCTGATTCTGGCCGAAAGGCAAGCACGACATGATAGGTTAACGTTGTGGCACGAGAAGTGGTCTAGAGGCAAAGTATGAGTAATGTTGACATTGCAAGCACGGGATGGTTTTGACACACAAGTTGCGCCAAGGCGCCGGTCCTAAAACTGAACCTAAGGCAAGAGTAGAAAGACAATCGAAATGGGATTTAAACTGCACAAAGTAAATGAACGTGTAGGTTTTGTATGGGTGGGCGAGAAGCTCATTCCACCAGTACAGTGGTACTGACACCCACACAGTGTTTCATGTGCAGGCACAGGTAGAAGCTCGTGGCGCGGAGTTCGCTTGGATGCGTCGAGGCACGGAGTTCCTTGGCGATTCGAAGCGTGCGGCCGCATGGAGTAAAGACTTATACGGGACATAATGTATGGACATCGCCTTCCGAAGCTTCCGCTGGATTCAAGTATTGAACGAGAGATGAGAGAGAGCAGAGTGAACTTGTAAAAATGTGAGAAGAGTGAGCTTGAGCGATTGTAATATTGGCCTTGCGCCCCCATTGTAATCTTTGTTTCAATATCAATAAAGATCATCTTTTGAGAAACTTGTGTTGGTTCTTATTCCGCTGCAATAAATCAATGTCTCTGCACGGGACTTCTGTGCGACGACCCCGTCGCAGCCGCTGAAATCGGCCGTTATGGAACCCGCCTTGCACGAGCGCAAATCCAGGCTCGTGCGGCATCACGCCTTAGCGAGGACGATCGCTCCTACGGGAGCGGGGCGTGACATAATGGTATCAGAGCACGGCTTTACGTCCTTGGATAACCGATTGAATTCTTTAACTCGTTGTCTCCGCAAACTCTGTCGCTTCCGCAAGTTGATATCGTTGGTGCGCTCTCTCTCAATTGTTCCACGGGATGTCCATACAATAAGTCTAACTATTTTGCAAAACATAGGAGAACAGTTTTTGGATAAGAAACAAAAGATGGTTTGCGTAAGCACGGTTGGCTAAGTCGGGCTGGGCATATACACCAAAGTTGCGTCGACCTTAGAAAAGTCGAGTGCGGGAATTGAATAGCGTCGAGCTAGAATGAGTTGAACTCGATTGAGTAAAGTAAGATGAGTATCGATAGGGGTGCTATCGAGCGACGATGTCGTCGGTGCGATATAGATGAGCGTGCTTGGGTTTTGAGGTATGGGTCGAACGGGATTGAAGAAGTCGATTTTGAATCAAATAATAAGTTGAGGATTGGTTGAATAACTTCATTCCTGAGTGGTGTATGCGATAGGCTCAGGGATGTCGAACGATACGAATTGAGGAAAATAAGTTGGTCAATGACTTAAGATGGACGGATGAGGAATACGTGAAATTGGTTGGAGGAAATTGATATTGTAAATGATTCGAGGGAAAATGATCGGAATTGGTGTTATGAATGTCGAGGAAATTATCCAGTCGGACGATAGCACCATTCGCACGACTCAGAATTTGGTTGCAAAGGAAGATCGTCAGGTTACGCATATCGTCGATGGTATTGAGGCGTATCAAAGATCGCTATGCGATAACTCGGGGGTACTCTAACTCAGCGAAAGACGATCGTGCAAGTGTTATTGTTCGATTGGATGCTATGTTTTGGATTTTTATTTGAGATGAATGTTGGATAAAAGTGATCGTATCTTGATGGTTATGCGGATGGCCACAACGTCGACGATCTTGTCTTGCGCGAGCGCAACTCTAGCCTCGCACATGCGTTGCGTCAGAATTTGGGGCAATCGTTCTGCGTGAGCGCTGACATGGTGATTCAGGTTGCGGGAATGATCGAACTCGAAAAATCAGGACGCGGCAACTTTGATTGTCTCGACTTGTCGGTTTGATGCGAATGAAGATTCGAGGATGTTTTGACTTGTGATCGATGAATGAAATGAACTTGAGGATTGAGTAGGTCCAATCCGCGCATCGAGAATGAATTAGTCTAGACACAAAACAAGAGTTACGTCCCGATGAGAATGACTATCTCGCGGGAGCGTGCATGGTGATTCATGCCCACCGCGGTTAATCTGACTCGCGTGAGATCGGGGCGCAACACATTGTTAAGCTAGACGACCTTGTGATCGGTTTCGTGAATTGGAATAGACGACTTCGGAAATGTAAAATGTGGATTATAGTTTAGCGGCGAATTACGTAGTAACGTGCTTGACTTGGAAGGATTTGTAAAGGCAGATTATGTCGGACGTGTTCGAAAAGATAGACTATGCGAAATGGTTTGTTGAACGAGCGATACTGATACGTCGGAGAATTTGGTCGAATGCGAGTTGTTGTAGGATGGCTTTACCGAATGACTCGGACCCCGTACGACGAATGTTGGGATGTGCATAGGAAATCGATGCTCGATGTTTAGAAATCGGAGTGATGCGAGCTTGGGTAGAAAAACCTGTACTATCAACTTGGTTTGACCTTAGGATGGGGTCAGTGTTGATATTGTTGTTTGGGAACTATGATTCCAATACTGACGAAAAGACATAGCCTAGCGGTTAGGCAGACGTCCGAGTGTGAAGTGGTAGGATTTGTGGAGGCACCACTCGCAAGCTCGGTTGAGATGCATGTATATCAGGGACGCTTGAATACGTGCACGATCCGACTTGAGTGGTGATGTCGGATTCGCTATCACAAGGCTTGGCTGAAATGCATGTATTTTGGGGACGCCTGAAATATGTGCACGATCCAACCAAGTGATACGTTGAATCAAGTGAGACTTGAGGAATGGAAAAGTGTTGAGGATTTCGAAATAGAGATTCGAAGAAAAGATTGAGGATAGTGCGAGCGTGGCTCGGATTGAGGAAACGCATAGGCGTAGTATATGCGAGAGTTCCTGAATGTTGAGTAAGGTGATAAGTCAATAAGTAAGTACTCAGTAAGTCTCGAGGACGAGACTTGTTCTGAGTGGTGTATGTTGTAGTGCCCCGTCCCGCTCAGTCAATCGGAGGAATCGAAACGCCGACGGCGTTCAGACTTAGCCTTACAACGGCGACTCGAAGACATCTCGGTCGAGGCGACCGCTCGCTCAGGTGGGGTAGTTTCGGTGAACTTGCCTCATCTTTGCCTTCACATAATAAATCGTGTTTTCAACTTGCACAAGTAGGCTTAATAATAAAAGAGATGAATCCACATAGCTAAGGGAATAATCCCGATGGATCAAAATGAGTTATAGAACATGGAAAATGTCCCACGGTCGGCTTAGAGTTGGTGCACGGCGTGCTTTGAAAATGACACTCGGTCCTTCATCCCGTGGCTTGGGAGAAGGAAAGTTGGTCTTCGACACAAAGTTATGAAATAGCCTAAGTCATAGGTGTCGCCTGCGTGAATGCTTGTTAAAGCATGCACGGTCCTATCGTCCAGGGCTTGGCATAGCCCTGGCTTGCCCAAAGTTAAGTTGCGTCGCATGACTGCTGGCGTAAGCCTAAGCCCCCAAATGACTTGGTCGTCCAAAGTTGAGTACGTGCACGGCACGTTTCCTCGGAGCAAGGCTCGGCGCAGCCTTTGTTCGTTAAGTGTAGGCTTGAGTAAATTAGGCAAAGTTATGCCGGTCGATCTAAGTCATTCTAAGTACTGTCCCGCTTATTCTGCGGTTGTCAGGTTAAATAGTCCCACGATCCCAAGGCCTGTCATATAAAGTATGACTTGGGCAATAACTTCACGTAGAACAGAAGTCGGTTTGAGGCACGATTGCACGATCCTAGAGTTTTTAAAGGCACGGGCCACGATTGATTAGTTGAGTTTTTGGAAAGTGTCTAAATAAGTTGTTGTCGTGAGTTAAAAGAAAGGAAGAAAGAAAGAAATGCTCACGACTGGGTCGTTGAGGCAAGAAAGAACAATGCTCGCGACTACGGGTCGTCGAGGCAAGATCTCAGATGTGAGAAATGGCACTAAAAGAGAGGAATGGCACTAAAAGAGATGGTAACACCAGAAGTGAATGACTATGTGAGACGTCAGTTTGAGTCGGTCTTGCATGGTCATGGACAACTTGTCGACAAGGTAGAGTTTCCCCGAATCGGCAACCTGTGGCGCCACGGGACCGATTGCGGCCTAAGGAAACATAAAGGCTCTGGGAGCCAAGCTGCGCCTGGGGCAATGTATTCGGTGGACGCAGAATAGGGCTAGCTACCCAAAGAAGGTCCATCCTATACTCAGCAAAAAGGAGTCCACTATGGCTCTGGGAGTCAGTGACCAAATCATATAGATGAGTCGGCATAGCGGCAGATCCGCGGGTATGCCTTTGGATTGAGTTGAGTTGTCGAAGGTGTATACAAGCTAGAATACAAGTGTTGGACTTAAAGAATGGCTACAACATAGACGACGTGCTTCGGCACGAGATGTGGCATTGAGTCTTGAGTTGTCGGCATATAGTTGCATAAGTTGGTTGAGTTGTTTGAGTTTAAGTCAAGGAAACCGCCGCAAGGCAAAGTCGGTTGGTGATCAAATGGCACGAGCCGCGAGGCGGCGATATGGTTGAGTCGCACCGAGTTGCGAGGCACGGCACAAAGGAGTTATAGCACGATCGTAAGGAAATTGGGTACTACCGCGTAGTTGCGTCTCTGATTCTGGCCGAAAGGCAAGCACGACATGATAGGTTAACGTTGTGGCACGAGAAGTGGTCTAGAGGCAAAGTATGAGTAATGTTGACATTGCAAGCACGGGATGGTTTTGACACACAAGTTGCGCCAAGGCGCCGGTCCTAAAACTGAACCTAAGGCAAGAGTAGAAAGACAATCGAAATGGGATTTAAACTGCACAAAGTAAATGAACGTGTAGGTTTTGTATGGGTGGGCGAGAAGCTCATTCCACCAGTACAGTGGTACTGACACCCACACAGTGTTTCATGTGCAGGCACAGGTAGAAGCTCGTGGCGCGGAGTTCGCTTGGATGCGTCGAGGCACGGAGTTCCTTGGCGATTCGAAGCGTGCGGCCGCATGGAGTAAAGACTTATACGGGACATAATGTATGGACATCGCCTTCCGAAGCTTCCGCTGGATTCAAGTATTGAACGAGAGATGAGAGAGAGCAGAGTGAACTTGTAAAAATGTGAGAAGAGTGAGCTTGAGCGATTGTAATATTGGCCTTGCGCCCCCATTGTAATCTTTGTTTCAATATCAATAAAGATCATCTTTTGAGAAACTTGTGTTGGTTCTTATTCCGCTGCAATAAATCAATGTCTCTGCACGGGACTTCTGTGCGACGACCCCGTCGCAGCCGCTGAAATCGGCCGTTATGGAACCCGCCTTGCACGAGCGCAAATCCAGGCTCGTGCGGCATCACGCCTTAGCGAGGACGATCGCTCCTACGGGAGCGGGGCGTGACAATACTCCCTAATATCTATAAACAACCAAAACTCAATAATCATGCAATATTATACTATAATTTAAGAAATTCTGATTAATCCTAGACAGCACGATTGTTCGTCACTTCGAAATAAAAGGGACGAGAATCAATGGTACAAAAAGCAAGGAAGTATAATCGAGAGCAAATATGGAGTTTTCAAGGACGTAGAGAATTTCTAGGAAAATTTTTCAAGGCAGAGTGGATTGAGATTTCTAAGGCTTAGTCATTGTCGCAGGCTCGTATTAGTACAGTTACGTAACCGATACGATATGCTCTGACCTGCATGGGCCACCACAAAAACTTGTCACGACCCGCACCCGATTTTCGGACGCGAGCTCGTGAGCAAGCCAGCTACGTATCGAGCGGACTCCAGCCCGACTCGAGTACGTATAAGCTGTCAAGGTCATGGGTATCATGTCTAATCTAAACTATATCTCAATCCACAAGAATCATGTAAAACAAGAATGAACAAGTATGGGTCATGGTCTGCAGTCCATTAGTATATTGTTCGATTAGACTCTAAGAATGATATGAGTCTATAAATAAGCAGAGTATATCATGGTACTGAATATAAAGCACGAGAAGATAATAAAGAAATATCACAAGCAAAATACCTGTATCATACATCGCAATCCTCTACCATCCTGCTCTGCTAACTAACACCATGCAGTTGCTAAACCTGAAGAGATCATTAGGTCCTCAGAGGACTAGCAAGATACATAAAACATGCCTATCTAACAGTTTACTCATACAATAATATCACCAGTGTATAAACAGGAACTAGACATGAGATGGACATGTGGCTACTGACATGTAACTATGAACACGGACACGAAATCAAGTATTCATAAATGAACTGCTGGTATATCAATGGATACCAACCCTCGTCCCGAATGGACTCGCAGGTCAGTTTCAAGACAAGTCACCCTCGCCCCGAATGTGGACTCGCAGGTGCAAAGGCAACCCTCGCTCCGTGTGTGGACTCGCAGGTTGTAGAAAATACAAAGGAATAGCAGTTCACTCATTCATACTTGCAGACACGACTCAGGCAGGCACAGGTGAAGACACGACATGATCCAATCACAATACACGAGAGAACCAATCCAATATGAACTACAAGGCTAACCATGTACAAGGACTATAGCTATACTAGCATGCACGATATACAAATCACATGTAAATAACCAAGTAGTAAAACTATATAATAATAGAAATATGCATGTAAATAAACTGTAGAGGGAGACAAAGTATACTTGCCTGGTGGTTGCACGCAGATCCAATAACAATCTAGTCCACTACTAAGCCATAAAATCCAAATCATCACAACTATCTCCGAAAGCTAAAACAGACAATACCAACAGTCTCAGAATAGTCAAATTAGCTAGGATTGCCTGTCCTTAAGTCAAATTTTGGACACAGGGGTAAAACGATAATTTTGGACAAAAATGGTGTTCGCCGTTGGACCCACTTTGCACCGAAAAGCGTACCAGAGTCAATGGTCTCTAAAGTCGTCAAACTACATGTCTACGGATCCGGTTTTCCGATACGAACCCAACCGTATGTCCAAAGTTGGATTTCGGCGGGCCGTGCATAAAATTGCCCGTTGAGTGGGACTGTGGGGCCCGCAAAACGACGTACGATTCAACTATCTCAGAATTGGACCAAACTTGACATACAGGACCAGAAAAATGATACGGTCCTGTTGGCGCAAGTTTTGTCTCGATCTGACGAGCGTGCACGAAGTAATTGAGAAACTTGTACAGAGGCCGATACGGTGAATTTCGACGGATACGCATCAAATTCGTCGCGCACACGCGACCAATTTGAATTCCGTCAAAGCCCACACGACCACGTAGCCGTTACGCACCTTTCAATGCTTTCGGTTTGCAACCAAGTCGCCCGGTTTGGCGGAACGCACGTGGTATCGGAGAAATTTCTATATTTCTAATATTTTGAAAACAGGTTTTGATCAGTTTTGAACTTCCGATTTCTCGACGCACAGTCGACGAAATCTGATTCTATGAAAAAGAGTTTGAAGCTCTATAGGTTGTCTTAAACTGCCTTTAATTGGTTTTCGATCACACCTAAGGGTTTGTCCACAATCTCTCTTGTAAGTGAGGATTCTGGACAGTTCTATACTCTGTTTTAAACAGAGTTTGGCCAATTTTTGGGCTCAGATTGTGAAGCGTATAGGGCAAATAAAATCGAGCTTGTTGTTTCGAAGTGAAGGGGGTTAGCATGTAGTTGTACCTGAACAACTGGTTCGACAAAAGATCGAACGAGATGGAAGGGAGAGCGCCGCGAAGTTGGCTCGGCGCTGCATACTGCTGCTGCCATCTTCCACTGTGTTGCGCGCGCGCGGCTGGTTTCGTGCGCCTGGCCGGCCGACTCCGGCCTGGTGCGGCGGCGCACGGCCGCTGGTGGGTCGTCCATGGAGAGGTGGTGGTGGCGTGGGTGTTTGAGTTTTTGCGTTAGGGTTTGCCTTCCTTCGATCGAACAGAACATAGTTTAATACTGCTCGGTTTAATACTGCTCGGGCCTGTCCTCTTTCTGCCTGGCCTTTGGCCTGGGCTGATTTTGCTCGGCCTGATTGGCCAAATGTGGCTCGGGTTAGGTGCACGGTTGGGCTGGAATTGTTTATTAGGGCCTTTCTCTTTTATTAATTAACATGTATATATATATATATATCTATATATATATATATATATATATATATATATATATATATATATATATATATATATATATAAATATCTAGATAAAATTATACATGTATATATATACACACATATTCATATTTATATTTTATATATACAGTCACATATATATATATATATATATAAAAATATTTTATATATATATATATATATATATATATATATATATATATATATATATATATATATATATATATATATATATATATATTCATATATTTATACATACATACTTATATATATTAATATATATATTTATATATAGATACATATACACACGCATACAATATCTATTTATATACACATACACACGTATACAATATATAGTTATATATACATACTCACATATATAATATTTATACATATCATTATACAATAAAAGATTTAATAAATATAAGTCATTATCATTTAATAACCACAAAATAATATTAATGATAGTGAAAATCCTAATAATTAAATATAGTCCAAAAGTCGTTTCTAATGGATATAACATGCACACTACTTATCTGGCTCCAGAAGATCATACAAATTTTGTAAAACACTATTTACTAATAATAATACCTGTAATCTACCTATAACAAATATTTAGAAAATAAATGCCAATTCCTAAATATACACAAAAATATTTACATTTACCAAACATGTCTACAAGGCTGTACTTGGTCCCACTACATGCCTACATGGGCTTGAGCTCAGTTCGTGTCCAGTCCGGGCTAAAATGGTATAACTGGTTTCCCTAAAACACAATAATATAAATAATAAATAAATAAACTTCGATAAGGTTTAAGTCATAACTTGGCCTGGTTTTCTTAGTTAGGACATCACTATGGCTCGACCTCCTCTACCAGGGCTAATACACTAGTCAAAGCACGCCACTGCACTACCCGTGCCACGATTCCTAGTCGTCTGGTACTTCAAAACTCAACTATGGCTAAAATCATCCACCGTAATAATTAACTAATTAATTATTTATAAAAGTCTAAAATCACCATTTAAATCAAATAAAAAAATAAAAAAATATTTCAAAAAATATATTTTCGGGAAGGGGAGCTACACCATCATGGAGAATAATACTTGGTTTTTAGCAGACCTTCCTTTAGGCAGCAAACCAATAGGTTGTAAGTGAATATTTAAGAAGAAACTTAGAGCCGATGGTACCATAGAAAAATATAAGGCTAGATTAGTGGCCAAATAATTTACCCATAAAAAATGATTAGATTATTTTGATACCTACTCTCATGTAGCTAGAATATCTTCTATTAGAACCCTTCTAGCTTTAGCATCCATTCATGATATGCTGATCCATCAAATGGATGTAAGATATCATTTCTAAATAGAGATTTAGAAGAAGAGATATATATGGAGAAACCTGAAGGTTTTATTGCTAAAGGTCAAGAAAAGAAGGTTTGCAGATTAGCAAAATCTCTTTATGGCCTAAAGCAAGCTCCCAAGCAATGGCACAAAAAATTTGATAAAGTCATTATAGAATTTGGTTTTGTGCCAAATGAATATGACAAGTGTTTGTATTCTAAAAATACAAATAAAGGTTGTGTTATTTTATGATTGTATGTTGATGATATCCTTATTCTAGGATCTTCACTGGAACTGATAAATAACACTAAGAATTATTTGTCTAACAAGTTTGATATGAAAGACCTAGGTGAAGCAAACATGATCCTAGAAATGCAAGTGTCCAAATGCAAAGAGGGTTATACTCTATCTTTAGCACATTCAATTGAGAAAATGCTAAGGAAGTTTGAGTATTTTAACATGAAACCTGCCCTTACTCCTTATGATAGTAATGTTGTTCTCAAGAAGAATGAAGGATCTCCTATAGAACAACATAGATATTCACAAATGATTGGGTCCCTCATGTACATTACTAATAGGACCAGACCTGATATTGCATTTGCTATTGGGAGACTAAGCAGATACACTAGTAACCCAAACCAATCTCATTTGACTGCATTAGACAGAGTATTTAGATATCTTAAGGGTACTCTAGATTATAAAATTCATTATACTAGACATCCTGATATCATAGAAGGTTACTCCGATGCAAATTGGGTAACTGATTTACATGATGTGAAATCCACAACTGGATATATTTTTACCCTAGCAGGAGCTGCAATCTCCTGGGGATCATGTAAACAAATTATCTTAGCCAGAAGTACAATGGACTTTGAAAATGATATCTTTGGATACTACATGTACAGAAGCCGAGTGGCTCAGAAATCTTATTATGCATATACCTGTTTATGTTCATCCTATTCCTGCAATTTCTATAAACTATGATAATAAATCTGTTATAGAACTACTAAAATATGATTCTGTGAATGCTAAGATGAACAGGCACCTGCAGCTGTGCTTCAAGTCAATAAAGAGCCTATTGGGCAAATATGTGGTTCTTGACTATATAAAGTCAGAAAAGAACCTTGCAGACCACTTGACAAAGGGTCTGTCTAGGACATTGATCCTAGAATCATCGAAGGGATGGGGTTAAGCCCATAGTATAGTCACCAGCAGTGGCAACCCAACCGAGTCTGACTGGAGATCCCAAGAAGCCGGTTCAATGGGTAGAAACAAGCTGGACTAGGTGACTATTATGGAACACTGACCTGAGATTAAATTCTCTTTAAAATAAAAGCCCATAAGGCTATACATGTGTACATTCATATCCCATCCCTATGGTGACAGTGTTCCTTTTGTGATATGGATAGGTTGAGTTTAAACTCTTAATAAGTCCAAGCATAATATGCAGGGTTGATTCCTATCACCAACCCTTAAGGACTTACCTATATGAGAGGTCATGAGGGTCGCGACTATAGGACAGGGCGATCATAGAAAACTCTCATGAATGTGTAAAAGTGCGCATGGCCAACCAAACGCGCCACCCGATAGACCCAAGTACCTCTAGCGTACTATGTGTCCTATTTTCCGAGTCTGATTCAAGAAGACTGATTCAAGGCGTAGTCCACCAAGCTCTTCTTCAGACAAAGACAATAGTCACTACGTAAGATTCAAGGCTGTAGTCTATCTCATTTATGCATAGTATACAACTGCCCAGAAATTCTCTTATGTTATTCTTTTTTCTTTATATTATCTTGGAACTTGACCTTTGGGGGGGGATTGTTAGCTGCTGCTCCTATGTTGAGCAAAAGCTCAAGTCTCATAAAGCATTAGTCCTACATCGGCTAGTGGGATGCCCTCCACTATGTATATATTATATTTTCTCCTTTTGCTTTATTAAAAGTTGTGTGTGGGAGCTCCATGGGCCACATGCATGCGCCGCCACCGCCGCCCGGCCCGACACGGCTCAGTTCGGTTCGACACGCGTAACGGGTGTGGGTACGTGCCCACATCTGCGGGCACCGAATGCCGATTCGATTTCCTCTTCTGGTTCGGGCCGAGACCCTAAAAGATTTTTAGTCTTTTCTAAAATTCTGACTGTTACAATTTTTTAAATTCCATAACGTTCACCATTCAAATTCCGTCCAGGTTCAATGAACCATGTGCTGTAAACGTTTAACATAATTGTTTCTTAAACACCCGAATTAAATCCTCTTTAATTTCTGTCCATTGGTGTAATTACCCAACAGCCTATATATACTGATCCCATCTCCTTCTTCTGTACACAGAAAATATTCTTCTCGAACCTCTCTAAATTTCTCGTCTCCTTCGTATTGTTGCTGCTATTCGTCGTTGCTCTGGACAGAGCTAAGTCGGGGTCATTCTCTCAGCGTCGTGTGCGACAACGAGATTCCGGTAGAGCAAAAATTTTACCACTAGGAGCGTTCGGATACCGTCTGCACATAGACCCGGACTATCTCTTAGGGCAGTGCTACGTGCGTGACTTCCCCGGAGGCCGGTAATATTTAATTATTTTATTTTCTTGCAGTTTTTAAAGCGAAGAATTGTGAAGAATTTCTAACAATTATTACGATATTTGATTTAGATGATGAAAATTTATTCTTCGAAATCGAAAATACTGTATAAATATTTACCCACAAAACATGACATTAGAAGCCCTCCTTCTTCGGACAATAGTGGTTAGTGAAACCCTTCGAGCTTTCATTGGACCCTTGCTTGATCTTGTCGCTGTCGATTTATTTATGTCACTCCCCGTTCCCAGAATAAGTATTTTATACGTGTACTTCTTGAATATATTTATTCAATATTTATCATGCATTTGTTCTGTATTTAAATTCTTCAATTTTGTGCTTATTAATTTTCCTGTATTTTATTTCTGCTTTATCTTGGCTCTTGGTTCATTTCGGTTCATGGTAAACAAACTTGGTGTGGTTTGGTTCAACATGGAAGGGAATGGATGGCTTGGATTTGGTGGAGAGAATGAATGGTGGAGATCCACTTGACCTTGATATAAAACTTCTTCTTTCATTCTCTTTCTTCATTCATTCATATTTACTCCTCCACCAAACCCTAACCCACTTGTGAGAGGCAAGTACATCTTGCACACCATGAGGGATTTTATGCATCCCCATTTATTTTTAGTCCATGTTGTTCATCTTCTCTTCCTCTACAAGTTTAGTTCTTGAAGTTCTTGATTTCCATGGATGGTTGGGTGTAGATCTAAGTTTTAAGTTTTGGTTTTCATATGAATTTTAGGGTTTTGATCTATCAAATATTGTTGTTTTTGAAAATAAGTGGTTGAATGTTGTAGAGAATTTAATTCTACTAAAGTTTGGCTTTTAAAAAGTTAGATTTCGATTTATTTTGTGGAAGTTATGGCAAAAAAGTATTTTTGTTCATTCTATATTCATCTGCAGTATGATGTCGCAGTTGAGCCGCATGAGGCGCATGTCGCAGTAGGCGCATATGATGTCACAGTTGAGCCGCATGAGACGCATGTCGCAGTAGCCGCATATGGTGTCGCGAATGAGCCGCATGAGGCGCATGTCGCAGTAGGCGCATGTTGCATGAGGCGCATGTCGCAGTAGCCGTATATGGTGTCGCGAATGAGCCGCATGAGGCGCGTGTCGCAGTAGCCGCATATGGTGTCGCGAATGAGCCGCATGTCGCAGTAGGCGCATGTTGCATGAGGTGCATGTCGCAGTAGCCACATATGGTGTCGCGAATGAGCCGCATGAGGCGCATGTCACAGTAGGCGCATGTTGCATGAGGCACATGTCGCAGTAGGCCGCATATGGTGTCGCGAATGAGCCGCATGAGGCGCATGTCGCAGTAGGCGCATGTTGCATGAGGCGTATATCGCAGTAGCCGTATATGGTGTCGCGAATGAGCTGCATGAGGCGCATGTTGCATGAGGCACATGTCGCAGTAGCCGCATATGGTGTCGCAGTTGGGCCGCATATGCCGCATGAGCCGCATGTCGCAGTTAGTCCGCATGCATGTCGCAGAATAGGCCGCTTAATGCCTATTTTGGTTGTTTCTGACTGTTATATGTCCTAATTGACGAAATTGTGGCTAGAATTTCTTCCAACTCCCAACATGAAATTTGTAGATCTTTTCCTTGGCTTCAAGAATATGTTACCAACTATTTTATACTAGTTATGGACTCGACCATGCTTAATACTAATTTGACTTTTATGCCTTGTCACGAATTGACCCCCGACTGTTACTTGACTAATAATTGATCATGCGTTCCTAGTTGGAACTAAGAGACTGGCTAGTCGTCTTATTAAATTGAATGAATGAGACACGTTCATATTAACTATGAACTATTATAATCGATTGGCCGATCCCGAATATTGACATACAAGCACCATACAGGCTTCAATTTATTTATTTATTTTCTACAAAAGAAGCATGTGTACTTTATGGTCAAGGCATGATTACTCCGTGGTTAGTTTGGATTGTTGCATAACGCTATGTAAGACCTACAACCTAACCGCACGGGCATCGTTGTAGAGTTGTGCATATCGTACCCCGTACGAAAGTACTCATTCTGAATGACCATGATCCACGGTATGGGATTTCACTCAACGTAGAGACTATTAAGTTAAATAAAATAATGGTTGCATGGAGAGAATAGATTCTCGAGTTCTTACATGGAAGCCCTCTTGGGACTAGTAGTGCCCGACAGGCCGGTTGGTCCCCACAGATACTGCAAATCTGTCACACGGGCATGGAGCGGTATCTGGTTATATTATCTATTGTATATTGTATATTGATGACGGGCGTCCCGCTGGGACTCGTCTAATTCATGATTGGCGCAATTGATTGACTGGGTAAACTAGCCTTGCTTGCACATAGTAAGAACTGAGGAATCCTTTATTGCATAATTCCAAGATAACTTGGAACTCACAGTAGCAAGCCGTAGTAGTTACATGGCCGTTTAAATTGATTTGTTTGTGTACTGTACCTACTCTGTTACCTAACTGAGATGATCAGAATGTCAGGGAATGACGGGCCAACTTCTGTCCTTGTTTGGTTGGGAGGTTGGTTCGAAGTGTCGTGATGTTATGTGAATCCCAGTGGCAAGCAGAGATCTACTTATCATATTCTCTTATTACTAGTTTTAATTCCTCATATCGTGCTTCCTTGCGGTACTTGCTATTAGAGGTCTAACCTCTCTGGTTTTGCATGGCCAGATTTAGAGCCGGTCCCCGAGGACTCAGCTTACTTCCACCTCCAAGATGGTCAATACTAGAAGGATGATCGCAGGAGGACTCGAGTGGGTTCCTTACTTTCCTGTTCGTTTTGTTATTTACTTAATACCTTGCCGTTTGGCACCGATATGTTAGTCGGATTGTCTTGTACTTACTTTTACATAATTGTAATTAAGTCAGACTGCAGCTGATAACAATTGTGTACACTTTGCTACATCATCTGGCTATGTTTTGTAAAGCCAGATATCAAGAACATTTTGACTGAGCGTTTGGGACGCCTTACTGCTTTATCTTACATGTTCTCTATTTCTGTTTCTTATTTGAATGATTGAGACAATAGATGTGAAATGACCATAGTAAGACTTTCATGTAGTATGCACCCCCCTCGTCTTTTAGACAGCATTGATCGTATTATACGGTATTCATCTACCCGTAATACGTAGCTGGCTGAGTCATTCCTCCGCTCTCCAGTATTCTGGTTCTGGGGCGTGACAATTTATTTTCAAAGGACTACTAGAATCCTGACAATCCTTTAACATAAAATTCTTTGTCATAGAACTGCCAAAGATCCATGTAACAGAGAATTTCTATCTTAGGACTGCGTGTCAGTCCTCTGTCGTCCACAATGCAATTGTGTTTAATTTTGAGCTTGGAAATTCTAATTTTGAGTTCTAAACTTTAAAAGCGATCGTTATAAAATCATTAACCTACAGTATAATAAGTAATGTTGTAATACTCTTATATTATTATTATTATTATTTAATGGGGGGGACACCTCACCCTCCCACTCTCCCTATAAAAATACAACCCCTCTCCCCCTTAACAAAAAAGCACACACACACAAAAGCCCAGCACCACCAGCACCTTTTCCTTATAAAACCCACCCACACAAAGTTAGAAAGAGGGAAAAAAAAACAAAAAAACAAAAACACTCACACACCCGACCCCCTCCCGAACCCCAGCTGCTGCCGCTGCCGCCCGCCGTCCGCCGCCCGCTGCCAGCCGTCGGCCACCCTCCCGGCCACCTCCACCTCATCCTCCACTTCATCCTCTTCTTCATCTTCTTCTTCATTCTCTTCTCCATCAATTCCAAGGAAAGGAAAAACCTGGGTAAACTTCTTCTCCTTTCCCCAATCTTTGTTTTTTTCCAATTCCAATTTGGTTAGAATACTAACAAAGTTGTTATTTTGCTATTGGGTTCAATTAGGGTTTGTGGAGAAGTCTAGAACATTCCCAACCCAAGGCAAGTCCTCCTCTCCTTCTTCTTCTCTAATTTTTCCCATCTAGGTTAATGGAAATCATTTTTAAATCATATTAAAATTCTGAAATTTTAGTTTCATAAATATTTTTTTGTAATACCAGAAAGTTGAAGTTGTATTGATTAATCTTCTGAAAATCTGAAATTTTATATTATAGCTTGGAATATAAGTTAAGGAAGTATCCCTAAATTTTGTTTAATTAAATCCTGAATTTTGATGATTTTTAACTCAATTCGAGATATATTAAAATGTTGCAATTCTAATTTCTAGTAAATGTTCAATTTTGATAGACGTAGGCAAAAGAATTTAATTTGTTCAACTTAGGCACTAGAATTATTAATTGGGACATGTCACGGATAAGTGGATATGCGAACCAATTTCAGACACAGATATTTGAACTTGCAATTGTGGACATGAACTGTTGAACTTGAATTTTCATGAACAAACACATGGGACTCTCCAATGGTAAGTCTGACATACATAAGAACTGAACAGTTGGACCGCACGCCGGGAAGGTAAAAGTACAAAGGACCCTGTATCCTCTACTCACTATTCTGTGTATGTCATAGTTAGAAACTTTATATTTTTCTGCTCCATGCACTAGAATTAAAATGTTGTTATGAAAAGTTTTGGTTAACTTGAATTTTCTTTATACTATCTACATGATATATATATATATATATATATATAATATATATATATATAATATATATATATATATATATATATATATATATATAGATATATATAGATATTATAAAGTCTTGCATATTTAAACATTGGCTATGAAAGATTTGATTTAATTTTCCTTATCATGTCTACATAATGTATATATCTACATATATACATATATAGATATACGTTATAAAGTCTTCGCATAATTACTAATATAGTTGGATAGACATTAGTTTTATCTTGTGTAACACCCAGTTTTTCAGATGAGGATAATTTTAAAATTTTGTAATTATAATTATGATTTATTGATTATTATTTCATATTATGATTTTTGGTGATTTTTAATCATTTTTAAACTATTTAAAATTATGACTTGTGATTTTGACATTTTACTATTGTTTGGTTTTAATTTCGAGGAATTTGTCACCCCCAGTTTTCAGGAACATGGGTATTTGTCATTTTGTATTTTTGAAATATTTTTGAAATTTATTTTATTATTTATGATATGTTTTGGGATTATTTGAGTCGGGTTCGAATTTCAACTCAATCCGACTTGAAACGGGGACCCGGGGGTAGTCTGACTCTAGTGGGACCCACACACTAGTTAGGCATGGCCCACATGATATTAATTTTAGTTCACATGATAGAAATATTTAGTTAGAGGTTAGACTAATTATTATGGATAAGGTTAGTGTGATTAGAGACTTTAGAATGACTAATTTAGCCCCAACCAATTAGCCCTTTCCTAATACTCATAGAATAGGTTAGTAGGGGATTTTAGACTTTTCCTAATATGACAAAACCACCTTTATGGCCAGCCACAATAAGGATAGGGTTGAGCCTCCCATTTGTCATTATCCATCTATTTTTCTCTCTTGTTCTTCCCCAAATTCCTAGAGAGCAATCCCTAGCAATTTTTTCACCAAATCCTTCCATTTCACCACCAAATCTTCTTCTTTCCTTCTCCATTCTAGCCAAGGAGGAAGCTACCCAAGTTTGGGAGGATTCGGAGCCCGTTCGTGTCCTTTTGGAATCTCTACGTGTCGGTATCGCTCCGGGAAGGTTTTCTTCGATTCGATCTACCGGAAGGTATAAATCCCTTCTCCTTTTCATTTCCTCATGCATATAAGTCTATTTTGAACCCATAGGAATGACCCCCATGGTTGTATCTCCATTTGTGTCCATTTGGAGGTCATAGGAGTGTCCTTTGTGTTGTGGATGTGTTCATGTTACATATATAGATTTATATATATAATATTATAATGAGAGTGTATCTATTTATATTGTAATAAATGGTTCATGATAATTATATAATCAAGTTTGTGAGTGTGGTTCCTCATATTATTTGCTATTATGTTGTTGGATATTAGGATATATATTGTGTATTCTTTTGGCTCAAACTATCTAAATCCGTCATAATTTTTATCCACGTTTTTAATTTCAGCTCTAACTTAGAAATGTCATAACTTCTAGCTCAAACTCGGTTAATCTCCCATTTTTTTAAAAGAAGCGTATTGAAGTTAGCTTTCCAAAAACATGTATTAATAGGCCTAATTCTTTCTGTAACTTTCTGGAGAATTTTTGAGTGTCAGCTGTACGAAAGACAAACGCGTTCTCGGTGTTTTTGCGATTCCGGGAGTTTCCGGAAACGAAAACGCGATCCGTTTGAAGTTTCGAAAAGATAACACATAGATCTATAACATACTTTCCTAGATTTAATTTATGCTTAGGGTACAGTATTGATTATTAGTAGGAGTTACTATTCGACATATGCATTTTGTGCACCCTTGTGTGTATATAATGTTCTATTTGATTTTAACCCATGTTATGTATATACATTATGTAATTAATAGAGAATGCAAGCATGAGTAAATGTTTAATAATGATGTATGAGGTGTAAGTATCCTATCTAATGTAAGCATGCATAAGTATGACTTGTAATGAATATGTAGGTTCCATAGTATGTAATGTATGGTGCATATAGTAGTGCAAGATAAATAAATGATGAATGAATGCAAGCATAAATGTAATGTAATAATAGATGTAATGTATGCAATATATAAGTTAATGAGATGTAATGTTATGTTACACAAATCCTATATTACCTCATGTACCCCCTTACACTATGTTGACACTATCACACTTGACACATTGTTCACTTACACTTTGACACTCTTTCATATGTATACACTATGTATGCCCATTTAACCCTCACTTGCCCCTTTGCCATGTTCCATACACACACATAGTCTCTTAAAAAGTATTTGAATATAGTTAACTTAGCTATGTATTATATTATATATATGTTAGCATATTGTGTTGTAATATAAGTTTATATAACCATTTGAAATGCCATGATTATAGACCTAATGTTAATACCAATATATGCATGTGTATATGTGTAGACATATATAGCTTAAAGTAATAGATTACCTAGTGTATATCTAATGTGAATTCTTGCCTAGTTGAGTATTGAATAATTGCATGCTATATAGAGTTGGGTGTATGTTGGCTTGTATAGCCTTGTATGATTGTGCTTGCTAGGATAGTCTTGGTTAGGCCTAGTAAGACTTGCTGGGTTAGGACACGACCTAGTTGACCTAGTTTGACTAGTGCAGTTGACCAGAGTTAACCAAGGGTTGACTTTGGCCTAGTTTGACCTAGATTCATGTAGAATGCATAGTATGCTTTTATATTACCCTTCTGGACATGTTGTGACTTGTGCTATTCTAATTAGGAGCCAGACACCTCTCATTGGACATTATATTTACTTTGGACATTCAGACATCAGGCGTACATTCTCTGATAGTTCTTTCATTATTTGATGATTACTGTGATTCAGTTCTAGTATAGTTCTATTTGATTCTCTGTCACAACATGTATTAATATTTTAGATTCATTTACTCGTAATACATGTACTTGATTTGTCTAACCCTATTACTCGAATCACTCACAAGACTCATCTACTCGAACACCTACAAGTATTAAATATACAAATCATACAAGAATCATCATTACAAGAACGATAGCCATCGCTGCTGGGCCGGTATGCGATGTGCCGTATTCACAAGAATCACCAAACAAGAATGATAGCCATCACCGCTTGGCCGAGCGTGCGATGTGCCGTATTACAAGAATAATAGCCATCACCGCTTGGCCGAGCGTACGATGTGCCGTATTACAAGAATGATAGCCATCACCGCTTGGCCGAGCGTGCGATGTGCCGTACTCATTACAAGAATCACCTACAAGGATTAGTGTACAAGAATCTTACAGAATCACTTCACTCAAATCATTGAGAAGATCATCTACTAGAATCATCATGTACAAGAATCATTTACTAGACTCAATTGTATTAGACTCACATTGGGATTACACTCAACTTATATATACAAACTGGACTTATAACATGTTACCCTAGTTCAGCTAGATCTTATTTTCAGTCTTCTTTGCCATTATTCTCTTTTATTTTATTACCTTACTTTTCTTGTACCTTTGCTATTTCTCTACATCATTACCTGTATAAACTGCCATATTCATCAATAAAACTGTCTATAACTGCTTTATAGTTCTCTGTCATTTAATTAGATTTTTTGATGAGTTGTACTCGTTCCTATCCTGACTGGACCTGTTGATAAATTTTACAGATAGCCTGAAGGTTGCCTGCTAGCCTAGAGGAGACACAGTAGAGGTTGTATAGTTAGTTATTTCAGTTGTATTGAGTTGTATATATTCTATGGATTACTGTATTGAGCTTTGAGATATTTCTGGGTTTATGTATCTTAGACACTTAGACTTCTATCTCCTGTATCTCTTTTGGATTTTATGTTTTATCTATCCTCATCATGCTCTACCTTAGATGTGATTGAGTCTATATCTGCTATGTCACCCCCATTCGGGGAGTATAAACTGTTTAGTCTTATACTGTTAGATGCATTGAGACCTAGGACAGCGTTCTACGTCGACACTGCGCGTAGGCTGGGCATTGTTACGTTCTCGTGCCCTGACTCTAGGGTGCGGTCGTGACACGTTTTAGTGGTGGCCCATGCAGGTCGAGTTTTGTAGTGGTATTCGAACTAGAGTATCACTACAGCCTGCAGTAGGATTAGGATATTTTGGAGGTACTCAATCACATTAGGAAAAACTCTTAATCAGATTCCTTTTTGTCAAAAATTGTTGCTTATTGACTTCCCTTGAATATAACTGTCCTCCTTTGAATTTTTTGCTTCATTCTCAAAAATTGCTTCTTGTTTGATCAGTTTTCATGATGGTTATGAAGACACGATCTCATCGCTTCGGTTCGGGGGATACTATCGAGAGGCTGGCCACCTCTCGTCCTGTTCATCAGGGCCTCGAGACCGCAGCTTCTGTTTGTGCCGACTCAGGTTGGCGTTTTTGCTACATTGGAGGTGCACCTCCGTTTGTACAGAGACTTTTTCCTTCGTTTTCGGTTTCTCTCAGCAGCACGATTCATGCAGCATCAGCAGCAAGATTTGTGCAGTATCAGCATCAGGCTGGAGAAAACCAGCAGGGCGAGCTATCGTCAGGACAGTCGAGGATGCACAGACCATTAGAGATCTTGCTGCAAGTTTCGTTCTTCTCAATTCCATTCCCGCAATTGTCTTTTATAATTACCTTGAAATTCGATTCGATATGTTCCTTGTTGATTGATTAATTTTGTCATGTTACTCTTTTGTTGTGTTTGTTTTTCTTCTGAAAAATTATGGGCTAGGTCGCCTAAATCATGGGATCTAGAATCCTCGATAGTCGTGTTAGTTGACATAGTGAGGACATGTAGTCAGATTTTGGATGTATTCTCGGGTATAGAAATTTAAGGTTTTCGTCGTCGCATGCGGCAGTGCAAAAATTTTAAATACCATAAACCTAGAGATACGTACCTTAGTCAAGGACTCTGTGATTATCGTAGCCTTGCTCACTAGCATGATGAAGACTCTGGACAACATAATTTTGGACAGACGCATATGATTAACAGATTGTATCTTGAGAAGGTTTAAACATCATACCCTTTTGATTGTTATAAATGACTTAGGAGTAGGGATATTTAGTTTGTAAGCTTATTCTAGGTAGTTCCTTCATAGTATAATGGTATGATGACTTGTAGAGTGTCTGTACCCTAGAGGTGATAGTTAGCATTGGTGTTAGAATAGTAACCCATTGCAGATAATTCTCCTGTTATCTATAATACCAACCAGTTACACATAGGATGTTAGTATGCCTTACATCCTTGATGATTATTACTACTTTCCCTTACCTTTTCCAGTGAGGCACCCATGACCAGAGCCTGCCTTTGAGTATAGTTGTAGTTTCACCTAAGACCGAGAGGTCTATTTGCATAGATAGATTGCAGATGATATTGGCATATGGGATATAGGTTAGTTGGTATCTATAGGCCATTATTGTATAGGGTTATAAACATGTTGTTTAGCTTATACTTGGTTCAGTTTTCCATTTTAGTTAAGTTCTCTTCGTGTTGAGTTCCTTGTGTTGATCACCTTTATAGGCAGTGTGCAGACCCTTCACTAGATACCATGTCCCCTTGATTCAGACCATTCATCCTTAGCCTTGTTCTAAGCATTGTTTCAGACCCTTATAAGTTTAGTCTGCCTTAACCCTTGGTTGATCAGTCATGTATATATATAATATAGATGATATACTTAGATATATGTGATGGGTTGTTGTTCTTGAGCATATATATATATATATATATATCTATATATATATATATATATATATGTGGTATTTGGTATTCAGGTGCTTAGCTTGTAGGTATTTTAGTTATAGCTGACTTGATAGGATTGGGAAGTTAAGAGCTAGTCTATTATAGAGTTTCTCTTTTGCTAAATTCTAGTTGCCAACACCTAGATAGCTAGCATAGGTAAAACCCTAAGAAGTTGACCAGTTGATGACCAAGTAATTGGATGTTGAGAAATTGACTAGCGATTGACCCTTGACTATGTTTGACATAGAAGGGGGTGCGATCATCTTAATTTCGAGGACAAAATTTTTATAAGGTGGGTAGGATTGTAACACCCAGTTTTCCAGATGAGGGTAATTTTGAAATTTTGTAATTATAATTATGATTTATTGATTATTATTTTATATTATAATTTTTGGTGATTTTTAATCATTTTTAAACTATTTAAAATTATGACTTGTGATTTTGACATTTTACTATTGTTTAGTTTTAATTCGAGGAATTTGTCACCCCCAGTTTTCAGGAACATGGGTATTTTGTCATTTTGTATTTTGAAATATTTTTGAAATTTATTTTATTATTTATGATATGTTTTGGGATTATTTGAGTCAGGTTCGAATTTCAACTCAATCCGACTTGAAACGGGGACCCGGGGGTAGTCTGACTCTAGTGGGACCCACACTAGTTAGGCATGGCCCACATGATATTAATTTTAGTTCACATGATAGAAATATTTTAGTTAGAGGTTAGACTAATTATTATGGATAAGGTTAATGTGATTAGAGACTTTAGAATGACTAATTTAGCCCCAACTAATTGCCCTTTCCTAATACTCATAGAATAGGTTAGTAGGGGATTTTAGACTTTTACTAATAGGACAAAACCACCTTTATGGCCAGCCACAATAAGGATAGGGTTGAGCCTCCCATTTGTCATTATCCATCTATTTTTCTCTCTCTTGTTCTTCCCCAAATTCCTAGAGAGCAATCCCTAGCAATTTCTCCACCAAATCCTTCCATTTCACCACCAAATCTTCTTCTTTCCTTCTCCATTCTAGCCAAGGAGGAAGCTACCCAAGTTTGGGAGGATTCGGAGCTCGTTCGTGTCCTTTTGGAATCTCTACGTGTCGGTGTCGCTCCGGGAAGGTTTTTTCTTCGATTCGATCTACCGGAAGGTATAAATTCCTTCTCCTTTTCATTTTCTCATGCATATAAGTCTATTTTGAACCCATAGGAATGACCCCCATGGTTGTATCTCCATTTGTGTCCATTTCGTGTCCATTTGGAGGTCATAGGAGTGTCCTTTGTGTTGTGGATGTGTTCATGTTACATATATAGATATATATATATTGTAATGAGAGTGTATCTATATTTATATATGTAATAAATGGTTCATGATGATTATATAATCAAGTTTGTGAGTGTGGTTCCTCATATTATTATTGCTATTATTGTTGTGGATAATTAGGATATATATTGTGTATTCTTTTGGCTCAAACTATCTAAATCCGTCATAATTTTTATCCACGTTTTTAATTTCAGCTCTAACTTAGAAATGTCATAACTTCTAGCTCAAAGCTCGGTTTAATCTTCCATTTTTTTTAAAGAAGCGTATTGAAGTTAGCTTTCCAAAAACATATATTAATAGGCCTAATTCTTTCTGTAACTTTCTGGAGAATTATTTGAGTGTCAGCTGTACGAAAGACAAACGCGTTCTCGGTGTTTTCGCGATTCCGGGAGTTTCCGAAAACGAAAACGCGATCCGTTTGAAGTTTCGGAAAGCTAACACATAGATCTATAACATACTTTAATTCTAGATTTTAATTCATGCTTAGATGGTACAATATTGATTATTAGTAGGAGTTACTATTCGGCATATGCATTTTGTGTACCCTTGTGTGTAATATAATGTTCTATTTGATTTTAACCCATGTTAATGTATATACATTATGTAATTAAATAGAGAATGCAAGCATGAGTAAATATTTAAATAAATGATGTATGAGGTGTAAGTATCCTATCTAATGTAAGCATGCATAAGTATGACTTGTAATGAATATGTAGGTTCCATAGTATGTAATGTATGGTGCATATAGTAGTGCAAGAGTAAATGAATGATGAATGAATGCAAGCATGAATGTAATGTAATAATAGATGTAATGTATGCAATATATAAGTTAATGAGATGTAATGTTCTATGTTAACACAAATCCTATATTACCTCATGTACCCCCTTACACTATGTTGACACTATCACACTTGACACATTGTTCACTTACACTTTGACACTCTTTCATATGTATACACTATGTATGCCTATTTAACCCTCACTTGCCCCTTTGCCATGTTCACATACACACACATAGCCTCTTAAATAAGTATTTATGATATAGTTAACTTAGCTATGTATGTATATTATATATGTTAGCATTGTATTGTAATATATAAGTTTATATAACCATTTGAAATGCCATGATTATAGACCTAATGTTAATACCAATATATGCATGTGTATATATGTGTAGACATATATAGCTTAAAGTAATAGATTACCTAGTGTATATCCAATGTGAATTCTTGCCTAGTTGAGTATGAATAATTGCATGCTATATAGAGTTGGGTGTATGTTGGCTTGTATAGCCTTGTATTGATGTGTGCTTGCTAGGATAGTCTTGGTTAGGCCTAGTAAGACTTGCTGGGTTAGGACATGACCTAGTTTGACCTAGTTTGACTAGTGCAGTTGACCAGAGTTGACCAAGGGTTGACTTTGGCCTAGTTTGACCTAGATTCATGTAGAATGCATTGTAGTGCTTTATATTACCCTTCTGGACATGTTGTGACTTATGCTGTTCTAATTAGGAGTCAGACACCTCTCATTGGACATTATATTTACTTTGGACATTCAGACATCAGGCGAGTACATTCTCTGATAGTTCTTTCATTATTTGATGATTACTGTGATTTAGTTCTAGTATAGTTCTATTGATTCTCTGTCACAACATGTATTAATATTTTAGATTCATTTACTCGTAATACATGTACTTGATTTGTCTAACCCTATTACTCGAATCACTCACAAGACTCATCTACTCGAAACACCTACAAGTATTAAATATATAAATCATACAAGAATCATCGTTACAAGAACGATAGCCATCGCTGCTGGGCCGGTATGCGATGTGCCGTATTCAACAAGAATCACCAAACAAGAATGATAGCCATCACCGCTTGGCCGAGCGTGCGATGTGCCGTATTACAAGAATGATAGCCATCACCGCTTGGCCGAGCGTGCGATGTGCCGTACTCATTACAAGAATCACCTACAAGGATTAGTGTACAAGAATCTTACAAGAATCACTTCACTCAAATCATTGAGAAGAATCATCTACTAGAATCATCATGTACAAGAATCATTTACTAGACTCAATTGTATTAGACTCACATTGGGATTACACTCAACTTATATTATACAAACTGGACTTAACATGTTACCCTTGTTCAGCTAGATCTTATTTTACAGTCTTCTTTGCCATCATTCTTCTTTTATTTCATTACCTTACTTTCCTTGTACCTTTGCTATTTCTCTACATCATTACCTGTATAAAACTGCCATATTCATCAAAAAACTGTCTATAACTGCTTTATAGTTCTCTGTCATTTAATTGGGATTTCTTGATGAGTTGTACTCGTTCCTGTCCTGACTGGACCTGTTGATAAATTTTACAGATAGCCTGAAGGTTGCCTGCTAGCCTAGAGGAGACACAGTAGAGGTTGTATAGTTAGTTATTTCAGTTGTATTGAGTTGTATTTATTCTATGGATTACTGTATTGAGTTTTGAGATGTATTTCTGGGTTTATGTATCTTAGACACTTAGACTTCTATCTCCTGTATCTCTTTTGGATTTCATATTTTATCTATCCTCATCATGCTCTACCTTAGATGTGATTGAGTCTGTATCTGCTATGTCACCCCCATTCGGGGAGTAAAACTGTTTAGTCTTATACTGTTAGATGCATTGAGACCTAGGACAGCGTTCTACTGCCGACACTGCGGCATAGGCTGGGCGTTGTTACGTTCTCGTGCCCTAACTCTTGGGTGCGGGTCGTGACATCTTGATAAACTGCAATCCAATTAGCAAACCGCGGCCCGACTAATTGCTAAAAAGAAAGGGAATTCATTGCTTGCTCAGGTAAAAATTTCAAGTTCTTTTGTTCTTTTATCACTTGCGTGGTTTCGGTGTTGAGAGTTGCTCCACCGAAGGGGTCGGCGAGCCCAATTATTACTTGCGTGGTTCCGGTGTTGAGAGTTGCTCCACCGAAGGAGTCGGCGAGCCCATATTCTCTTTTTGTCATATATAGGTCTTTGTAAATTTTCGGGGCTCCTAAATACAAAGGAGACTCTGCCGAAATTTTTAAGAAAGTTAGGAGATAGACAAATTTCCAACCTTCGGAAATTTTTAGAAAATTTCTTATCTAAGAAAGCAATTGGGGAGGGGAGAACAACTGAATATCCCTAGATATCCCGTAACATAAATAACAAAAAGCTGATCAGTATTTCGGAAATCTCGTGAATCAGTGCATCTAGTTTTGACTAGGGTGTACTAGCCCAAGGGAGGCTCTACATCTATCTGACAGTAACATCAATAGATGTCTTTTTTTAGCCCAAGGGAGGCTCGAAAATCACAGCCTGATTCCAGGTCAACGAAATTGTTCACGGGAAATATTTAGAGGATTATTCGGAGTATTGTTCTCAAAACTGCATGTCTTTTCAAATCTTACTCCAGAAAACAACGTTGCCTATTATGAATGGGCAGTGTCCTGAATTGCTCAAGGAAGCAATTCCTACTAAAAGCTCAAGGGAAGCTCGGAAATCTTACTATTCATGGAGTAAAACGTTGATTTCATTCATGTTTTACAAAAGCAGATATATTATTTATATATACATAGCAGTGCAATTTGGCATACCTTGTTTCATTTTTTTCAAAACTACATATTCACTATTTTGTTTAACTTTCACCGTTCTTGGCCGAGGACTTGTTCGTCGTTTTCTAAACGACCTAGTATTTGTTCACTAGGTGAAGGAGAAGAAGACGCCTCCGCCGAAGTATCGCCGCTCTACAACGAGGAGTAACTGTCTGGACTACCTACAGTTATGACCAGCAGTATCGTAGTATTTTACAAATTTACCTCTGTAATCGCCTGTAATAGAATTGTTGGAAAAGTTCCCTGTAATATAGCTACACTATATCTTTAATGCCATGAGAATATTCTTGTATTTTCCATTCTGCTGATGATTACGGGCGACAATCGCGAATTTCGGCGCGTAGCCTGGGGATGTGTTTATGATGTCACCCTTCCATCCGGGAAGCGGGATGTGACACGTCCTTTAAGTGGTGGCCCATGCAGGTCAGCAAGAATGGAAAATCTAGATAGAACATAGGTTCGGATAAAACGTAGGTTCTAGAATCGTAGGGAGCACTACGATTCCCAATCACACTCTAGGAATCCCTGAGAAGGAAGTATCAATAGTTAATAGATGATTACCTATTTTCTAACCAACTGTTTAATCCTAGTAAATAGATAGTGACTCAAGAAATTCTTGATGTAGATGCCCCGATTCGCACCCTTCGCGAGACTGAATAATGACAGCCATAGCATGGACGAGTATTGTGCATTTGTGAAGAAGATGTGGAAAGTAGCACCAAAGGGAATGATAGAAGCCTATGGAGTACACTACGAGATGAAATACCCAGTGGTGACAGACATCGTAGATGAAAGAAAGATATATTATAATACGGTACATTATTATGTACTAATCAAGGCAGAACCCTCCGAAGGTCCAGAGAATGAACGTAACGGTACACTAGAAGAATGGAAGCAAGCATACCCAGAGGCGAGGATCCTTAATATAAGACGTATGTAGATTTAGACCCCTAGGATGATGATGATGTATAAATATAGATATGTAAATATTAGATCCTTAATTATGTAAGGGATGTATGTGAATGTACGTAGTGAGATATGTAAAATAAGTATTAGAACCCCAATATGAAGGAGGATCATGAATGTATGTAATATAAGAATGTATGTAGTAGGAACGTGTTGTATAAATAAATCTGCTTTTTCTATATTTTATTTCTGGTAAATATTTCTTAAGAATATTATGAATGTAGGTATGGATCTATTTATGCCCAATTTGGAATGGGATGGGAGTGATTAACTTTATACTTATACCAGCGCTATGCCAGACTAATGTAGAACGCACTGACTGGTACGATATCCATGTCTACCAAGTATTCTATGCAGTCATGCGTCCCATTATCAGGGACATTGAAGACGGAGCCGAAGTATATCAGAAAAATACAACTTACTGCCTGCATGTCCGAGACCCAAACCGTATTTATATCGGACTACATGGATATGAGGGTACATTAGATGACTTTGAAAGACTCCATCCAGAAGTTGACATCCTCACTGAGGAAAGAATCCTCATCGAGGCCATAGAATAAGAAAAACCTAACCAATATATGTACAGTGAAGAAGGAATCTTTTTGTCTGCTGTGTGGTATTTTGAAATCGGCAGGTATGTATACAAGAATGGACAGTTAGATACTATGTCACATTTTGGGGAGGTGGAGTGACAAAGTAGATTAGATGAAAAGAATGTAAACAAATGTGAAGTTGAGAGTAGGGACCACATTTTGTAATACTCTCTTTTAATAAAATATATATATATGGCTCTGCTGTACACCTTGTTATGAATGAACATTGTGAATATTCCCTGAGGAAATTGTGTCATTTATTTCAGGATATGGACAATCATACTCAATCAAACAATCCACCACCTCAAACATCAACTGAGCCAACCGTGGCTGACATGTTCCGATTGTTCCAGCAATTATTGGAATCCAATAGCCAACAGGCCAATGCTGCCCATGCAACAAATACCACGATACTAGAACAAATGCAGAATTCAAAACACCAAGGATAAAACCCTAAAAGAGTTCAGGGATCTTAGGCCGCCCAAGTTTAAAGGGACTGAAAATGCGATGGAAGCAAGTCAATGGCTGAGGACCATTGAAGGTTTGATGAAGGCAGCCAAAGTTAAACCTGAGGACATGGTACCCGCAATCCGCATCCAGCTGGAAGACATAGCTGGATACTGGGGAGTGCCGAGTACCCCGAAGATTTTGACGAGGACATGTCATGGGCGGAATTCAAGAAGAAATTTGAAGACAGATTCTATCCCAAATCAGCACGGATAGAATTGGAATGACAATTCAACTATCTAAACAAGGGAGACGTACCGTTGATGAGTACGTTGTAGAATTTTCCCGGTAGTCGATTTGCCCCCAACATGATAGCAGATGAAGAAACAAAGATATCCAGGTTCGTAGAAGGACTTGTGACCCAACTGAAAAGTAGGGTCGCCTCTTATAGGTGCCGAACATTTTCAGAGGCAACAGAAGCTGCTCGAGATCAAGAAAGGATACTAAAAGAAGAACAACCTTTCCGGTCTCCACAACCTAAGAGGGCTTTTGAGGAGGGGGCATCCTCCAACAAGAATTATTGACAGGGACCGCCTAAGCGTCCTCAGAATGGCAACTCAGACAGATCCGTAGTCTGTAATTACTGCCATAAACCAGGCCATAAGATAAATGTATGTAGAAAGAGATTGGGGCTCTGTTTGAAATGTGGGGCAGGTAATCATCCAACCAATCAATGCCCTCAAATGCCTGCAACTGGGGCAATCACACAAAGCTTCAATCAAGGATACCGACCTCCAGTTCAAGGAAACCAACCTCGACCTATGATGCAGGCACCAATATCACAAGCAGGTATGGTTTATGGAAATCAGCACAGGCCGCCCTATGCACCTCAAGTATCAATTTCAACAGGCACAACGGGCGGCTCAAGCCCAAAACAATAACAAAAAGAGGAATAAGCAAGGACAAGCATTTGTGATGGGAGCTGAAAATACAGATATCCTTGGAGAAGTAATTTCAGGTACCATTTTAATTTCTGCATATCCAGCATCAGTATTATTTGATTCCGGGGCTACCTATTCATTTATATCATCTTCCTTTATATCACAACGAGAAATAGAGTCACAACCTCTACCTAAATCACTGAAAGTCCTCACCGTAATGGGGTAGTAGAAGTCAGTCGGGATGTAGTAGATGTCCCATAAAATTGGGTGGAGGAGCTTTTCGTACCCGGTTCTCATTTTTCCAACAAGCAACTATGATATATATTGGGAATGGATTGGCTAACTGCAATATTAGCCAACATAGATTGCGGTCAGGGGAAAGTTTCCTTTCAACTCCCTGACGAAGAATTTTGTGAATTTGTAAGAGACCAGAATAAATTCAATGCGAAGAACTAGAGAATTTGAATTACCAGTACTGCTGCAAGGAGTGGCAGAGCAAACTTTTCCAAGGTAGTAGAAAAATTTAAGGACATATTCCCGAAGAATTGCCAGGGCTACCCCCAGATAGAGCTGTAGAATTCTCTATAGATTTAATACCTGGAGCTGCACCCATAGCCAAAAAGATATCCCAATGAACAAGGAGGAGCTGGCTGAGTTAAACAAACAAATAAAAGAATTGTTATCCAAAGGATTTATTGCCTAGCGCTTCGCCATGGGGTGCACCAGTATTATTTGTGAAAAAGAAGGATGGTACCCTACGCCTAGTGATTGATTATAGGGCCTTGAATGAGGTTACCATCAAAAATAAATATCCTTTACCTAGGATCGATCAATTATTTGATCAGTTAGGAGAGACAGGTATTTTCAAAAATTGATTTGAGGTCCGGATATCATCAAGTGAAGGTAAAAAGGGAAGATATTCCAAAGACTGCATTTAGAACTCGGTATGGGCATTACGAATTCTTAGTTATGCCATTCGGATTGACAAATGTACCAGCTATATTTATGGACCTGATGATCGAGTATTTTATCAATATCTGGATAAATTTGTGATTGTATTCATTGATGATATTCTTATATACTCCAAAAGTGAAGAGGAGCATGAAAAACATTTAAGGATGTACTACAAACCCTGCGGGAGGAACAATTATATGCCAAACTTAGTAAATATGAATTTTGGCTGGATCAAATACCATTTCTAGGGCATATTGTCAGTGGAGAAGGCATCTCAGTAGATCCGAAGAAGGTAGAGGCAGTTAAGTCTTGGCCGACACCCAAGTCCGTAGCAGAAATCAGAAGTTTCTTAGGATTGGCTGGTTATTACCGAAGATTCGTAGAGAATTTTTCCAGAATTGCAGAACCTTTAACCCGCCTCATTCGGAAGGAAGAAAAGTTTAACTGGACAGAGAAATGTTAGGCAGCATTTGACGAATTAAAGAAAAGATTTCAGCCCCAATACTGGCATTACCATCTGGTTCGGTGGATATGAGATATATAGTGATGCATCAGGAAAGGGTCTAGGATGTACTGATGCAGCACGGAAGAGTCATAGCATATGCATCCAGACAATTAAAGACACATGAAAGAAATTATCCAACTCATGATCTCGAACTTGCAGCAGTGGTGTTTGCACTCAAGTTATGGAGACACTATTTATACGGAGAAAATCAAAATCTACACCGATCACAAGAGCTTAAAGTATGTCTTCACACAAAAGGATATCAATATGAGGCAAAGAAGATGGTTGGAGTTACTGAAGGATTTTGATATAGAGCTAACATATTACCCAGGCAAGGCTAATAAAGTGGCCGATGCCTTGAGTAGAAGACCTGAAGCTTTCTTTCTAAATACACCCAAGGAAATCCTTGAGGATTTGAGGAAAATGGGAATTAAAGTAATATGCCCGATAACCGAAGGGATATGGCAAAACTTACAAGTGTAATCCTCCTTAAGATAGAATTAAGGAAGCCCAACAAAGTGATCCAAAACTTCAGAAAATTTGGAAACAAACAGAAGCAGGGCTCTAGACCGGGATAAGGAAGCACCCGGACGGATCGCTAAGATTCGGAGATCGGTTATGTGTGCCCAGTGGAGATTTAAGAACGAAAGTCATGACAGAAGCCCATAACTCACAATATTCTATTCATCCGGGCAGCACTAAGATGTATAAAGATTTGAGACAGACGTTTTGGTGGCACGGGATAAAGAGAGAAGTTGCCAGATTCGTGTCCAGATGCCTCGTCTGTCAACAAGTGAAAGCAGAGCATCAAAGGACAGCCAGACTTCTTCAGCCATTGCCCATACCAGAATGGAAGTGGGAGCATCTCACAATGGATTTTGTGACAGGACTGCCTAGGACCCAAAGAGGTAATAATGCTATTTGGGTCATTGTGGATAGACTTACGAAGTCCGCTCGTTTTCTCCCTTTTCGAGTTGGACAGTCAACAGAGGTACTGGCAGAAATGTACATGAAACAGATTGTCAGTCAGCATGGAGTACCAGTGAGTATAGTATCGGATAGAGATACCCGGTTTACTTCGCACTTCTGGAAAAGCTTGCAAGAAAATCTTGGCACTCAATTAAAATTTCGCTCCGCCTACCACCCCCAAACGACGGCCAGTCTGAAAGAACCATTCAGACACTAGAAGACATGCTGAGAGCTTGTACTTTAGATTTTGGAGGAGCATGGGATAATCATCTACATCTGGTGGAATTTTCATATAACAACAGTTATCACGATAGTATCAAAATGGCCCCTTTTGAAGCACTATATGGTAGAAAATGCAGATCGCCGGTATGTTGGACCGACGTAGGAGAAAGACAATTGTTAGGGCCAGAACTGGTGACACAAACTGTGGACATGGTCAAGATAATAAGAAGTCACTTGCAAGCAGCCCAGGATAGACAGAAGATGTGGGCTGATAAGCATCGCAGAATACTGGAATTTCAACCTGGAGATCATGTTTTTCTGAAGATTTCACCAACCAAGGAACCATCAGATTTGGGACCAGAGGAAAACTGAGTCCAAGATACATTGGACCCTTTGACATATTGGAAAAAGTAGGGAATGTATCATATCGACTCGCTTTACCCCCACTAGAGGGAGTTCACAATGTATTCCATGTTTCCCAATTACGAAAATATGTGTCGGATCCGAGCCACATACTCGACCATTCAGAAATCACCGTTAGGCCTACACTACGGATAGAACAGAAACCCGTTGGGATCTTGGATCGAAGAGAGAAGGTACTCTGCAATCGGGTCATTCCATTAGTACGAGTCGCATGGAGCAAGGATTCGCCAGGAGATTCAACTTGGGAGAAGGAAGAAGATATGCGGAAACAATATCCGTATCTATTCCATAAACTAGGTTAGTGATCAATTGTTGTACTGGTTATTTCAAATTCCGAGGACGGAATTTTTCTAAGGGAAGTAGACTTGTAATACTCTTATATTATTATTATTATTATTATTATTATATTATTATTATTTGTTTTCAAAAAATAAATATATATCATGTAGAAGATTGGAGAAGGAGAGGTGTCCCCATGTATTTAATGGGGGGGACACCTCACCCTCCCACTCTCCCTATAAAAATACAACCCCTCCCCCCCTTAACACAAAACACACACACAAAAGCCCAGCACCACCA
This sequence comes from Iris pallida, assembly GCA_029216955.1. Taxonomy (NCBI): domain Eukaryota; kingdom Viridiplantae; phylum Streptophyta; class Magnoliopsida; order Asparagales; family Iridaceae; genus Iris; species Iris pallida. Next base: position 8,872,575 of record JANAVB010033020.1, on the reverse strand, counting down.
GCACCTTTTCCTTATAAAACCCACTCCCACACAAGTTAGAAAGAGGGAAAAAAAAAAAACAAACAAACACTCACACACCCGACCCCCCCCGAACCCCAGCTGCTGCCGCTGCCGCCCGCCGTCCGCCGCCCGCTGCCAGCCGCCGCCCACCCTCCCGGCCACCTCCACCTCATCCTCCACTTCATCCTCTTCTTCATCTTCTTCTTCATTCTCTTCTCCATCAATTCCAAGGAAAGGAAAAACCTAGGTAAACTTCTTCTCCTTTCCCCAATCTTTGTTTTTTTCCAATTCCAATTTGGTTAGAATACTAACAAAGTTGTTATTTTGCTATTGGGTTCAATTAGGGTTTGTGGAGAAGTCTAGAACATTCCCAACCCAAGGCAAGTCCTCCTCTCCTTCTTCTTCTCTAATTTTCCCATCTAGGTTAATGGAAATCATTTTTAAATCATATTAAAATTCTGAAATTTTAGTTTCATAAATATTTTTTTGTAATACCAGAAAGTTGAAGTTGTATTGATTAATCTTCTGAAAATCTGAAATTTCATATTATAGCTTGGAATATAAGTTAAGGAAGTATCCCTAAATTTTGTAATTAAATCCTGAATTTTGATGATTTTTAACTCAATTCGAGATATATTAAAATGTTGCAATTCTAATTTCTAGTAAATGTTCAATTTTGATAGACGTAGGCAAAAGAATTTAATTTGTTCAACTTAGGCACTAGAATTATTAATTGGGACATGTCACGGATAAGTGGATATGCGAACCAATTTCGGACACAGATATTTGAACTTGCAATTGTGGACATGAACTATTGAACTTGAATTTTCATGAACAAACACATGGGACTCTCCAATGGTAAGTCTGACATACATAAGAACTGAACAGTTGGACCGCACGCCGGGAAGGTAAAAGTACAAAGGATCCTGTATCCTCTACTCACTATTCTGTGTATGTCATAGTTAGAAACTTTACATTTTTCTGCTCCATGCACTAGAATTAAAATGTTGTTATGAAAAAGTTTTGGTTAACTTGAATTTTCTTTATACTATCTACATGATATATATATATATATATATATATATATATATTATATAATATAGATATATATATATATATATATATATATACCTACAAAGATATATTATAAAGTCATGCATATTTATTAAACATTGGCTATGAAAGAGATTTGATTTAATTTTCCTTATCCTGTCTACATAATGTATATATATACATACATATATAGATATACGTTATAAAGTCTTCGCATAATTACTAATATAGTTGGATAGACATTAGCTTTATCTTGATAAACTGTAATCCAATTAGCAAACCGCGGCCCGACTAATTGCTAAAAAGAAAAGGAATTCATTGCTTGCTCAGGTAAAAATTTCAAGTTCTTTGTTCTTTTATCACTTGCGTGGTTCCGGTGTTGAGAGTTGCTCCACCGAAGGGGTCGGCGAGCCCAATTATTACTTGCGTGGTTCCGGTGTTGAGAGTTGCTCCACCGAAGGGGTCGGCGAGCCCATATTTCTCTTTTTGTCATATATAGGTCTTTGTAAATTTTTGGGGCTCCTAAATACAAAGGAGACTCTGCCGAAATTTTTAAGAAAGTTAGGAGATAGACAAATTTCCAGCCTTCGGAAATTTTTAGAAAATTTCTTATCTAAGAAAGCAATTGGGGAGGGGAGAACAACTGAATATCCCTAGATATCCCGTAACATAAATAACAAAAAACTGATCAGTATTTCGGAAATCTCGTGAATCAGTGCATCTAGTTTCGACTAGGGTGTACTAGCCCAAGGGAGGCTCTACATCTATCTGACAGTAACATCAATAGATGTCTTTTTTAGCCCAAGGGAGGCTCGTAAATCACAGCCTGATCCCAGGTCAACGGGATTGTTCACAGAAAATATTTAGAGGATTATTCGGAGTATTGTTCTCAAAACTGCATGTCTTTTCAAATCTTACTCCAGAAAACAACGCTGCTATTATGAATGGGCAGTGTCCTGAATTGCTCAAGGAAGCAATTCCTACTAAAAGCTCAAGGGAAGCTCGGAAATCTTACTATTCATGGAGTAGGACGTTGATTTCATTCATGTTTTACAAAAGCAGATATATATTTATATATATATACATAGCAGTGCAATTTGGCATACCTTGTTTCATTTTTTTCAAAACTACATATTCACTATTTTGTTTAACTTTCACCGTTCTTGGCCGAGGACTTGCTCGTCGTTTTCTAAACGACCTAGTATTTGTTCACTAGGTGAAGGAAGAAGACGCCTCCGCCGAAGTATCGCCGCTCTACAACGAGGAGTAACTGTCTGGACTACCTACAATTATGACCAGCAGTATCGTAGTATTTTACAAATTTACCTCGGTAATCGCCTGTAATAGAATTGTTGGAAAAGTTTCCTGTAATATAGCTACACTATATCTTTAATGCCATGGGAATATTCTTGTATTTTCCATTCTGCTGATGATTACGGACGACAATCGCGAATTTCGGCACGTAGCCTGGGGATGTGTTTATGACGTCACCCTTCCATCCGGGAAGCGGGACGTGACAAATGTTAAAGAACACATGAAAATTATATGGAATCTAAATTTCAAAAAACCTAAAATGGGAAGAGAAAAAATGTTCAAAAATAAAGAAGAAGAAGAGAAATAGAAAGATTATCTTGATTGGGAAGTATTCTAGGAAAGTGGAAGAAGGAAAAAAATGAAATGTTAGAGAGGAGAGAGAGAGAGGAAAATATGTTGTTCCTAAAGCTGCAAATGAGCCAAGCCGTTCGCGAGCTGCTCGAAGCTCGGCTCGATAAAAGCTCGTTTGAGCTCGGTTCGTTTAGTAAACAAGCTGAGCTCAAGCTTCATTTTCGAGCTCGTTTAATAAACGAGCCAAGCTCAAGCTTAGAAGTACTCGGCTCGTTGTGCTCGCAAGCTGGCTCGTTTATGAGCTTGTGAGCTGGCTCGTTTAGAAGCTTGTTTAGAATCTCATTTGTTCTTTATTGGATTCTAATTATATATATATTTGTGTGTATTATATATTTATATGTCCTTAATAATTGATATTAAGGAACTTCTTTGATTAATTTTTTATAAATAAATTGTTAATATTACAGGTATACGAATTCAAACATAACTAAATTAAAATCATGCTCGTTAAGCTTGAAATAAAGTTGAGTGAGCTTGAAATCAAGCTTAACGAGCTTGATTTTGAGCTTATCAAGCTTGTTTATTAAGCTTGAATCAACCTTGCTTATCAAGCCAAGCTCGAGCTCAAACCAAGCCAAGCTCAAGCTTAATATAAGCTCAAGCTCAAGCTCAAGCTCGATTAATTCTAGTCAAGCCAAGCTCAATCTTACAAAAGCTTGGCTCGGCTTGGCTCGTTTCAGCCCCAGTTGTTCCCATGGCTAGTCCCTAAGGCTGCGTTTGGTAGGAAGGATGGAAAAGTGGAAGGAAGGAAAAAATAAGGATACATTTTTCTTCCATATGGAAAGGAAAGATTATTTCCTTCCTTGTGTTTGGTTGGAAGGATGGAAAAGAGAAGAGATGCATTATTCTTTGTTTGGTATGGAAAGAAAGTGAAAGAAAAGAAAATAAAAAATATGGGTTTTACCAATTCTATCATCAACTAAAACGCATATTTACTATTTGATTTCATTAACAATTTTTAAATAATACAATTCACATGGGGTACAATTGTTAATTAGTATAAGTCTTCACTTTTTCCTCCACTTTTCCTCCCACTTTTGGGGTGATTGGTTTTCTTAGGTTAGGAAGGAAAAATAATCCCTCCACTTTTCCTTCCCTTCACTTTTCCTTCCATACCAAACAATAGAAAATGAATCCTTCCCTCCACTTTTCCCTCCTCCATTTTCCTTCCTGCCACTTTTCCCTCCTACCAAACACAACCTAACTAACAAAAGAGTGCGTCTAGACAGGTCGTTCGGAAGCCTACGCTAGCAGAGAGTTGAGATCATCTGTTTATCCGACCAATTACGTTTTTTTTTTTATGCCCGGCAATACACACTTGTGATGCTCGGCAATACGCACGAGACTTCGTGCACGTTGCATTGTATGCCTATTGGGCCCACTATCTCCCAATTCTATCAAATAAATAAAAAAACGATCCCACTGATTTTCAACTATCCAAACAGAATTTTATACCTCTTTTCGGTAACCAACCACAAGACCCACTCGAGTTCGGTATTACATTTTGGTTTGTTTTTCGGATTTTCTTTCGGCCGTCGAGTGTTTCTCCCCAAAAAATAAAAATAAAAATTCACAAAACCTTTGGTAGCTAGCCCCAAAACCTGTGACGGGGTTTTATAAGACGCACACTTGGGTTCGGAAAACCCCATCATCACCATGAAGCTTGCCCCGAAGGTGATATTTCTGGTGAGGGGCCCCAACGGCTTCGGCCCCTCCCTGCTCGAAGCCCTCCTCCCAAACCCTAATTCCCATCTCTCCAATCGTAAGCTCCTTCTCCTCCTCTTTCTCCCCCATTCCGCAAAACTACAGCTTTCGTTGAAACCCTAACCCTAACTTTTATTTGTTGATTCGTCAGGGAAACCGCTACTGTCGAGCTCTCCTTGGAGATCTACGGCGTCGCCGACCAGAAAGTTTCGGTTGATCTGGTTCACTTCCTCGATCCCCAGGGGTCGCCTCAGGTGCGTTTACGGGATTGGAGACTGTTCAAAATTTTTTTTTTTTTATGTGTTATGGTGCTTGTTTGATTAGTGAGTAGTAGGAAACGGAAGAAAATTGTGTAATTTGTTGAAACTACTTGGAAAGATGAGCAAATGAAATAAGGAAACTTGTTGGTTGGTGTGCTGAGTTGTGAAATTTCCATCTTTGGTACCCTTCTCTAGGCTAAAGCACTATATTTTGCGCTTAACGAAACAATTTTTCTATACACCATTAGGGCTGTCAATGGTAACCGATGATTGGATTGATTTAGAATTATAGGGTTTGTATTTGAAAAGGAAACTCGGAATCCTTAATGATTAGGGTTTTGGATATGGTGGTGTCATCCGAACTCTAAACCGAATAAGAAATCGAAAAACCAATTTTATGTACAACAAATGTCAAGTTTATCACATACATATTGTAGTAAAGTTTGAATGTCCCCCATCAAATGTTAGATGGACAAGATGATAATGTTTCATAAGTCACAAGTATATATGACATGTGTGAAGACCATCAAAGATATGATTTTAAATGAGTTTCAATTGACTTAAATTTAAGTAAGTCTGTTAAAACAACTCTCAAATAGCTTTGTACACAACTACGTAAAATCCGAAACCTGACCCAACCCGAACCCGAACCCGGAAAGCTTATGAGATTCGGGTTTGGATATTACAAAATTCCAACCTGGACCCGATCCGTCGACAGTCCTTTCCACCATGTGACATTTTCCCAAATTCCGAAGTTACAGTTAACAAGGAATATGTGCAAATGAAAGTTAGTATTCTATAGTTTGCTGAAAGTTGTGTTTAACTTCTGTAAATTATGCCATGATCTAATCACAACATATGGGAAACAGTTGCAAAGTTATTGCTGAGGAGGCGTTTTAACTTTGATAATACAAGACACTATCAATCTTTTGTACTTTTCTGTTTGTGTGGAGGAAAGCATAATTAATTTCTGAAACTTGCTTATTATTTCAGGTGTCAATCTTGCTTATACCAAATTATGCACCTCCTATTGCTGCTTGTGCTGTCAGAGAAGTTCTGTCATTCTGCACTACAGAGGATATTGCTGATATGCCTGTAATAATAGTTCCATCCATCATGAAAGCTCTAAAGTTCAACCGGGAAAGAACGAATGTATCGTCATCATCTGAACAGGAGGTTACAATATATGGTGCTGAAATAGGGGCACAACCAGCTTCACCCAGGCCATGGTTACAGGAACTACTGCTATTCCTCCATCAATACGAATGGACAGTGAACCCTTGGCCTGCTTGTTGCCAATGGCGCGTGTCTTGCGTTTGCCCACTGTCCTTCTCATTGCATCTGGTGGCCAGAGTCAAAGATCTACAGATTACGAGCTTCAGGTAGCATTAAGATTTTTATCAGATAATAGAATATCTAGTATTGCTTGGCTCTTCTTTAAGCATGCTTTTTCCCTATATTTTGCTCTGTACTATAATTTTTTTTTTTTTCAAATAACACGGCGTTTCAAGACAAATCACCAAATACAAGAGAACTGATATCATTTTTCTCATATCTTAATCTAAACAACTACTTATGACAATTTAAATGTCACTAACTTTGAGGAATTTCTTCACAAAGTTATTAACTAGGATTTGTGTATTGGTTGGCGACTGAATACAACGCTTTCTCCATCAAGATGTATAGTTAAATTTGACCTTGTTATGTTTCTTGCTTTTACATTTATATGGATTAAGTTGATGGCATATGGAGGAGTTACTTTTGTCATTTTATGGTGTTTCTAAGTGGCATGCTGTCCCAATTCTTACAATTTCCTTACATCACTCTCATAGTGATAGTTTCAGTTAATCACTTAATTGTTTATTGGAGAAATCAGAAATGAGAAAATTCAGATGGGAACAAGTCCTCCAATCTATTATGCCTCTTATAATGTGCAGGATTCTCTAATGAATGTTCAAAGCCTGCCCATGAAATTTCAGAACATATATAATGCCAAACATTGATTTTAGGAACATGTATGTCATGTTTTTGTTGTTAAGTAAGATTAGTTATAAACATTGTGATTGAGAACTTTCAACAGGATTGGGATTTCAAACAACCAGAGTAAACATCTATTTTACTACAAAATAATAATGAACTTGAATGGTTTTCAAATTTGATAAAGACATGTCTTTTGGCTACGAGTCTGTGCCCAAAATAAGTTTACTTTTAGTCCATCATGTCAAAACTAGTAATAAGAAATGTGTTGTTGAAGTACAGCAAGTATCTGACGCGGGCATGCCTTAGGAAGAAGATTTGATATGTCATGGGTAATGATGATTGTTTTCTCAAGTATTCGTTCAACTCTTATCAATTTCCTTTCCAATCATTCTAGTGATGAAAGCAAATTGTAATGGAGGATAAGCGTTGCGGGGTGAATGATCGACTGATATTGTACTTGAATTTTTTTTAGTGGGGTTTGGAGCATGAAGGCAGTTGTTTTTTCATCCAAAAAGAAGATGTAAGTCTTGGTTTTTTACTTTTTCTTAGAGGAAGTGGTTATGCTGGTCCAGAAAGCCAACAAGTTTAGGTATTAAGGCTATCAGGAAACAAGTGTACGAGTTATCGTAATATCCTCCAATATAATGGAGCTTCCCAGTATACAAAGGTAAATGTTGAGGGTATTTTGGGATCTTTACTCAAAATTAAATGTCCTTTTAAGAAGAATCTTTAAGAGCAAAGTACACAAATTTCAAGTTTTTCAGGGCATGTATTTGAATGCTGTTAATCCTTGTTGTTGGAAGGTTATACTTTCTAGGAGGTGAAAAGCTTTTAGCCTGTTTCCATGTAAAATGCCCAGTGCTTGTTGATATGCTGAATAATTAGAGCTCTCCATATTAATCATAAACCTTCCATGTACCCGAATCCTTTTTTTTTCTTCCTGAAGTTTGCTGTCTTTTACTTTTCTACATGGCAATTTCTTATTGTTTGATTAGAAGATATTACGATTTACCGTTATTTGGTTTGTGAAGGACATTTACTTTCTTGTATAGAGGACTTCTCTTTTAAGCGTATTTTTGCCAACTTTATATGACCTGCCTTAGGCAACCTTGAGAGAAAGATCCCTGATTAGGACAGGGACAAATTGGAGTTAATTGTATCTGTAGTTACCACTGGTCGCTGTGTCCAGTAGTGTTTGTCGTTAGAGGCTATGTGTATCAGTGCAATAGCATGACGTAGCGAGTTTCCGTTTTTCTAATAGTGAATAGTATTCAGTGAATACATGGGAGTTTCTATATAAAATTTGTCATTTCCAGTTTTTATATATGAAGCTTTATACTTAGGTTGAATGAGCATAAGCTGGTCAATAAGGTCGACCACTCTTCCCACAAGCTGACCTTGTAGGATTTTGGGGGTCCCTCCTTTCATTGGATGCCTATTGGTCCCTTTTTATGGAACCTACCACCGACTTGAGATGGAACCCATTTTTTGTCGGTTGTGTAATGTTCTTTTGGGAGAACTTGATCTTTAGCAGTTAGACATTTCTCATTAACAAGGGCAATTTTTTTTTGGTCAGTTTATGGAGCCTTCTAGGCTTGAAACTTGTGTTCCATTGTTGACTCTGTTTTGGCTCAATATTTGTGTTTTTCAAATAATGTTAAAAAAAAGGGTGCATAATTGCCACTTATCCACTTCCTTTTGGAATAATGACCGTCCTGGGTAACCATGAACATTATATATGTTCAACCATCGAACTTGATAGCAACAATATAATAAAAAAATTACAATGACTTCCCATCATACTGATTGATCAAAGATGCTACTTTTGGTTATTAATAACTTCTACTTGGCTTACAAAGGAAATTGCAATCAGGATAACTATTTGTTCTTTCTTCTGAGAATAAGGGCAAGTTATTTACTGTGTGCCCTGCGTCTTGAAATCAGGACCTTCCCTTCCTCTACCAAGGGTCTCAGCTATATTATCACTTCTCAGAAAGTTAACATGAGGAAGTCCACGTCTCAACATTGAAGATGAGGGTTACACAATTTCAAATGATAACTTTACCATTCTAATATTTAGTACACTATTTCCAGTGATTATCCAATCAAACCTTGACAACAACTCTTGTTTTCTTCAATTATTAAATAGAGTACCAGAATCCTAGGAAGATGTTGTGATTCAATCAAAAACCAAACACATTCCTGGTAAGTTTACATATTCCTAAATAATGAGAGAAACAAAAATTTTGTCATGACTAGCAAGTGGACAAGTCATGCATCTTAGGAGACATTTGACATTTGAGTATCTATGTTGTTCTGGGCGCTAGGCGAGGCGACATACCTCCCGCTTCGCCTAGGCGTCGCCCAGGAACCTGCTGGTTCTTTTGTCCTACAATCTTCCAGGGAACCACTGGAGTTGTTGTTTTGACTCTTTTGAGCAACAAATAACTATTATTCAGCAGCAGCCGAAGATGAAATTAAGAAAAACTGAAGAAGAAGAAGAAGAAGAAGAAGTACCAGAATAAGAAGAAATCAAGAAAACTGAGAGTTTAAAAAACGCAGAACTGAAGAAGAAGAAGAAGAAGAAGAGAAGAAATCAATAAAATAAGTTATAAAAAAAAACAAAAAGAAAAACTCAGAAGAAAAACAAGAACAAGAAATAAAAATCAGAGAAGAAGAGAAGATACTTGGTGGTCGTCTTTCTCACCCGACCAGCTGAACTTGAGTTCTTCTTCTTCTTCTTCTCCTGTTTGTTTTGTTTTGTTTTGTTTTTTTTTCTCCTTTTTTGCAAAGCAGAAGCAAAACACTGGACCAGAACCCTATTAAGCCAATAAAAAAACTGAAATATGATAATTACATTATATCTATCAAAAAGTTACTGCCTAAATTTTGTTTGTTTCCCCTGGGCGACTCTAGGCGGTCACCTACGTAGGTGACCATCGCCCAAGCCAGGGGAACAATCCCCAGGTCGAGGCATTTTTTTCTTCAACCTGCACGCCTAGACGTCGCCTATGACAACATAGCTATCCAACCTGGAAAAACAAAATAATATAGGTGAAGGACTTCTTTCTGCTACTTCATCATCTTTAAAATCTACAAGGTCAGGATGTTTCTGCTGGCACCAAGTCATTGTTAGGAAAAAGAAAAGCCAATAAAAGAAAAAGAAAAAGGAGAAGCATTGAACAAAATGTTTGCGACCAACAGCAGTGAACAAAATGTTTCCACCATTACTCTCTCTCACACACAATGAACAAACTGTGTCTGTACCGATTCCAACTACAACCAAAGCAACTCCCCCGACATAGAGGATACTAGAAGTGAATTGCATTAGAAACAACACCAACAGTCAAGGCACTTGTACAGAATTTCTAACCGGATATGTAATGGGTATTAATTCCCGAACCCAAGAGCCGATCGACCAAGAGGGATGCATGTTCAACTAGGCATGCATAGATACAGTTGCAACTTGTTGCTTTGCTAATTGATTTCACCCACAATTTACACCCCTAACATATTTGCCTACTTCAAGAAACGCCCATGACATTCAAAACTTGAAAACACGTCCATCTTTTACACATAATAAAAGATTTGATTATTTATAAACTATTGTGTCAATCCACAAGTTTGCAACTCTTTAGTAACTCCGTTGGCATTGGTGCACGTAGAGATCTCCTCAAATTTAGTTCCTTGCTGACCTATTATAGAAATGGAGCTGCAGACCCAAAAAACTTAACATCCCTAATTAGCGTTTAGAGTCACTGTAGTATATGCGCAGCAAGATTTCCTTTCGAGCTGACTAGGATTAGGCGAAATGAAAGCAAAAGTATGAGGCTAAATTTAGTAATACCTTGTCAAATTTGCTACACCTTTAAAGCAGAAATTGCAAATTTAAATCATATGAGCTGATACTAATGCTGCTTTCAACTTTTCTAAAAGATGCTGAGGATTTATTTTTCCTCGTCCAGGCAACGGAAAAGGTTGGACAGTTCTTGGCTGATGGCGTTGGTCTGAGCTTCTCCAAAGAACGAATCCAGCACAAACAGGTTGAAAGATCAAGAGGCCCTCAAGAGCCATGGCGTGCACTGTATTTGTGATATACCTGGCGCTGCTGAAAGGCGCAGATGTTAAAAATTCAGTCTGCAGTCTGCACAGTGCCTAAGAGATGGCAGGAATCTCAGGTCTTGTATGAAGAACAAATTAAGCCAATAGACCGACTGCTGAAAACATTTTTTCTGTTGGATAAATTCTTATGCATCTAGCAGAAGTGTGATCTGTGGCAAATTGTTTTTTTTTTTTTTTTTCCCACTTCTCTTTGCTCAAATGTATTTGGAAACAAATTGCTCGCTGTTCCTAAGCTTACTAGACGAAACATTCTTGTAAACTGCTCTGAATTCAGTTTTTGGATTAAATTGATTCCGGTCGTCGTCGTCGTCATCATCATATATGATTTGTAACAGTTCTAAGCTACTGTGTTCTTAGCAAAGAAATAACTATTTAAGCTGTCCATTTGAAGCACAGAAGCAAGTATCCAAAATGCATAAATTTTCTGGGGAATTTTTCATATGCCTAATTCACGTTTCATGGGAGGAAGACATTGTTACTCTGTACTGACAAACTCGCAAACTCGCACATGGTTTCGTGGAAGATTGTTGATCAGTGTTTTAAAAAACGGACAGGCTGTCCAAGACACTGGGTCAAATTAAACTGGTTCAACCAGTTGGTTCAATCATTGGATTAGGCCAGATTTCAATTTTTTATGGACATTGATTTTTACAAAAATATTCATTTACAAGCGATTTTTGAAGAAATATGGATCAACAAAAATGTTACCGGTTCACAGGTCAATTGGTTGAACCGGCCGGTCCCATCCGGTTTTTAAAAGAATAGTGTTGATATTCATGGCTAAGGGGCTTGTATGACTTGCTTTTGAAGGTTTAAAACGAGGTATATTGATTGAATTCGGTTCAAACCTTAGAATGTCATAGACAATATAGAGTTTTAGATATCATCGTCATTTTCAGGTTAAGATTTGTAAGTAGTGATATCTGTTCATAGTCATGCGCCGAATTAAAAAAATAAGACCGGTTGTAAAAACACTACTAAATTTGTTAGGAAATATACAATTTTTTTTTTGTAGTTCTAGGACCAATAATTTTAGCAAAATTTATAATTGTCAAAATTTTAAGAATCCGCAGCAGTCGGACTCTTAAAATTGCTGTGCAGTTAACATTTTTTAATGTCAATAATGGCCAAAAATAAATGGAAAAGAAGTAAAATGGACTTAATGGGGGCTTTAGTGCTACTACTAACGTGCATGTACTTAAAAAGATTTGTCAGACTGTTAGGCTCGTTGGGATACCGGAATTTGAGCTTGGAAAAGAAAAGTGATTCCTTTCCTATGTTTGGGAGCCAAAGAAAAGTTGTTGGAAAGGGAAAATGATTCCCAAGAGGTAAAAAAATAGAGAAAAAAGTAGTTCCTCCCATTTATCTAAGGAATCACTTTCCCTCCAACTTTTCGCATTTATTGCAAAATTTTTTGACCAAAATATCCATGTTCATAATATTATTTACCATTTTTATCCATAATATCTTTTAGACAAAAATTTTCTAAGTAATAATTATTTTTATTAGCACGAGGGTATTTTTGGAAAATTGACTTGATTTTGTTTCCTTTCCTTACACCAACCAAACACTATAATAAAAATTAAAGATATATTCCGGCTATAATCCCGATCTTTCCAAACACCGGAAATGAAAGTTTATAGGAATTATAATTTCCTAAAGGAAAGGAAATACCAAGAATCAGTTTTCTTTCCTTTCCATTCCGCGAACCAAACGAGGCCTTATGTGAAATCGAATCCAGTTAAAAAATAATGTATTGTATTTAACTATATGAGTTAAAAATAGGATGCTGCTATTAACACTCCTAAAATGTCATTTGGTACTTTTTAAAAAAAATTTCACATTCAAATTTTAAATTTGTCCATGCATTAACATTATTAGCACTCCTAAAATATCATCATACACTCTTCTCTCCATATGCATGCACAAATTAATACCATATTTAATGCTGGAGTAGATTTGAAATTAAATGTTAAAAAAGTAAAAGGAGTGCTGAATGACATTTTCGGAGTGCTAAGACCATCTCCAATGGTGATTTCTAAAATTGAGTTCTTATCCTACTTGGCATTGTACTTTAAGGAGATTCTATCCTAGTTGGAAGAGTTTCTAGATAGAAATTGTAGACATACAAAAATTCTCTCCAATGGTTTTCCATTTCATCCTATGTGTCACATAGTAAAAGGAACAATTTAATGGTGTGGGGCCCAATAATAATTGTCATGAGAGATAGGAGAATTTCTATGAGAGTTTCTACATGTAGAAATCCTCTTAGAAAGTTTCTATCCTACATCATTGCCACCTAGGATAGAAATGGTGATAGAAATCACCATTGGAAGAAGTTTTTTCTAAAATGGATTTCTTCCATAGAAATAGGGAAGATAGAACCTCCATTGGAGATGGTCTAATAGCAGAACCCTAAAAATATTTAGCTATAATTAAACAATATTATATAGTTAAATAGAAGTTAAAATTTATTATGTTTAATTTTTTTTTTGACATAGTTTTAATTTTAATTATGTGAGAATATAATTTAAACGTTCATTTTGAAACTATTTTATAAAGAGAAAAAACATTTCTGTAGCCGTCCTCTCTCCTAGCAACCTCACTCCTAACATACAGTTTCGATCTCCATTGTGAAATGACGAATACCCCTCCGGTCTCTCCACCGGAGCTTCCTCCTCCGCTATTCTCACTCCCGCTCCATCTCCTCCACGCCCCACCTCCGTAGCATCGGATGGGTCGACAAGATCAAGGGCGTCATCACCGGAAAACCCACAGAGCCTCCCTCCCCCTCCTCCTCCTCCTCTTCATTCTCTCTGAATGGTAAAAACCCTAACCCTAATTTCTTGGTTGTTGCCATTTACAATAAATAAGTAAGTGTCCGAGCTCTCTAGCCTAGTGTATTAGAGCGGACATCCGGAGGGGCCGGCAAGGTTCGAGCCCCCCAATTGTGTGTGTGCGTGTGATTTCAAAAAAAAAAAATAAATAAGTAAGTTGATTGGTTGGTTTATTTTGATAGATTTTGCGGACCAGATGGACAAGGCGAAGAAGCTGGGATGCTGAAGAAATTCGAGGTCGGGAGGTGCAGCGAGGCCACAATCTCCGAGTCCTTCAAAGCAGTCCGCCATCCTCCGCTACCTCGGCTCCGTCGATCCCACCGCCGAGGTTCCGATTCTTTCATGTTTCCTCTTCCTTCTCCATGCGAAAAATAAGATGGTTTTTGGTATGTGGCAACTATGTTGCATGTGTCCTAGGGTATTTTGGAGCGTCCGGGCTGTGTCCCATATGCGTCCCACATTTTGTATGCCCAAAGCATCCCCATGATCACAACCGTTCGATCTTCTATAAATTATCTAATCTTGACCATTGATTAACGATTAAGATACCTCTAGCTTAAGTGGTTAGAGTAAGGCATATCTCCCCAGAAGGTTGCAGGTTCGAGCAACGGGGAATCACATTTAATTTTTTGTGGAGGAATTAATGCAGGGCAACCAGAGTGCAGGTCGGTTGCGGGTGCGATACAAGTGCGGTGCATATGCGGCCTTCGGGCTGAGTTTGTAGGTCTTTATATATATATATATATATATTATATATATATATATATAAATGAGGTTTCAAACGGCTCAAAAGTTAGCCATCTAAGCCGTATGTATAATATGACCCATTTTATTTAAAAAATAAATTATATAAAAATTGTTGAAAAAGTTTAAATTTGTTATATATATTTCAACATCGGAAATCGAACTCAATCAAACAAGAAAAATACCTCCCACCTTAACCACATGAGTTGGAAGAAATATTGCCTAGAATTGGATAATATTTTTATTATACGTGTGCATTTACTAGTATATAGTGTCACGAGGCTCCCGTTTATGCAAGGTTTAGGGAGGATGAAGATGTACACACCTTACCCAAGTGGTAGAAGTAGGAGGCATAACCCCAAAGGACTTGGTTCAGGTCTTGGGTTCAAGCCTTGGAGGAAGCATTTGATTTCCCATGTGGTATGGGAATTAAATGGCTCAATCATTGGTGCGGGCCAGGTTCATAGGCCTTCGGACCAGGTTGGTGGCCTTTGGGCCGAGTTGTAGGTCTCCGACCGGGTTGTGGGGCCACTCGGTAGCCAAAAATTGTAATAGAAATTACCAATTCATATATATATATATATATATATATCTATATACACCCCGAACCCAAATGGTATCAAAATGATGGATTCTTATTACTTTGTTACTTGTTAGTTAACTAATGTTCCCCAAAGCACGAGCTGATAAGAAGTGGTCAACGTTATATATTAAACCTTTGACAACTCTGGTCACGTGATTGCCATGAATCCTATGATGAGAATCTGGGTTGTACCCGCATGTGGAAAAACCTAGTACGTGCACTTGGGCTAAAGTCCAACGGATGGAGGATTAAGTGTGGAAAGGATTAATTGTTGGAAGGGGAAATTCGAACCTGAAATCTTTTGCTCTGATACCATGTTAGTTAATAAATGTTCCCAAAAGCTCGAGATGATAGCAACGGGCCAACCTTATATAGTAAACCTTGACATTTACTAATTTCCCCTTTTTTCTCTTGAAAAACCTATATATTAGGCCAACCGTATGTAGGTACGGTGAAGAGAGGACTGTGAGGGATGTTGGTTTGAAATCTTCTTGAGATGAAGGTGGTCCCTGGTTCAAGCCTTGATGAGGTATCGTGATCTTAAAGTACTATCTTGCAATCGTCCTGTTGGTATGAGTTGATAAACGAATCAGAGAGAGCTTCAGGAGGCCCGGGTTTCGACGAATAATGTTGATTTCATATGCAATTAGTTTCAGGTGTTCTTCCTTTTACGTGAAAGTTAAGGGGGGGGGGGGGGGGGGGGGGGGGGGGGGGGCATCTACAACTTGTGAGTTAGAATTGAACCCAAACCCAATTTCAATTTCTTGAGTCTAAATTTTATTCCCGTCCCTTAACTCAATGGCTATCTGATCTGGTGGCACATTATCATTCTCCACTGCCATTACTAAGCTTGAATCCCAATTCAAAATGGCAGCCATATTAGTTACATCTATAATAGGTTTAGGTATGCTTATGAAATTTATTTTCATGTGAAGGATATGTTTCACATTTATAAGATTTAGAAAAGGAGTTTAAATTCCTGATAGTTTGTAAGCAATTAAACCAGATAGAGATTGCATGAATTATTTTGTTTTGACTCACATTATATATAGGGGTATGAAACTAATAGAAATGGATAATTTCATATTTATGTGAATTAAAGGACAAGATTAGAGTTAATAATTCACAAGGGATTCATTATAATATGGAAGAAACAGGTTTCATGAGTTATACCCAACTCATAAATTATTTATAATGGTTATACTCTTGCACAGGTTAAGAGAGAGAATCATTTTAATTGACTTGAAATGGAGGTTTATATTATTGTGGGCGGATGGCCCAATAGACACACATGCATCTACCGATAATGTCTTACTTTCTTTAAAATCATACCTTCAGTGTCTTTCTTCTTCGCTTTTCTTCTAAGAGATTTTAGATTGTAACATCCTCATATATATTTTTGCATATTTTCCTACTTGTAGAATCTTAAAAGCAGCCACAAACAGGATGCAACAGTGCATTGTGGCTGTACAATCTCTGAGGTGGAAAATGCGTTGGCAAAGTACACATGGGCCAAAGAGGCACAAAAGAAGATGGATAAGTTAAAGGAGGAAGGAAAGCCAATTCCAACGAGCTTTAGCGAGGTATTCTTTTTAGCTATATGTATCTAATTGAAAAATGATTCAATCCGTTGCATATATGATGATTCTGCATGCCAAAAGCAAATTACTTTGATATTCCTTATACGCATGGGTTAGAATTTTATTCATTGTTCCAGCACATATGCATGTTCTACTTAAGAATGTTAACTGAGTCTAAAATGTCTTATGAAGGATTTGTGTGTGGTGGTGGTTTATATGGCCAATAAAATTATCATATGAAGTATAATGACCCATGAAGCAATCCACCAGTTTTAGATACCTGATATAGTTATATGCATGTCCTGAGGAATTAACACTGTCAACACTCGACAGCTTTCTGCATGTTAATATACCTTAGAAAGAGGTTTTGTCCCTGCTTGTAATAACTCGAACATGTCATCTTCTAGATATCAGCATTGATCCTAGTTGTTATGTCCTAGTTATTTGTTCTGAAGAATCAACGCTGCAGAAACGGAAGTCTCAAATAAGCTAGCATAGCTTCTTCAATGTTCCCTTTGTCAACAGTGTCAAATAAGCCAATGTAGCTTTTTTATTGTACCGTTTGTTGACAGTGAGAACTTCACTAGTAATATGTCTTTGTGCTAGTAGCCCAGGACAAGGACGGTCGTAAGGACTGGGCTTATCTCCCCCCCCAAAAAAAAAACACCAAGCGGGTGGTGGTAACACTAGTAAGGGAGGGGAGGAGTGGGCGTGAGTTCAAATCCCAGTCCAGGCAAGAATTAAATGGGAGGGGGCATTGGTGCTAGTAGCCAGAACGGTGACGTCCAATAATGACTGGCTTTCTCTTAAAAAACTTTATCATATATATATATAATATATATATATATAGCCAATGACCCCTAGCCTAGTGGTAGTGGTGAGGCATGCAGCCTGAGTGGTCAGGAGTTCGAATCCTAGTGGGAGCAATTCCGGAAACTAATTACCATTTCCAAATATATATATATATATATATATATATATATATATATATATATATATATATATATATATCGAGACAATATTCTAACACCCTTGAATTTAACGAGAAACAGTAAAGAATTTGGCAAATTTTGTTTCAGCTACATGCACCATCCTGTCGTCAATCTGAGATGGAAGCCCACTTCTCTTTGATAAAATGCTTAAATTATTCACAAAACAAATGAAGATTGGAGAGAAAATGTTGAAATGTGCCTTTGGATTTATTGGAGCTGTTTGTATGGAAGTGCTTCATTTGAATGGTCTTGTAGTGAATCAAGGTAGTCAAAGCGTAAGGCGTACTTGAGGCGCAAATGTTCCATATCGTCCGAGGCAAGGTGCACTTAAGGTGCTCCGAGCGAAGCGAGGCACAAAATAATAATAATAAAATATACATAAATAAATAAATTAGTAATATAAGAATAAAACCAAATAACATTTTAAAACCAAAAAAAGATATGTTAAAACATAACTAAGTGAACTTAGCATCGCAGTAACACAATAGTAATAAACTGAACTAACAAGAGTTTGTATTATCCCTACCACGTTTTTAGTAAATTTTAGTTTTTCTAGTTTAACTATAATCAACTTTGGCAACCGTGGAAATGGCTCTCTCTCCCTTGTATGAGGTAAGGGTTATTTCCATGCCTCATTTTTTTGGGTATATATATAGAAAAAACCATAAGGCGTGGCTGCCTTTCTTGGTTGTGCCTTGTTGAAAGGCGCGCCCTGAAAAAGGGGCCTGCGAAGAGCAACTGCTGCGCCTTTTTGCGAGGCACGCCTTTGACTACCATGTAGTGAATTCAATTGGTTTACATACACCCCCAGTTATCATTTTGGCAATGCACAATGATTTTGTCTCTATATTAGTTTAGAGGGGGTATTTATGCGTAGCCTAGGCCACGTACGGTCGATAATGATTGGCTGTCTCAAAAAAAAAAAAACTTTGTATATCCTTTGTGCATCAAATACAATATCTTCTAACACCCTTGAAGTTAACAGAAACAGTAAAGAATTTGGCAAAATTTTGTTTCAGCTACATGCACCATCCTTTCGTCAATCTGAGATGGAAATCCATTTCTCTTTCATAAAGTGCTTAAATTATTCAAGAAAACCAATGAAGATTGGAGATAAATGTTGAAATGTGCCTTTGAATTTATTGGAGCTGTTTGTATGGAGTGCTTCATTTTAAAGGTCTTGTAGTGAATTCTATTGGTTTAATCCATACACTCCCAGTTAATTTTTTGGCAATGCACAATGATTTAGTCTCCATATTAGCTTAGAAAATTTTCTTCGGAATCCTCTATGACGGGTTAAC
This sequence comes from Iris pallida, assembly GCA_029216955.1. Taxonomy (NCBI): domain Eukaryota; kingdom Viridiplantae; phylum Streptophyta; class Magnoliopsida; order Asparagales; family Iridaceae; genus Iris; species Iris pallida. The sequence continues at coordinate 8,853,754 of JANAVB010033020.1, read as the reverse complement.
GTTATCTGCTTCTAAATGGCATAGAACTTGTGCCTACTAGAGGAGTCCATAGATGTATGTTAAAGGGATATGGAGGAGGGTAGGCTGAAGTTTTATTTGGGTGAACTGATGCACCATGTTCTGAACAGTCTTCTTTTATCTGTTAAGGCAGCAGGGTACAAGTTTGTGCCTATTTAGAAATCCACAGACTTGATCAAGAGTACCTAGGTTTCTGAAGCTTTAAGTTACATTAGTACTTGTGGTCACCAGGGGGTTGCCCAGCGGGTTGCGGCTGGTGAGGGTTATTGGGAAGGACTTGGGTTCGAGGCTTCGAGCTCAGGCCTGAAAAATGAGAGTTACATTAGTACTTGTAGAAGTCGCATTACATTGAGATGAATCAAGTTCTTTGGCAGACTAGACATCTTTCTTTTTCAGTATCACAATAGCTCTTTATTTTCTTATTTCCACTTATTATATTGAAAGTCATAGTTCATACCCCATGAATTTTAGTACATTGTATGGAAATCCATTTATGCATGTATATATTGCAGTTACATGAGTATGCATGTGTGTAGTCTTAACAGTTTTTGTCAAGAAGACTGATACCTAACTGAATATTCGTAGAACTTGGTACGAAGTACAATTTCATCATACACACAAGACTCGAGTTTGAAAATTTACTCAAATGTATTTGAAGTTCCTTCTATGTTGTTCATGGTGTTGTCGGGGTGCCAAAAAGGCGGGTTTTTTTATATAGGGCGTCCCATCCTGTGTTTTGGCATCCCAAAATGTCTTTGGCGTCTTTGGGTGCCTTAAAGATTCGCCCAGGCTGGGCTGGGCATTTTTAAAAAAAAAACAGTTGGACTTATTAGTTGTTACTAAAGAATTACAAACGGGTGGGGATGATGGGCATATTGGGAGATGATGAGGATATTTGAGATTGGCAATTGCATTGATTTGAAGACTACGGATTATTCTTTTATGTTAATCTTTTGTCATTAGTCTTTACTTTTATATGAATCTTATGATCTATGAGACTATGCTTGTTAATTTAGTTTTACTTTTAGCATTTAGTAACATACAATAAATATCGAGACTATGAAATGCTAAGGTTTAGTTTATTAATTAATTTGAATTTTTGGCATGAGAGACAAAATTTACATATGTTACTATTGGGGGGGGGGGGGGGGGGGGGGGGGGGGGGTACTCTTAGAGCACCTTGACCCCATCCCGTCCCTTTAATTTTAGACCTCACCACCTCGCCTAGTGCCCTCCCCATGCAACGTAGAGTTCCTTAGAGGAAAATATTTGATTTTCAACTCTTATGACTTATCATTATGTTTCTAGTGCAATATGATCTTTTACCATAATATATGTTAATGAGGGCGTTGCTTGACGTGGTGGTAAGACTTGTTATTTGTATGCTGGACATGTACGAGTCATAAAAACATCCCTTCCATATATATAGGGATAAGGATGTGTACATCTTGAATCTCTCCAGACCCTGATTAGCGGAGCCTCGTGGCATTGGGATGTCTTTTTATACTAGAAATCTCCGTGCCTTCGGCAGTCCTTGATAAATCGTCTCATGCCTACGGCACACCTTTGATAAATTGCTATTTTTATAATAATATCTTATTGACTTATCGTGACACTTCTTTAGATGACATGTACACTTACGAGAAAAATTACTCCGTTTTAATCGTGACACTTTCTGTTTTCTTGGAAGTACTTCTATCGGTTAGTCCCGACCGTTCTTTATCCTCTTATCTTCTGTCGCTAAATACAACTCTATTTTGTTATATAGACAAGAAATCTGTCCTACGGCACTCCTGGATAAATCATCCCGTGCCTCCACATTCCTTGATAAATTAGTTTTTTAATAATAATATTTGTAAAGTTATTGACTTACTGCGACACTTTTTTAGATGACATATACATCTGTCGAATCCGTTTTAATCGTGGCACTTCCTGTTTTATCGAGAATATTCCTCTATTTAATCATGACCATTATTTCTCCTCTTATCTTTTGTCACTAAAAACACTTCCGACCACTCTCTTTTAATCGTGACACGTATATAGATGACACATACGTCTTATCTCCCTAGCTATCTGATTTACCCTATCTTTAATCTACCCCTTCTTCATCCTCTTATCTTTCTACGTGAAAAACAACTATATTTTGTTATATAGCTAGCTGGTGACCCGTGCCTCTCGGCACTCTTGATACTTTCCCAAATATTTTATTTTAACCCGATAAATAACATAAATAAAACGTCAAAGTAAAGAACATTTCAAATGAAATAATCTATAATGATAATAAGTAAAAGGAACTATACAATACAATGAATATATTTAAGGTTTAATTAGGAACATATACAAGACAATGAAATATATTTAAGATTTAATTAGAATTTATCTACGAAATTATGGCCAACTATTAATTAATTGTTAAAATTTTAAACATGGAGGGAGAGAGAATTAATTAAGTACAAAGAAACATAGAGTTCTAAACCATTGGATATACTTATGTGTTTTGATCCTAACCATCCGTAACACCATTCTTCTTTATATATTGATGAGTTCTATTACAAATTGATTTGGGATGGATGTTTTTAGTACTATTTATATCTTTTCATCAAATGATTACTGATTTCCTTAAAAGTTTGAAGACTGTTTTTGTTTCAATTGTAGGTGCAAAAGCTGATGGGCTCAACACCATTAGATGTTGCTAGATCTAATCTTGCACAGAGTGGAAATTAGGTCGGAATGCTCCCTGTTCGTGCGGGTCTGGAAAGAAATTTAAAAGGTTTGTTTTGTTGTCCCCTTTGACCTGTCCCAACGCACTTTATATTTTTATTGTTTTTCATACTATGACTCCTTTGGCCATTTCCATTAGTGTTAAGTGCAAAACCACTGACAAGAGTAGGTTTACTAATGATATGTGAGGACATGTGCTGTATGGTATTTTGCCTGTACCTTATCAAGCAGCCACTAAGTTGCTACACAGTTACTTTATTACACAACACCACCATTGATTTTTGAAGGAACCTTATGGCATGCATGCATATATAGATACATACATGGTAGTTGTGTTAGATAATGTCCGTATATACAATTTATACATACACATTAAGGACCTTCACCCCTTGAACTTATTTTAAAATTTAAAGCACGCAAGATATGAGTTGTTGGCTCCTAATTGACATTAGTTAATTTAAAGATTCATGTTCCACTAATCACAGTATTCAAAAGACTTTGTTCAGATACAATTATTACACAGATGTAGACTTTAGGTAGCACTGTAAATAACTCTCTGATAATTTTGAAAGTTTGAAGGAAATATTTATGTTTCTGTCATGATACCTATATCCCGTCTTTTAGGATTTGCTTGGCCTTTCCCTTCTGGCCTAAATGAGGGCTGCACAATTATGCTCCACTTGACATCTTGGAAGTTGATAGAAAATTATCCATACTGTGAGAAGTTTCAAGGCATTATTTATTTTGTAGATATGTTTGCTGATAGAGTAGAGGCCAATGTTTCATAGATTATACAACTAGAAATGAATCTGACATGAACATTCTTCATGAAGTATCACCACCTTTTCCTTTGAACAATGCAGCCCTGCAAATACTTAACTGATTTCTTAACTTTGCATCTCATCTCATCGTGACTTCATTCGTACCAGTATTGGAGTATCTTTAGCTGCTCGGACCATGTCATTTTGGATTCCTATAGGACATGTACGCTACTGATTTTGGCCTCCATGCTTCCTAGATGCTCGTGCATGTGAAAGTTTCTTAGATCACTCTTTCTTAGTTTATACTTTGGTACATGACTACATATACAAAGATCACTCCTTACTCAAGTAGTCGAAGATTGTATAGTCCACACCCCCCCCCCCCCCCACCCCACCCCCCCCCCCCCCCCCCCCCACACACACACACAACCTTCACCTATATTTCTACAATGCCGATGATGCACATGTGTATCATTGTCACATAACAACGAAAATTGATGAGCACATGAAAAATAAACTGCATCTATTTTCAGTGTCAGATCATTTGCCAAAACTGCCATCACATTCGTTCATGCACACTAAAGTATAATCTAGTCAGTACACATGTTTCTGATTTTGTTTATTGCTCTTTTGAAAATGAAGGTGCTGTGGACCTCCTTGAAGTGGTGAAGGCGAACTTGGGGAAAATGTTCAACAAAATCTTGTATGATGTGCCATTTTGTGGAAGTCTAAACCTTTTCAAGCTCACTTGGAGCTGAGAGTTGATGCTGTGGTCTAGCTCGTCAGTGTGAGTTTCCAGGTTGCTGTCGCCTTTTGCTACTGATAATTTAGGTTCAACAAAATCGCGTATGATTTGCCATTTTTTTGGAACTCTAAACCTTTTCAAGCTCACTTAGAGGTGAGAGTTGTTGCTCTACTGAATACTTTAGAAACCTTAACTGTTACTTTCAATATACTGGCAATATTTTCTTCCTGCAGGTTGGTCCCCATTGAGTTGTGGTTAACTTGTTACATGATCTTGGAAAACTGAAATAAAGCTTATTTCTTTTGCTGTACATTGGAATTTTGGAAAAGTTTGAAGACATGCCAAAAGCTTCTTTCTCGTTGAGTTAGTATAAAAGCTGGGGTCTCTAGTTAAATATCTTGTCCTTGTTATTTATAGGGCTTCGGCTTCCACCCCCCCCCCCCCCCCCCCCCCCCCCCCCCCCCCTGTTAATATTTTTCAGGTCATGTCCAGTTATGAAACAAACAATATCTTAACTATTTGTTAACAATGATGGTTGAATGCGTCTTTTCTTGCTCACTGAGTTTGCATAATTGGCTTTTGTGGCTTTCTTGGGATTCTTTGATTTCTTCAAAATAACTTGTTGCGATGGTTTGTTGCTGACACGGGTCTTACTATTTTTGCCCCTATTCCTTTGCATTGTGACAATATTCTCTTCACATAGTTTGCAATCCTGTGTTTCGTGAACATAAACAGAAGAAACACATTGAGGTTGGTTGTCCCTATGTTCGTCGACAATGCCTATTTGGGACATTATTGTTGCCATATGAAGATGTACTGTTCAGATACATTCCTTTTTTGACGTATAATTGGATGATTAGACCCCCGACTGTTACGCATAATTGGATGATTGTACCAGGTCGGACTCGAAGTATTTAGTTAAAAGTCTCAATGGTAACTATAGTTTGTACTGAACTCAACTGACTCTTGTGGTCAGTGAGCAAATGTATAACCTCCTTGACGGCTAGGTGGATGGTCTCAGAATCGAATGAGGGAGGCGGGTGTGTGTGTGTGTGAAAATTGCGGACAGTGGGTCCAAATGGCATACAATGCAGTGTGTACAAAGTTCCGTGTGTTACGTCGAACATCGTAAAAAAAAATACAGTTTTTCAATTGTAAATAATATCTACAAAGAAAATAATGAATAGTTTTCTAATTGTATAATTTATCCTCTCCTTTACCCACTTCTAACTTCTAAGGCCACTTATCTTCTCTAACCTAAGATGCCACTAACATTTAAGTAGGAGATTTAAGAATAGATAAACTCAACAATTCATAATTAAGCCTTAAATTCTAAAGCCCACGTCCTCTCTTAGTATAAACTATTCCATTGCTAATCCTCATCATTATATTAATGATAAGCTGTCATTAAAATTAATCACGTGGTGATCCACTAGGTCCAGCCCGACCGACTTTCTCCGCCCAGCCAATGGGGGGCGTTGGGACTTAAGTATATTGATCACAGTTGTCTGTTTTATTATTTATTCCTTTTTTACTAGACAAATTCTGTTACTACTAATGCCATCTTTTCTTTTTGGGTGCGGATATCCGCACCCCATAGACTACTGAGGACACCCCATATAAAAAATCACAGCACATTTTAGATAGGACTGCCACACACAGGACAGTCCTACACTTATGAAGGACTGCCCTGTGTGTGGCAGTCCTACTTGGAATGTTCTGTGATTTGATCACAGCACATTTTAGATAGGACTGCCACACACAGGGCAGTCCTACACTTATGAAGGACTGCCCTGTGTGTGGCAGTCCTACTTGGAATGTTCTGTGATTTGATCACAGCACATTTTAGATAGGACTGCCACACACAGGGCAGTCCTTCACTTATGAAGGACTGCCCTGTGTGTGGCAGTCCAACTTGAAATGTTCTGTGATTTGATCACAGCACATTTTAGATAGGACTGCCACACACAGGGCAGTCCTTCACTTATGAAGGACTGCCCTGTATGTGGCAGTCCAACTTGGAATGTTCTGTGATCATATATCTAACATGACCAACATATCACATATTCACACAAATAGTGCCTATCACATATTCACACAAATAGTGCCTATCACATATTCACACAAATAGTGCCAACACATATCACATATCCAACATATCACATATTCACACAAATAGTGCCAACACATATCACATATCCAACACATATCCAGCCAACACATATCACATATCCAGCATATCACAAATCCACACAAATAGTGCCAACACATATCACATATCCAACATATCACATATTCACACAAATAGTGCCAACACATATCACATATCCAACACATATCCAGCCAACACATATCACATATCCAGCATATCACATATCCACACAAGTAGTTCCAACACATATCACATATCCAACATATCACATATCCAACACATATCACATATCCAACATATCACATATCTAACAGAAGTATATCAACATATCCAACACACATCCAAAATAGTTTACAAGACGGACACAAGTATTCAACATCATACAGCCAGACGTTAGACAATCATATCACATATCATGGCGGGCCTTCGAACGAGACTCCGCATTACGCATGAATGGGAACTCAACCTCGTCGTCGATGCGCTCAAGCTCGTTGGCGACCAAGGTACTAGTGTCGACCAAGACACTAGTGTCACTTTGGCAAGCGCTCCGAAGTGTCTTGGCCAGTTCCTTCGCCCTTCTAGACTGTAAATGAAAGTATAATTGAATTTAGTATACAAACATGAAAATCTCGAACTAACTACTAATGCGGAACTCACCATCTTCACCAATGAAGCATACAAGATATTTTTGGAAGAAAGATTTCCAACAGCTACTACGGCCGAGGGACCCGGGTTTGTAGGGTTCAACAACTTGGGATGTCCGACCCGCCGGAAGTACGACATGTAGTCCTTGCTGCAGTCGGCCATCTGGGTGACCGGTTGGCTCTCATCTTCCCGAAGTAGGTGCCTTTGCCACTCAGAGTAGAAGTCGGTCACCCAGTCGAAACACGCCGGTTTGTAGTTCAATGGTTGGGTCCCGCGGGGAGGTTCCAACATCTGTAGTGTGCGCTTCGGCACACTTTGCACGAAGCCGAACTGCCGAAGTACACGATCAGGCATGTACGGCTCCTTGATATCATAGCATGTGATCATGCCATGAAATAAAGAAACTGGTTGGATGGCACGACTCCCCTCGCGAAAATCCCGGTATGGATCCCAAAATATCTGTAGGAAAACAGTTAACAGCAAAAAAAAAACTTAACATGAAAAATTAAGGTTAGTCCCAATTTATTACCTCTTCCGGTACCAAATTGTCAAGTACTTCACGAATGGAAGCCAGGATTTGCCAATCTTTGGTTTCCACCTGGGCCGGCCTCCATCGAGCCACTCTAGGAAGTTGTTCAAAATAGATTGGGTTCTGGTCACCCCGCCTGAGCATCGGAAAGTGCTCGTATATCCATGCCTATTCAATTACTAAGTTAATAGTCACAAAATATAAACAACAAAATGAAGTATACGAGATTAAATCGTTGAAAGTTTTCTTACATGTAGCAGAGTCTGGCATCCAGTAATTGTCTTAGTCCCGACACGGGATGCGATGCCGAGTTCGCGGTAAAGATAGGCGAGAATACCGCTACCCCACGATATATCGATGAAGTCATCCACGGACAATAAATTGAGCATGTACCTCGCATGTATCGAGGTTCCAGACTTGTCCGAAATGCCCACCGTTCCAAGGACGAACAGCATGTAAGCACGGGCCATCGCGTCGACCAACTCAAAATCATCCTCATCCAATTCCATATTCCTGAAGTGCTCCACCAGAAATGAAAGAGGAATTCCATATGATTTCTTGAAGCCCGGGAGAGTTGTAAAACTAGTTTCCTCAAGTCCAAGGTTACTTGAGACAAACTTGACGATCTTTGAGTATCATTTTGTCGATTTTTCATCTCTGTAATGTTCTTTGGTCATGACGCGACCGGTAACTGTAGTGCCCCGACCCGCAAGATGCCTTATGATGGATGGTTGGTTCGATGAAGCCTTGTTGGACTTGGGATTATGCGAAGGATTGCTTGGAAGGCTATACGATCGTGGCGGGAATCGTCCTATGAATGTGAGTAGTGTTGAACCCTTCAAAGATCCTTTAGCTTTACGCTTAAAATAAGGATGAGTATGCTATGTTTCTAGTTGAGTTTGTTCAATAACACCTTGCATGAAATTTGGAAAGATAATGAAAGATAATAATCACCTGAACGTAAACTGTTGTGGCTAGATGAATTGTATGCTTGTACGCTGTTGCGATAAATTACATGACAGGTGAAGGCAAAGTCCCAAATACTTGGGCGGTGAGTATATCGAGCGTTGGCTCAATGAATAGATGGCAATACAGATGTTAAGACCCAAGAACTGGGCAGTGAGTATGCTTGAATTGCATTCAAATGAATGAATGCTAAACAGATGCTAAGTCCCAGGAATTGGGCGGTGAGTACACTGAGTTTGGTTGGAAAGGTGTATAGTATCAAAGATGTGGCAAAAGGATTGGGTAACAACATTCTATTATCCTGTCGCCGATGTAGAATGTTGATTACGCCAAGACCCTGGATTGGGTATAGGATAATATGAGCATTGGCTCAAGGCAAGATGGCTAGATGGCAAGATGGTAATATGAATGAGAATGGTGGCTGAATTACTTAGTTTTCCTTATCATGCATTATATGTTTTCTTCTTAGATAAGTTGCATATAGTTGCATGGTCATGGACAACTTGTCGACAAGGTAGTTTCCTCGAACGATATTCCTGGGCCATGGAACCCGGTTCGTCCTAGGGGGAAACAAGGAATGTGCCGACGTACTGGCATCGGTAAACGGGACTTGCAGTGGGGCTAGCTACCCGCACTGAAAGGGCGCCGTTGTACCAAGTAAGACGGTCCAGGATGGCGTGTCGCCAGTGACCTTCATATAGATAGGTCAGGTGCTAACAATGTCTTATGCAGGCAGAGTAAGTTATTACTCAAATACAGGGAAGGATGTCGGCTGTTGGTAAGAATCACCTGAACGGTGATATTCATATTGAATCATGATATTGTTTCTAACAATGTCTTGTGCAGGCAGAGTAAGTATTATAAATATACAGGGATGGCTACACGACCGTGGGTAAGAATCACCAAAGAGTGATAACAGTATGCTTTAAATTATGTTGGCTATGAGAATTGCATGCTTTACTTCTTGTCGGCTATAACATGAAATTGATCCTAAGGCAACGAGAAAGACCATTGATAATAATGTTCTGTAATATGATTACTTAGTGTTGTCTTCTTAGGTAAGTTGGGCCAGCACCGCTCGCCAGTACATTGATGATGTACTGACCCACGTTGTGGGCAATATTACAGGTGTTTGCTTAGGGAAATCCTGTGAATCAGTGCTTGGCATCGATGAATCGGATGGGTGTGCAGAAGCTCTTCTTGCAAGGCGATGTCTTCTGCTATACGGGACATAATGTATGGAACAGGGGAACTCAGTTGTACCAGTGAGATTGTAGCCATATTGGCAAGTTCATTGTAAAGAAGTCGGTATATTCAGTTGTAGCCTAAAGGGCAAGTGTATACATTCAGTCGGCTATTTAAGAGCCTTGTAAACAGTTGTAAACTCTGTATTCCGCTGCGAGTCTTGTAATCAATTGTAAACTCTGTATTATGCTGCAAGTCTTATAATCCATTTTGATTATCAATAAAGAGATACATTTCTTCATAAATTGTGTGACTTCGATTTATCTGCTTGGTTCCGCTGCCTTATTGATGTTTTCTGAGAATTACCAGGAACTGTAATGGTTTTGCCTTGTACAAGTGCAATCTAGACTTGTACGGCATCACGCCCAGTGGCTTGTTTTCGATCCTCCGGGATCGGGGCGTGACATAATGGTATCAGAGCACGGCTTTACGTCCTTGGATTCCTATTCGATTTGTTTCGAATCAACGTTGCTACTAAGATGATTCTAAGCTGCTTCCGCGATGATTCAAAGATTGCTTCCGCGATTATTCAAAGTTGCTTCCGCGGTGAATCAAAGTTGCTTCCGCGAATACTCAAAGTTGCTTCCGCGATGAAATCAAAGTTGCCTCTATGATGACTCATAGTGCTTCTTCGATTATTCTGTGTTGCTTCCAAACTATTCTATGTTGTACCCTTGACTGAAAGTCCGTTGATCATTCTAACCTCTCACTGGGTGTTCCATACAATAAGTCTAAATATGTGGGCTGTGATATGTGTGCTTTGTTGAATTTCTAAAAGATACCAAAAAGAATAACAATGATGCGATGCGTAAGTTTGTGATGTATGCTGGATGTCTTATGTGTGGGATTCTTTGAATCGATTGTTATGCAGCAATCGACAGTGGGTGATGGCATGGTATGTTGGAACAGAATGTGCATGGATCTCAGTGAATGGGAATCGACCGAATTTTTAGTCGGTATTTGTGGTCAGCATAACCACTGTAGGATGGATTGTCCATATTGGACGTTGGTTTGATGCGAAGGAATATTGTGTTGGAAATGGCTTGAGCTCTGAGTGGTATATTACATATATCCTTGTCGTGATAAGATGTCCCTTGACCCTTGATGTGTCTATGATTTTGTGATTGCTTTACCTATAAGGTAGTGGGTGGTATCGAATCGTAGCTGAGCTTACGATTGATACATGTTGGCTAGGCGTGTTCCTTGATTGTTAAGTTGGATGACCATTGTGAGATTTTGATGTGTTCAGATGAACCATCGCTAGACCTTGTCGGTTAGCATTATGTTGGGTAATAAGAGAATTGAGAATATAAAATGATGCCTTAGTTGGGAAAGAAAAGAATTTTAGATTCAGACGAGTACTTGAATTAGTTGGGTAGAAGGATTGTAGGCTTGGTAACGATAGTGTGGTGTTGCTATCGAATGATTTTGCGAGAATAACTATGGACCGAATATTGAACGATGTTAGAATTGAGTTAAAGAAATTGCATGTTGGATATCGATAGAACTGATGGTAATGTTAGACGCTTATCGGGATGTTGCGAATGATTTAGAAGATGCAGAGAGTTGCATCGACGACCGAAAAGTTAGAGAATGGACTTGTGGAATAGATGATCTTAGCACGTGGTGCAGTGTGCTTGAAGGAAATTGACGTCCCGAATTAACAAGTTATGACCCTTGACTATTTTGAGGCATAGAGAATGGGTACTTGTCCCTTGATGTACGAAAGAGTAGATGTTCCTTACGAGAGTCGAATAGCTGGAATACAAATAAGTATCGAGGTGCAGCGATATGTAATAGACCCTGTTGGTGGATGTTGTTGTCGCATGAATAGCAAGTTTGGTGGGATATAGAATTGTGGGATTATGACTTAGCTAATTAAGTTATGTCATATGCAATTGGATGATCGAAGTAAGAATGCTAGATGATTGGTGCCATGGAGATTGGATCGGTACATGAATAGTAAATCTTCTTATGGAATCATAAGGAGATGATACAAAACTAATATTGATGGTTAACGTGAATTGCTAAGAGATGTCCGTGTTGGTGTTAGAAAATTTTATAAATGATGCCTCGGAAGAAATATGATTATAGTTGCCTGATTTTTGTTGGTTAAAAGAGTACGGACCGTATCGGTGATCTAAGAATGTGGGAAACGATTATGTCGCGAAGAGACCGTAGGAAGAGATTATAAGTGATAAACTATTGAGATAGCAATGTCGGATGATGACTCGAAATAGTTGACCCGATTGAATAGACATTTGAGTACGATATGAGGATGCAAGTCGGATCGAATAAGTGATGCTATGTCTATGCAATGTGAAAATTGAACGTTGAATATTCTATTGAGGAGTTTTATATGATAGCTTCGAGATTGACCCATAGAATTGTGGGATAGAATTGTTGGATAGAATTGTCGGATAGATTTTTGTCGGTTGCGGGTAAGTCTAGAATGAGACTTCGTTGGGTATGACCTGAGTATGAGTACGGGTAGAAAGACTTGACCCTAGATTGCTGGCTAGTTGCCTAGATTGTCGGTTGGTTGCCTAGATTGTTGGCTGGTTGCCTAGAGTATCGGTTTGTTGCCTAGATTGTTGGTTGCTTGCTTAAGTCTCAGATTGGTTGGCTATGTTCTTCAGTTGTCCGTGTTGGGTATAAGTTCATAAGATTGGGGTGGCGTCCCATGTCCCTAAGTTGGTCAGACCATAGAGTTGCCCTATGTTGAGAATTGGTTGCCTTTAAGATAAGAGATAAGTATGTCCCTGATAGCTACTCATCTCATATGGGTTAGCTGAATGTCTGGTTTAGCTTAGATTAGCTGACCATAGAGACTTGATTGTATGCTAAGTTGACTATTGGAAAACCGTAGGATGTCCCTATTGGTGTTGCGTGAGTATAGTTGTAATGAATAAGATGTGTTGGAAGGTAGGCTTTGGAATTGAATAGATATTTGGGAAATTTTGATGTTATAATGTTGGATGGGATGACGGATCATGTTGGTTTCGGAAATTGAGTTGCCTTGGTTGAAATGTTGGGAATTGTTAGAACTGGTTGGATTGGTTGATTGATATTGAGCTGCGAAAACTGTTGGTAGTGCTTTGAGATAGTTGGAATAATTTCATTGACCGGATCAAGATTGAGGATAAGTGTAATGACGGAATTGGATAGTACATGTAGCCGAGATCGGCGAATGTGAATATGAATGACCCTCAGGATTAATGTTGTTGGATATAAAAGTTGTTTATGCGCGAGAATAACATGTTGGCTTGATCAATACGAGAAAATGTTGGAGTACAACAAGAAATGTTGCTAGATTGGAATGGTGGTACAATTTGAAGATATGTACGATTTGGAAGATGGATCATGATCGAAAAATTTATGAGTTGCAAACAAGTGTATGGATGCGAACGATAACGAGTACAGGATTTGACCGATGAGAATTGGGGTATCGAATGAAATATGGCTATATGATTTATCAACTTTAGTGGCATGGATGACAATGAACTTGAAAGGAATACTTGATACATCTAAGTCTGAATACTTTGGAAACTGTTGGGATCGATTGTGGAAAATTTATATGTTGGGATTGATTGTGGAAAATTTATCGAGTTGAATTTGGCAACATCTATTGTGTTATTAGTTTGTTGGCTATTGAATGAACAAGTGGGATTATATGAGACATTCAAAGAGAATTAATGATGTTCGAAAAGGAAGGTACACCGTAGCTCGTTCGTTTTCTCTATCACTGAACTTGGCTGAAGTGCATGTATTTCGGGGACGCCTAAAATATGTGTATGATTCCGACTAAGTGGTATGCTGAATTCAAACGAAGCCACGGGAAGGATTATCATGTGCTAAGGATTTGCACGAGTGTCGGAGAAAAGATCAAAGATGGTAAACTATGTTGAATCAATTGGGATGTTGTAACGAAATGGTACATTACTTGAAATCAATCGAGAGATTGCGGAGAAATATTAGATGGTGCAAAGTTGATCGTTGAGAAGTTTCATGAAGAGTTGGTTGAAATTTTGGGGATGAGTTTTGTTTTAAGTTTCGAGGACGAAACTTTTTCTGGGTGGTATATATTGTAGTGCCCCGACCCGCAAGATGCCTTATGATGGATGGTTGGTTCGATGAAGCCTTGTTGGACTTGGGATTATGCGAAGGATTGCTTGGAAGGCTATACGATCGGGGCGGGAATCGTCCTATGAATGTGAGTAGTATTGAACCCTTCAAAGATCCTTTAGCTTCACGCTTAAAATAAGGATGAGTATGCTATGTTTCTAGTTGAGTTTGTTCAATAACACCTTGCATGAAATTTGGAAAGATAATGAAAGATAATAATCACCTGAACGTAAATTGTTGTGGCTAGATGAATTGTATGCTTGTACGCTGTTGCGATAAATTACATGACAGGTGAAGGCAAAGTCCCAAATACTTGGGCGGTGAGTATATCGAGCGTTGGCTCAATGAATAGATGGCAATACAGATGTTAAGACCCAAGAACTGGGCAGTGAGTATGCTTGATTGCATTCAAATGAATGAATGCTAAACAGATGCTAAGTCCCAGGAATTGGACGGTGAGTACACTGAGTTTGGTTGGAAAGATGTATAGTATCAAAGATATGGCAAAAGGATTGGGTAACAATATTCTATTATCCTGTCGCCGATGTAGAATGTTGATTACGCCAAGACCCTGGATTGGGTATAGGATAATATGAGCATTGGCTCAAGGCAAGATGGCTAGATGGCAAGATGGTAATATGAATGAGAATGGTGGCTGAATTACTTAGTTTTCCTTATCATGCATTATATGTTTTCTTCTTAGATAAGTTGCATATAGTTGCATGGTCATGGACAACTTGTCGACAAGGTAGTTTCCTCGAACGGTATTCCTGGGCCATGGAACCCGGTTCGTCCTAGGGGGAAACAAGGAATGTGCCGACGTACTGGCATCGGTAAACGGGACTTGCAGTGGGGCTAGCTACCCGCACTGAAAGGGCGCCGTTGTACCAAGTAAGACGGTCCAGGATGGCGTGTCGCCAATGACCTTCATATAGATAGGTCAGGTGCTAACAATGTCTTATGCAGGCAGAGTAAGTTATTACTCAAATACAGGGAAGGATGTCGGCTGTTGGTAAGAATCACCTGAACGGTGATATTCATATTGAATCATGATATTGTTTCTAACAATGTCTTGTGCAGGCAGAGTAAGTATTATAAATATACAGGGATGGCTACACGACCGTGGGTAAGAATCACCAAAGAGTGATAACAGTATGCTTTAAATTATGTTGGCTATGAGAATTGCATGCTTTACTTCTTGTCGGCTATAACATGAAATTGATCCTAAGGCAACGAGAAAGACCATTGATAATAATGTTCTGTAATATGATTACTTAGTGTTGTCTTCTTAGGTAAGTTGGGCCAGCACCGCTCGCCAGTACATTGATGATGTACTGACCCACGTTGTGGGCAATATTACAGGTGTTTGCTTGGGGAAATCCTGTGAATCAGTGCTTGGCATCGATGAATCAGATGGGTGTGCAGAAACTCTTCTTGCAAGGCGATGTCTTCTGCTATACGGGACATAATGTATGGAACAGGGGAACTCAGTTGTACCAGTGAGATTGTAGCCATATTGGCAAGTTCATTGTAAAGAAGTCGGTATATTCAGTTGTAGCCTAAAGGGCAAGTGTATACATTTAGTCGGCTATTTAAGAGCCTTGTAAACAGTTGTAAACTCTGTATTCCGCTGCGAGTCTTGTAATCAATTGTAAACTCTGTATTCTGCTGCAAGTCTTGTAATCCATTTTGATTATCAATAAAGAGATACATTTCTTCATAAATTGTGTGACTTCGATTTATCTGCTTGGTTCCGCTGCCTTATTGATGTTTTCTGAGAATTACCAGGAACTGTAATGATTTTGCCTTGTACAAGTGCAATCTAGACTTGTACGGCATCACGTCCAGTGGCTTGTTTTCGATCCTCCAGGATCGGGGCGTGACAGTAACTGGTAGCTCTAGTATCTGGTACACGTCGTCAAGTGTAATGGTTATCTCCCCGCATGGGAGATGAAACGTATTGGTCTCCGGGTGCCATCTCTCCACAAAGGCGGATATCAGGGCACTATCCATTGTCCTATAGGCATAATCAGCCAAATTATGTAAACCGCTCGGTACGATTTTCTCCTGGACGGCCTCCGGTGTAACACCCTGTTTTCTGAAATTGGGGATTTTTGAAAATTTATTATTTTTATTATATTAGTGGTATTTTAGTCATGGTGTGATTTTCTGGTGAATTTAGTTAAGTTAAACCATCTTCTAAGTCATGCCAAGTCATGACTTATGACTTCGTGATTTTGGTTAGTATAACTTAGTGCAAACCCTAGTTTTCTCTAACCTAGAAGTTGCCATGACCATGAGAACTTGACCATAGGCTTAGAATGTCATTTTAGTGATTTTAGCCTAAGGGGTATTTTGGTAATTTTCTAGGAATTAAGTAGGATTAGTGAGATTTTACTATTCATGGACTTTTGATTAGTGACTTGATAATCCCTAACCTAGTTACCCTAATCTAGAGGTTAGTCCCTAACCTAGAATGACTAGGGATTGGATATTATCATTGGGTCAAAGCTATACAAATATCTAGATATTTACTTATAGATATTTTGCTTGATTTATGCAAAATATCTTAAACCTTTACCAAAGTCTTTGCCTTAACCTAGAAGCAAGCTTTGAAACCCCCCCCCCCCCCATGCTTGTGGCCGGCCAAGACATCCCATGACAGCCCCTTGCCCCCCTCTCTCCTATATAGTTAGCACTTAGAATCATTCCCATGGTTTCATGAAAAACCAATTCACAAGAAAACCTAGAAACCCTTCCACTCATTTAGCCATAACTTCCTCATTTCTCAAGCTTTGAACCTCTAGTTTTCACCATTAGGTCACCTACAATCTAAGGGAGCCTAGGGAAGTGAGCTACTCAAGTTTCACCAAGGAAGGACAAGTTGGGCTTTGAGGCTAATCACCCTCATTTAGTGAAAATTCAAGATCTTGCACACATAGAGGTAAATATATCTAAACCTAGTTATTTTACTGGTTTTTCTTCATTATTGCATGCATATAGTCATAATATAGTTGTGGGTAGGGTTTGGTGAAATTTAGGAATTGTTTGGTGTCGTATCGGACACGTATCCTACATATGAACCCTAATTATGTTCACTGATTTTGCACACTGTCACATTAATATTTACTCACTGTTTTCTAAATCTTTTTAACCAAAAACCTAGCCTAGACCTTGCTAACCCTAACCCTAATTCACTGACCTCATTTTAGGGTTGTGTCCGTGTCCAAATTGGACACGAACCCACGGTTTTCACAGTGCACAGACACACTGTGCACACACTGTGCACTGTCCCTGAAACCTCACTGTTCGACACTTCGTGTCGTGTCTAGACACGACGTGGACACAAAGTGTCATGCCTAATCCCTAGTCCTAGACCTAGGCTACCCCCTGACACGAGCACGACACGTATTGATGCGTGTGTCGTGTCCACGAGGCCCTGTCCTCGCTGCACGACGCTGTGCACGCTCCCCTGCTACCCGACACCTAGCACGGACACTGTGGGACACGTGGACACGTGAAAATTGACACAGAGGAGGGGGCAACCTCTGTCATGCCCCCCCTCGAGTTTGAGACACGTTGGTGTCGTGTCGAGAGAGCACGGACACGTGCACTGGTCGTGCACTGACAGTGCACGCACACACAGACACTTGACTTTGAGCGTGTCGTGTTCACGGTACACGACACGTGGACACGTATCAGGCCCTTGGACACGAAGCCCAACCCTAGGCGCACCTTGGGGCACGAGCACGAGGCCTGTGTCGCGTCGTGTCGTGTCCTAGATCGACTTAGGTTTTTCACTGATACACAGTGTATCAGTGTATTCTCGTTTACCCGAGCGACTTTGAAACGTCGTGGACACGCCGTGTCGTGTCGTGACACCGTGTCAGGCCACTAGGATCCTAGACTAACCTAGGGGCTTCAATTACCAACCAAGATTAGGTTGTCTTAGCTCGGTTTAGTTGGTGTTTGGGTTAACCTAAGATCTAGGTTTGCTGTCCTATTTCCAGTTCCTGTAATTTTCCCAGATTTTGCAAAAATGAATTTTGATTGTATTTTTATGATGATTTTTGCATATAATGTTATGTTATTATTAGGTTAACATGTTGTATATGTATTTGTGTGTGTGTGGGTGGATTTTGAGGATTTTAGGGTATGTGTACATGTGTATATACACATGTGTATATATAGGTGTAGTGTGTGTGTGTTATGTTGTGTGTGTGTGTGGTTTCCAGTTTCCTGAAACTGGAAACACACCCCCCTGTGTCAGCCTCTAACCCTAACCCTGTTTCTCTCTCTCTCTCTTACCCCCTCTCTCTCTCTCTACCTATATATGTATATATATATATGTTATATAGTGATATATATATATATGTTATATATATATATATATATATATATATATATATATATATATATATATAAGGGTATTATATATATGTGAATGGGATATATATATATATATATAAATATAGATTATGGTATTATATATATATAGTTGACTATATATTAGGTATGTATATATAGTTTATATATATATTTGAGGGTTATATATATTGGTATATGAAATTAAGGGTATATATATATATATGGGTTTATATATATGTATTATGGGTAAGATTTGGGTATATATATGATATATATATATTTACTAGATCACATATAGAGTGTATATAGGTTATTTTACATATTGGTTATATATGGTATAGATAGTAGGTATATATAAATATGTATTATGGCCTATGAATATGTATAGGCTTTAGATAGATGGGTATATCTATATATATAGGTATATATATATATATATATATATATATATATATATATATATATATATATATATATATATATATATATATATGTGTGTGTGTATAACTTGTTAAGGTATAGGTATAGAGGAAACCTATAAGATGGCCTATGGCCAAGAGTATCTAGCCTATGGCCTAGGCTACTAGCCTATGGCATAAGGGCTAACCCTAAATTGACCTAATTGGCCTTAAAAATGACTAGTTCAACTAGTCTGACCATGTTGACCTAATCACCTTGTTGACTAGTCTTGTTTGACTTAATTACCTGACTGACTAGTCTTTGTTTGACCAATACCTTAGTTGGTCTAAGTTTGACTTAGACTTGACCCAGATTGATCATGTTGACTAGTAATTGACTAGTTTGATTAGAGTGTTGACCAGGAGTTGACTTAACCCTAGATTAAACTTGTTTGACCTTGTTTGATCTTGTTTGACCTTATTTGACCTAGTATGACTTCCTGTGACTTAGTTTGACTATTAGAGTTGACCAAGAGTTGACTTTTGACCAGTTTGACCTAGAATCATGTAGTATGCATTGTATACTTTATTTTTATCATTGTGGATACATTGTGACTTGTATTGCTCTGACTAGGAGCCATACACCTCTCCTCAGGCAGTATATCCTCTTCAGACATTCAGTTATCAGGCGAGTACATTCTCTGACCGTTTCATACTTGTTCAGGCTTTACTTCTTGCTCTAGATTACTTTACTTGTTGCTGTCACATTTGTAACACGGATTGGTACTATATGGATCTTTACATGAGATGTTATCCCCCTCGGGAGCATCGGGTACTTCATGTTATGTGTGTTTCACTATCATCATGTACACCTATGCTTTCATCATTCATGTGCACTCATGTGATCATGTACTCTCATGCTCACAGAGCTCTCATGTATACTATCATGTGCACCCTTTCATGGGCCCCATGTGATATCATGTACAATAACGTAACCTGTATAGATCCTTGTGTATTGATTGGGGTACGGGGGAGTAGAAGTGGTCATGTGAATAATTCCAAAGTAGTGTAATCATGTGCAAACTCAGTAGTGTAATCATGTGCAAATTCTAGCCATTCACATGCCTATCTTGTGCTCTACATCACTAGTCACTACAGTTCTCTATATACAGTAGATATTTCATTACAGCTATCTCTTTTACAGCGTATATTTCCTTTCAGCAGTTCATGTATCTTACTCTATTGCTTGTATCGTATTTCCTAACCTGTTATGAACTGTGTGAGATGTATTGTGCTCGTTCCTGTCCTGATTGGACCTGTTGAAAATATTACAGAGGATGAGGAGGAGGCCCTGGTATCTACCTATTACGGAGCAGGACTAGATGACACCTATGTTGTGGACCCTCAGCAGGATCCACCTACAGCTGAGGAGGATGTTCCAGTAGTCTAGACCAGTTTAGTCTAGGCAGTCTTTCTAGTTGTCTTTTGTCTCACATCTGAGTTGTATTTTGAGATGTTGAGTTGTATAGACTCTTAGACCTTGTATTATGAGTTGTCATTCTGGATGTTATGTATCTTAGACACTTAGTCTTATTTCATCTATGCTATGGTTCTCTTTGAGTTACTATCTATCTGTTCTTCATTCTCTACCTAGATGTGATTGAGTTTATTTTCTGTTTGTCACCTCCATTCGGAGAGTATGAACTGTACAGGTACCTTATATTGTTAGATGATTACCTAGGACAGCGTTCTACCGCCGACACTGCGGCGTAGGCTGGGCGTTGTTACGTTCTCGTACCCTAACAGTGGGTGCGGGTCGTGACATCCGGTAAGCTTCTAAACGGCCAAGACACGATTTTCTTCCCGTGACTCACAGCCCTAAGCATACGATATGTCCTCTGTATATCAAACAACATATAAAAACATAAAACATATGAAATACATATAGATATCATATACTGAACTGCTAGCTTACAAAAGTAATGCACATACCGGGTCCTTCCATATTGCATATGCAATATGGTTCTCAAAAGAAGCCAACATTGAGCAACCTGGAGGCCGGACAGGCGGCTCAGAAGGACCGGCCTCTTCAGAAGGACCGACCTCCTCTTGACGTGGTGGTAGGAGTTGGCTAAGTGGCACGTCGTCGTCATCACTGGAAGGAGAAGGAGTACGAGCTCGTTGCTTCGACCGAGCTTGTGCAACCGGTGGGGGTCTCCGTGTCCCAGCCCGACCTTGGCCCTCCGGTTCGGAAATTGTTATCGGGCGCTCAAGAGGACGTTCGGCGCGTTCCTTCCGCTTTGATGCGGTGGGACGTATTCTTTTTGGTGCGTCCGGAGGACTGTCACCCCTATAGAACAATAGATTGTACGACCGTACAATTAATAACTAATGCAGACTAAAATAGATCTGTTACCCCCTAATTTGTGCGACTGTTACCCCCTATTCTTACCCCCAGAACTGAGTACATTAGGACTGCCAAGGTTGTGGCAGTCCTCATGTACACAAGGACTGCCACAGGCCTGGCAGTCCTCTATTAACAGAGGACTGCCAGGACTGTGGCAGTCCTTGTGTACATGAGGACTGCCACAACCTTGGCAGTCCTACTGTACTCGGCCAACAGAAACGACTCGCTAGTTTGTCGTTTTCTAGGGTTAGGGTTTGAAGAGATATTGTGGGTTTGTCGTGTTCGAAAATGCCATTTATAAACCCTAAATACATTATAAACCTAAATTATCAAAAAAATTTAGACAATTAAAACTATTCTAGGGTTTCAAAAAAAATTTAGAAAATTATAGAACGAAATTAGGGAAAAACGTACCTAGCATCCGATGTCTTCGACTTGCGTGTCATCTCGTCGAACGTGGGAGAGTTCGTGAAAGAAAATGGGTGGAGGAATGGTGGAGGAGAAATTTGTAGGGTTTAGGGAGATGAGAGAGCTCTTCTCTTTTTCTTCTTTTGGAGGAGAGAGAGAGGAAATGATGAAATGAGATGAAAAAATGAGTTTGGGGGGTTGGGCTGCCCCCTAGTAAAATTTGGGCTGCCCCTAGTAAAAGTTCCACCCAATGGGCTGTCCCCTAAGTAAGGGCTGCCCCCTAGTAGAAATGGGGGTGCCCCTAAAAAAAACCTAAAACTTTGTAGGTGAAGTTTTAATTTATAAATTTGATAAACATTAATTTCTTTAATTACTTTATTGTTTCCCTAAATTAAAAAGGAGAATCATGATTATATCTGGTTCACGGAGAATCAATCCTCACCGTCGGATCAGTGAACCGGACATCTTATCCCAAAGCGCCGCCGATCCAACGATCAGGACCAGAGATCAACCTCGAGGTCTGTCCACGTGGCACTTCCTCCCGGTTCACGTGTCACATTTGACCATAAATTGCTGACAGGGGTAAAATAGTAAATCACCGGCGCTCATACCGATTCCGATGTCCGCTTCCTAACGCCTCGGGCCTTTCTTCGCCGCACGCGTGGAATACTGGAATATGCCAAAGAGAGTAAAGACTGCCACTGATTTTTTTTTTTTTGCTTTATTTACGTTTCTGACCTCTGCAAGTTGGGCTTTCTATTATCATGGGCTTCTTAGTATTACTTTGCATGTAAACGTTTTATTTATACACATTCTTGGATTTTTTTTTAATATTTAGAAAAAGAAAGTATATACCAACCACTATGTTCGTGGGGGTGTAGTCCGTTGGGTACACCGAAAAATCTCATGGAGATGAGTATGGTTCGAATCCTCCTTAGATTTTGCTCGTCGGTCCGAAGAAAAGGACACATAAAAGAAGTTACTTATACACATTCTTGGATTTTTTTAATAAAATATTTCGAAAAATAAAGGGTCTAAAACCATTGTCCAAAAAGACTCGTACCTTCACACTATCTACCAACACACATTATAATGGTTATACTAAAACAATTCCTTTTCCTCAATATTTTTTTTGACTATTTGTGGATCAAAACCTTAACATGGATATATAAGATAACAAGATTATTTAAAAAAAAAATCTCGATAACCAAATAACAATCTATAGTAAAATTAGATATGTATTCGCTGATGAAATATATCGAACCAATATATAAATTCTATCTTAAATCTTGACTTTGAATGAATAATCAAAACTATTGTCTTTTTCGTTCTGACATTAAAAAAAAAATCACATCTCATTCACAGATAGAGATAGTTTGCCTTTTTTTTATTAGTTACAATACTTACTGCAAGAAAGATGCAAGTATTTCTCTAAACTATCATTCTTTTATGTGGCAGTTGACGTAGCATCTGACATGACAAGTCTGGCATGACAAAATTTAAAACTAAATTTAGCTTTAAAATAAGATTTAATATTAAAATTATTAATATTAATATTAACATTAAGTGATAAAAATTTTGGGTTAAAATTTGCTATGTCACAGATGTCACGTCAGTAGTCACGTAAGGAGGAATAGTTTGGAAAAAAATACTTTGGAGGGATTAATATCATTGCTCTTACTGAAAAATAGAAAAAATGTTATTATGATTCACACACTCAATATTTCCATAATATTTCTATGTCATAAAATTAGTTTAAAAAAATGAAACAAACACTGTTTTTTAACAAAATTATATAAAATATCCTATAATAACCGTTTATCACTCCAACTCGGATCCACTAACAGCATCTAAAGCCCAAGGCCCAAGCCCATAGACCCAGTATCTGGGAAACGTGCGCTGGGGGTACATTCGTAATTGTCTTTCCCAAGTGGAGAAAAAGGGTCACGGACTTTTTGTCCTCTCGGCAGGACGTCCAGTCTCGTGTCGGCGACGTGGCCTTCCAGCTTACGCAAATGCCCCTAACTTTTCCCACTACTTGGAAAAGTACCACCGAAAAGCCAGAAAGCCCTACTTTTCACGGTGGGTCCCGCCAAGTCCCCTTCTCTCTACACATTTTCCAATCTCTTGCTTTCTCTCTCCTCGCCTCTCAATTCTCATCATCACTCCCCATCTCTCTCTCTCTCTCTCTCTCTCTCTCTCTCTATCTAGGGTTTCGTGGAGAAGAAGATTATTTTATTTTTATTATTTTTCTGCGGAGATTCGCAAGTATTATCGATGAGTAAGTAATACTCGAGCTTCTGTTCCGTTGCGTGATTTTTTTTTTGGGATTTTAGCTGTTGATTTCGGCCTGAATTATCGAATTCCTTCTAATCTCGCTTTGATTTTGGAGTTTGGATTTTGATGTGAATCCTTGACTTCTAGTCTTCTGAAGTTCTCTTGAAAAAAGTTTGGATTTTGTGATTGTTTGGTTGGAATTTCGACGTGAATTCAGTTAGATTCCTTTCTTCTTTTTCTTTTACTGTTTTCTCTATGTTTTTCGTTTGTTTGATTGATTTTCTGATAATTGATGTGTGCGAATTATCAAGAAGTAAATCTTGGATTGAAATTTTAGGAAAAGTTTCACTTTTTGAAGTTTTTTGTTCAGACTAGACTTTTTGGGCTTCCCTAGATTTATTTTTGTATTAATTTTTTTTTTCCTTTGATTTTTATTTGAATGTTATTTATGCATGTCGATACTGCTTGTAATCTGATGGGAGCTGGCACATTTTTAAGTATAACACAAATCGAGGTTATTTGGAAACTAGTAATTTTATTTTCAATTTTACTCTGTGAATGGAAAATTTTAAATATTCAGTTTAGTCATTTTGTTGATTTGGTTAAGATGTATATTCTGATGATAAGTTAAAACATTTGTTGTTAGCATAATATATGATGAATACATTAATTTGGAGGCGGTCTATAAGACTTAGTGAATAGTGAGATCTCTTATAATTGGTGGAGTTGACAAGAGATTGTTTTTGTTGGAGAAGTCGTTCTGTTAAACCAATATTCACTGTGGAAACTTTGGGGAAATGGGAAGTCTTTTAGTTTTAACATCTGCAACTGGCAAATGGAGATAAATCACTTTTTATCGAGCCAATCGAAGTGACTTTAGTACACAATCGTTTTAGAAAATCAGGCAAATTGGAAAGTAGGCAAATACATACCGTGATGGAATCCCATAAATTCGATTTAAGGTCGTGTAGGTTATTGGAGTAATATAAATATATAGCCCCCATTTATTCCCTCATCGTAACTCTAAGAGTTTTGTGCAGTAGCAAAGTCTTTAACATGGTATCAAAACCACCCAGAATATCATATAGAAGTCAACTTTAAGCGGATTTTGTTAAAAATTATACAGTTGCATCAGTTTTCAGCCACAAATGGTCATTTGATCTGTGGGGAAATAGTATAAATATATAAACGTTAACCCTCATCATAACTCTAGAGTTTTGGTTTTTGGTGTAGCGGCAAGATTTTAGTACATATGTTTCGCAATAACCACCAACTGGAAGAAGTCATGATCATAATACACAAACCATTGCTCTATATCTAAAGGCCAAATAGGTTCCTAATAGGTTCCTTCCCATCAAGATATTTGGTGGCAGTTATATTCTTTTGCAGCGATATATCTTCAAAATTCTACAATGTTTGTACACAGTCTTTTGTCTCATTGAGTATGTCGTCTTTGGCATTATGACGAGTTATATTGTAAGCACTTTTTCCTACTTTGAAAGCCTTGGTGTCAGAAAAGCTCTTATATTTCCATAATCATGTTCAAGGTATTAATAGAACTTTGTGTCTACTACTTCACTGCACTGGAAAAACCTCTTGTAGTGGTGTTGGAGCCTGTTGGGCTGCTGGATTTGTTGCTAACTTTCATTGGTTTGGACTTCGCTATGAATCTTGAAGTTATGTTGTAGTTTTCTTTTAAAATGTGGATTTAATAGCCTTACCCTCATATATCCTGGATTATCCACTTCCTTTAAGATTATACATTTCTTAAGTTCCCTGCATCAAGTCATGTTTCTCCTTTTCCTTGATCATCATTCGAATGCTATTTATACATGACATTGTTGGAATTTGGTGGAAATCAGTCTGCTTTATTGGAAAAAGCATCCCAGATGAATTTCCAGTAGAAGTTTGTATAGAGGATTTGACTTTTGTGATTTAATTCTCTATTTTATCTGTGAGAGTTCAAGTTTCAGTGGTGATACTTTGACTATAAGTGTAAAATTGAGGTTACTTCAAATTTGATATTTGTGGTTTAAATGTCCAATTTTATTTTGAGAATTCATTGATGATACATTTACTAGAAGTGTGCTAGTTGAGGCTACTTGCAAACTTGATTATTTGTGATATAATTTTCAATTGAGGCTACTTGCAAAATTGATTTTGTGTGATTTAATTTTCAATTTTATTTTTAGAGTTCAAATTAGCTTGGTGATATTTCTATTATATTTTCTGTAAAATTTAATGCTTAGTTAGAATTGTCGGGATCAAGTACAGGAGAAGAATGTTTTATAAATTTCAACCTTGTCCGTGCCTTAATTATTTGTTAGAGATCTTCTGCTAAGTAAAGTTAATAAAGAGTTGGGATTAAAGAGTTGGGTACAATTTTGGGCCAGAGATATATTTCTTATAATTCATTGACACTTGGCATAATTAGGATTTTTAGATCAATTTCTACTATGAACTTGACAACAACTGCCTTTTTAAATTGCTTGTTTGTGTTGTGGAAGACCGTCAACAAAACCAACCTATATTTTTGGAAGTTTATGAAAAAGGTTGGTAAGTTGAAGATTTTACATGTCAAAGCCACAACATGCAAGTTGCAAATGGAGATATAAATCCTTTACTGGGTAGATTGAAGAGTCTTTAGTATAAGACATGAAGTGCTGTAGTCTTTTATATTTCCAAGCAATGTGGAACTAAGGCCGTGTGAGTTTCTCAATAGTGGAATAATTTACGATCTCGAAGAAGACGTCCAAGGCAAACATGCAGAACTCCATTGCTGAATTATGGAAATCTGATTAAGGCCATGTATGTTTCTTTCAATCTTTGAATAACCACCATCTTATGACGATAGATCATGTGCAGATCATTGCTGTATTTTTTGGATCTAAGTCCATATAGATCATTTCCATCAACTATTGGGTGGCAATTGTTTACTTATTTAGCTATATGCCTATATCTATTCATGGTTACTTCGTTTTGCAGACAATTTTTTTTTTAGTTTATTGCATTTTAATATTTTTTTGTTGTTGTTGTTGCACTTTGATGACAATTTGAGATTATAATTACTTTTTCTATTTGGAAAACCTTTATGTCTCGACAGTCATGTTTAAAGGATTAATAGAGTTTGTGGATGCTACTGCAGTCTAGTGGTAAAGCCTTTTTAGTGTAGGGGCCTTTGGGCTAAACTTTACCTTAAAATGAAAAAGGAAAGTGGTTAAAGAGAGGTCCAGATGTTTTATACTGAATCCTTTTCTTACTAAATTTCTTGAATCAGAAATCAGCGGCCGAAGTGAAAGAATCATGGGCTCCCTTTGTGACTATTGTGGGGAGCAGAGATCTATGGTCTACTGCCGATCAGATGCTGCTTGCTTGTGCTTGTCATGTGACCGCAACATCCACTCTGCCAATGCTCTCTCCTGCCGCCATTCTCGAACTCTTTTATGTGATCGCTGCTTCTTGGAACCTGCCATTGTTCGTTGCGTTGAGGAAAATGTCTCACTTTGCCACAATTGTGATTGGAATGGTCATAGTGGCTCAGCTTCGGGACATGAAAGGCGGGCGATCAACTGCTACTCAGGCTGCCCATCAGCAGCAGAGTTCTCCAGAATCTGGTCCTTTGCTATGGAGTTCCCTCCCATTGACGATTCTAATTGCGATCAAGGAATGGGCCTTATGAGAATCAATGAAAACTGTGTCAGCACTTGCTGGGGGGCGCCAGGGAACGACAGTAACGGAGATTCAGCCATGAATGATCCAAATAACATGGATAAACTTACTCCGATCGGTTCATCTTCTTTATCTGCAGTAAATGCAATGGCATGTAGTTCAGATCAGCCAACTGGTTCAGTGGAGTCAACTACACCTAAGGTGATTAAGGCTTTACATACTATCACCCAACAACAATGTTTGATACCCTGATGTTTCTACTGCAAAAACAGTTTATTATGAATTATTACCCCTACTCGAAATACTTATATGCGGTGCTACTTTAGCTCACATTATCAGTAGATCCCACCTTTCTCTCGAGTACTGTCGATGTTTTAGGTATGACATGTGTTTTGTCCTCATTGTGATCCCTTTTATTAAAGTAGCATATCTTGTTTTTACTGTTTTCTCTTGAAAACATAATACTACATGCTCTTGGCAGGAATGACTCTTTAATAATTTCTAACTATAAATGGAGGTACTTCCCTACTAGGTGTTGCTGACTGAAAAAGTTGTATCCTTATAAGGATATAAATCTATTGAATGACACTATTCTTAACCGCACCACCACCACCTCTCAAACACATTATGATTCTACCATCGAGAGTTTCCTAACAAAAAGAAAATATTGTTGTAATGAATAGGTTTATATCCTTATGTTATTTAGTCTATGCTTCTGTTAGTCCCACATTGGCTAGAGTAACCAGCCTCCTATTTATGTATCTTTCACTGTATATAGTTGGCTACTTGGCTTTGATCCTAATGAAAGCAATCTCAACATTTTCAAAATGTAGTCTCTAATCGGTTCATAGTTATCAGAAGAAATTTTGGTCAAATATGCATGACAGAGTATTATCCTATTTCCAGAAAAATGACAGATTGAGTTTATGATTTTGAAAATCTAGTTAGAAATGCCTTCATAATAATACTTTGCAGATTTTAATGTGAGTTTTATGTGTCCTGAATGCTGACTTTTCAGAGTTTTGCTAAAGTACATTATGGAAATTTCTGAAAGTTGTATTAATTGCAGATTCTGATTCAAATGAAACTTGTACTAATTGAAAATTCTAATTCACATGCAGCTATGTGGTACTGAGATGAAAAATCCTGAGATATGCAAAAATAATTTCTTTGAAGACTTCAATGTGGACGATGTTGACCTGACCTTTGAGAACTATGAAAAACATTTTGGTGGATCTCATAAAAATTCGAGAAAGCTTTTCAATGATACTGGAATTGATGATGGCTTTTTTGATATGAAGGAAATGTCTGGTGGCAATTCTAATTTCCAGGGTGAATTTGTTGCAGAGGTAAATGCTGTTTCTCCTTTTCTATTAACTTGCTTGCAGTATAGACTTGGGCTTGCAGCAGTAAATCTGCCTAAAGACTTTGGGGTTCATATTTGGTTTAATTGTTCTTGTATAAGAGGATCTCTTCATGTTTGGTCAGTACCCTCATTGATTGCATTATAACTTTGTCATCTAGCTTATTGGCATCATGGTTTAAGGTTTTGGTTTCTTCAGCTCTGTTTTGGCTGTTTCAGGCCAGTT
This sequence comes from Iris pallida, assembly GCA_029216955.1. NCBI lineage: Eukaryota > Viridiplantae > Streptophyta > Magnoliopsida > Asparagales > Iridaceae > Iris > Iris pallida. Next base: position 8,824,731 of record JANAVB010033020.1, on the reverse strand, counting down.
TCAGACGGAGCGGTTTGATGCCCACACAATATCTGTTCAGCTCAGTTGCACCTAGTTTCGCTCAGTTTTGTTAGATTTCAGACCAAAATGGCCAAAAATGTAAACATCCATCTATAATTTGATATTTTAGACATACATATGTAGTTACTTACAGGCGTACATATACACAAAACATTTTTTAAAGGATGCTGAACTGGAAACCTAACTGGATGAAACCTTTGGGTTGGTGGACCACAGAAAAGAGCAACCCTAGTTGAGGCACAATATAGGGCCCATCCCATATGACTTAAAAGGGAAGCCTCTTATTAAGTTAAATCCCATATATTACTGTGTTTAGGAATGCCATCCTATCCATTGTGGGACTGAACTTTGCTCTAGCCTCCTCTCTTCAACCCAATGGAAACCAAACAACCAAAACTTTCAAAACTGCCAAAACCAAAACTACTAGTGTGGGTGTGGGTGGGGGTGGGGGGGGGGGGGGGGGGGGGGGGGGGGGGGGGAAGGAAAACAAGATCTATGACACCATGGTTGACATATGAAATTCATAGATATCTTATTGCTCGAACAGTCCGTGGTAGGTCACTTTGAGAGTCTATAGTATGCAAGAGAAATGATCAAACTCCTATCATTTATATATATATATATATATATATATATATATATATATATATGTGCAGTTACCATGCCTAGCAATCTATAGCAACAATAAAAGAAATCCACGATATAAAAGCCGATGCAATTTTCAAATTATTTATTTCCATGGTTCTGTATGTTTAGCTCCCGTGATACGATTATTTTTCATATATTGTAAAATAATATAAGTTATTTTATGTGATTACACTCACTACTAGTCAAGTCTAATATTAGTTGACTTTATCAAAATTATATTTCTTCATAATTCACACTTGTGAAGCAAGAAACACACTCGCAGTATATCCATATCTTATAGGAGAAACCAACACAATTCTTACAGCTTCATCTTTAAATATTGCATGTGGTTTGATTTTTAAGATACTTGGCAATGATATATGCCAACTTACATTGCAATGACAATTAAGAAAGCAGTTATTAACTAAGAGAAAAAGAAAGAAAGAAAGAAACACCTTACAGATTTCCCAACAATTACAAATATGACTGATAGTATATTGTTTTCCTACACTATATCCTCTGAGCATTTGCCTACCCTAAAATTGAAATTTTTATTATTGTTTTGCACCTTCAACTTTTGGTGCTCAATGATGTGGCTTCATGATTGTTAAATATTCGTCAAAATTGGGAATATTAGAGCCCATTGGAGCTAAGCCAATGAATATAAATCTTTAAGTACCTCAGGCAAAGTAGTCTTTTGTTGTTACTCTGACACAAGGCATTATTATTCCAGTGCTGCATCTTTCTAGATGACAAAAATATATAGCAGGCTGTTATCCAAAAGCATCAAAGTATATTTCTCGTGTTTATGAGATGATATCTTATTATCTTATAATGCCTTTAGATTGCAATTCTCTCTCTCTCTCATTACAATTAGAATTACAAAACCTCACATTGCTGTCTATATAACTATTGCATGTGCACGGATGAATACAACACGGCATGATACAGAGGATGAATACAACACGGCATGATACGGACATGGTCACATCATAGTTGGCATTTGGGTGTATTTTCGGGCGCCCAAGTCATGGCTGACATGGACAGGGTGTCGATTTGGGATTTCCGTGCTTCCTAGCCATATGCTGTTTTATATAGGGCCTCCATAAATAAGGCTACAGAAGTAACCTAGGCCTATATATCCAACTGTAGCTATATACTGAGATGAATTGTCCTTAAAGCAAGTTATTTTCAAAATGGTATTGTTATTTCTTTTAGAATTGTATCTGTGATATCTTTAATATGAGTTGAGAGTTGTTTATTTTCTGCAAGTTCTTCCTTGAAGCTTTTGAGCTCGATGGACTGGTGTAGATGCCAATTTATCTTCCTTATTGTTTGAATGCTTTGAATATCTAACCCTCTATCCTCACCACAACTCTAGAGTTTTGGTGAAATGACAAGGACTTTAACATGGTAACAGAGCAACTCGGGTTCAAATCTCACTGGTACACATATTAAGCGGATTAGAAAATAGTTACACTGCTGGGTGAATCCAGCTTTCCTTCCTTGGTCATTCGACTGGTTGGTGCGTGTTAGAATAGCTTAAACACGACTCGTGAGTTTTGGACCTTTGGTGTAGTGGCACGGACTTTGACACTTACAAGCTATGCTCTAATGCCTTGTTTTATGTATAGTTTCTTTCCGTCTGCTTACCACATCAAAATAACTGAAGGTTTAAATTCAAGCATATTAAGATTTGAATGGTATATGTGAAATATAGGAAAATACAACTTAAGGTCTTATATATTGTAAGAAGCTAACTGTCTCATCCTGACAATCTTTTTTCAGACATCTACCGGGCATGTCAAATCTATACAGCCAGAATGTAGCATTGCAGCATCTGCTGATTCCATGATGTCAAATCCAGGCACCAAAGCAGACCCTAGTGTATGTTCCCCTGCAAGGCAAGCTCATTCTAGCCTCTCTCTTTCCTTCTCTGGTTTGACTGGCGAGAGCAGTGCTGGAGATTATCCAGACCCTGAAATGTCATCAATGCTCCTCATGGGTGAACCTCCTTGGTTTCCGACTGGTCCTGAATGCTCCTCGTTCAATGCAGCTAACAGGAATAGTGCTGTTATCCGTTACAAAGAAAGAAGAAAAATCGCAAGTAAGTGATAAGTGATGCATATTCAATCAATAATGTTACCTAATCACACATCTGCTCATGCTTACTTAGGAGTTTATCTTCATTTAATCCTTGGATTCACTTCTTTCCTTGTCATTATAATTTATATATTACAATGGAGATATTGGCATGTTGGAACAGAACCTGTTGTCTGTCACAAACTGCATGATTCTTTTGTATATAATACCTGTGCAGTTTAAAGTCCATCCGGGGCGGCTTTTATTTTTCACATGTAGTGTGTTCAAGAGGATTCTTACAGAGGCTTCATGTATAATTTACAAACTAAAATTAGGTCCTTATATTTTTTTTGTTCTATTCCTGCGGCCTGCCTGTTTTATATTGCAAATAACCTGAGCCATGCCAGGGCTTCCCCTCAGCGGTCCTTCTTCCCATTGCTTAATCAATGGTAATCAGGGGTGATGTATTTGTCCTTTCCTTTTCACTAGTCATTTAAATCCTTCAAAATAGATGAACATGAGATGGGATTATGGTTTGTTCAGTAGTGGAATAAACTGATTGTATATATACGTGAGGCTGGCCATTCAGGTAATTTCTGATATTGTTCAGTAGTTTATATATGAGATGGTGCCTTCACTATCTGAATTCTGTCTTGCTGCATTTTATTTTTCCAAATGCAGCTTTTAATTGTAACGGATATTACATGAGACTAATAATCAGTAATATAACCAACAAGAACAATATTATCAGCAAGGAAAAAGGAAATAGTGCAGGTAGCATACTAGCCGACTTGGGCATAGTTTGGATTGTAGTTTGGGGGATCGGCCTTTGCTCAAATGCCCATTTCCTAAACACTTGGCTTAGTGTTCCAGAAACGCCCATTAGAGCCCCCAAATGAATGGCACGTTTGGGCATACGCCCATCCGGGATGCAAGTCATTTGGCTTTCCCATTACATTTGGCACCTAATGGAGTCTCAAATAAAATGCAACTGCAACTTGCCCTTAGTTGACTGGTTGCCGTATATTCATCCCTCTATGACTTAAGGAACTGGTGTTGTTGCCTCGAGGGGGAGAGTTAGTCGACTGGTTTGATAAAATTTTGACGCAGGTTGGATATTTATTATAGTCTTAATTCGGTTATTTTCTTTGTCTTTGACTTACTCTACTTTAGTAGGACTCTTATTTTTATCCTTATTTAGGATTCACGAATTATCTAAAAAGTCTTTCTGCATGGTAAATGTAGTTCTAATTTTTAGTGTTTTGAAGACGTATACGAAGTGTAATTTCTTATTTAGAAGCCAGGATTAGTCAATTTCCCCTTCTCTTCCCTTCATTACTAAAGCCATATGGAACACCAAAGTTCTAACTTCATCACGAGGAAAATTCAAGGCAACTGAGTTATCATCCTTGACATGTATTTAATGGCTAGTTTTAGCACCAATTACCAGATTCTAGGAGACACACACACACACACACACACACACACACACACACACACACACACACGAGAGAGAGAGAGAGAGAGAGAGAGAGAGAGGAGAGAGAGGAGAGAGAGAGAGAGAGAGAGAGTGCGAGTTTACTGTCTCATCAAATTAGAGAAAATCCCTTGCTAATACTTTTTCTTTTGGCAGATTAGGATATACTTATGTCTGAGAGAGGTCCTAAATAACTCTCTTTTCTTTCCTTTTGAACAGGTTTAACAAGAAAATAAGGTATGCCTCTCGCAAAGCCAGGGCCGATGTCCGAAGGCGGGTGAAGGGAAGATTTATAAAGGCAGGCGATAATTATGATTACGATCCACTCTGCCAGACAAGAAGCTATTGAGACGGCATGATTACATCGTCTACTTAGTATAGCTTTAACTTCCCTCTTTTGCTAAAATACTGCGGGCAAGTTATCCATGATACATGATCAACCTTCCATTTCCACTGAAGATCCATCCACCATTTATAATTATCACAGGCCTCACTAGCTTGCTTGATACAAGTCTGGGTCAAGAAGAAATACATTTTCCTGGGTGGTATTGGCAAGCAATTGATACAGTTGATGAAACAATCTTCTGTATTTTAATCCCCAGATGTTCCATTCTATTGTGAAAAAGGACAGCTCATATTGGCTCCTCCTGAGTTCTTCTTTTTCCGTACTGTCTCCAACAGAGGTACCAGCTACGTTGCCAAGGCCTGTGGCGTTGCCGATCGACTAGGTGAAGCTTTTATATGGGATGTCCATAGTTATATCATTATGCCTTGTATAATTTTTTGATCCTTGTGAAAGAATTTGTAGATAGTCTGTTGTAAGTTGTAATTCAGAGAACTACTTGTGCGACGGAGGCTGTAAGAACTGTGATAATTGGTGCTTGATGTCCCTGATTGTGTTCTCGATATGGAAGGTCCAAAAACATGAAAAGAAATAAGCTGAATTTGTTCTTGTTATTTTACTTCGTTCCATCGTTGAGATCTTCAAAATTTGGTCCAGGTTAGACTCTGAAGTCTGAGTGAAAGTATGTGCCTGTGAAAAAGGAATGTTTGTTGTTACTGATCGAGTCTTGTATCCGTGTCGGTCTTGAATTCATAGGTAGGACTCTATTTACTGGGATTCAGAAGTTGTGAAGGCGTAACTGATACTTTCCGTCATTTGAAGGCTTCTTCGCCTATCTTATGCTTTTGTGGCTGTAGGGCGAAACCTAGGAGGAAGATATTCAGTTGCGTCGAGCAGTGGAGCACTCGCGAGGATCCATGCCCAAAGCTACCTGTCATGGTGAAGATGGCAGGTTCGGGTCAAAATGCATTGTAGCTCAATATGGTAGTTATATGAGCCGGCCTACGGGGTTGGATTGGATTGTCCTATTCAGAGCTAGTTTTGATTGTTCTTTGATTCTTATTGTGGACCGATTCTGGAGGGTCATCTGTGACCCTGATCCGATCACTTGTGGGGTCATGTGTCATGCTGATCTTGGAGGTTTTTCCAAGCAGAGAAGGTTGTCCAAATTCGAAGTCTTGTCTAGATTACCCTGGGTCGAACCCTGGTAGTTATCACCTCCCATCATACTTATCATTGTAGCCAATTCTTGTTTTTGCATAGATCACATCTACAAATAATGCGAACTCGGTGTTGCATAATTTGAAAAGGGAGTTTCTATGCATTGGATGAAAATGTTCAAAGCCAGTCAGATTCATATGTTCACAATAAATTATTTAGTGAGTCGAACTTATCGTGCATCTCGATTCTCTTCTACTTAATGACATAGGAATAAAAAAGACTATTTCATAGTCTTGAGAATCGAGATAAATCCGATCTCGCTGAATAATTTCAATATGTTCACATAGAAGGCCAATAATTGAGTTGCCCTCATCCATCCATGTCATCATCAGTGTGCCTCAAATCAAAGCTTGGCGACAAAAGCTGAGCTTTCTTTCTCGGTGGGCCCCACACGGGGACTAGGACTTTCCGAAATGGTTGTGATGGAAAAGTAACAACAAATGGCAAGCTCATCCCAGCCTGACCTAATCCAAGTCTTCTTCGCACTGGTCACAGAGAGAGGGAATGCCAACTCCCACACAAGAGGAGAAGACTCAACAATGGGAAAGAGAAGAAGTGATGGGAGCAAGGAAACCTTACACGTGTCACCGAAGGTTGTGGAGGGTCGGGAGCCTGGTGGGACCCACGGAAGTGCGGCTTGTGCCTTGCTTTTGCACCAGAAAATATTAAAAATAAACAAAATTGAATGGCGAGGTAAAAAAAGAAAAGAAAAAAAGGAGAGTATAAGTTCGGATATTTGCAAAAAAATTAGGAAATGATTAGGGTCGGCTGTGAGTAGACCTGTCAATTGGGTCGGACCGGTTCAATCCGGCCCCAAAAATTGGCCCATGTGTCGGTCCGGCCCGGCCTCGTATATTGGGTTGTGCCGGACTACATATATCGGCCCATAACATAGGCCCGACCCAGCTAGGGGTGCAACTCGGACGGGTTGGGTCGGGCTTGAGGTCAACCATAGCCCAACGTGATGAATCATAAGCCTAGTCCGAGCCCAAGTTCGGCCCGACCTCGGGTTCAACATATGAAGTCCAAGACCGAGCCCAGAGGATCGGATTTGGATCGAGTTGAACTCGGGTTGGGTCGGGTCCATCGGGTTTATCGGGTTCTAATATAATATTTGAAATAATTTTAAACAAAAGTAATATTAGACACATAATCAAATAGCAATCAAGTCTTGATCATTACAAAATAAAAACTGAAATAAGATTTAGGATAAGGAGTTGAAGAGTTTGAGTGGAGAAATTTAGGGTTTAAACTTTTTTATTTAAGAAGTATATATATATATATATATATATATATATATATATATATATATATATATATATATATATATATATATATATATATAAGTCGGGTTTCGGGTTCTTCTAACCCAGCCCATTAACGGGTTTACCGATCGGGCTCGGTTTTGGCCCGCTCGAGTTGCACCCCTAAACCCAGCCTGGTCCGAAGACCAAGCACGGGCCGGCCCACCCAAATAAATAAGAATCAAGTAGTTTCTATATCAAAAAATAATTGTTATTAATATTTAGAAAACTTAATTATGTTATTATGTTATGTTAATCTACGTAAATATATGTGATTGTTGAAAAACATATATGAAAACATGTTGGATGTTCAATCTTTTATGTGTTAAAAAATAATTGTAATTAATTAATATACAAATTTTTTGAGAAGAAGAACGAAAATGAATACCAAATTCCACGTGTCAATCAAGACCCGGCACGGCCCAGCCCGGCCCGGCCCGACCCGACCCGAAGCCCACTGTGTCGTGGGTCACGTGTCGAGTTGGGCCGAGATTTTCAACCCTTGGCCCGGCCCGCTACAGTTCATGGGCCCAAGAGGCCCGGGCCCGGCCCACTTGACAGGTGTACTTGTGAGTTTTTGGATGTAAATTAAAATGGTGTTTCAAGTTATACTCATTTACATAATATGTGTAAGAGAAAATTAACTTTGTTAAGTAATTATTTTATCAAATGTGTGAGCACTAATATTTAAAAATACCAACAAAGATTATATGAATATTTTGTTAAGTGAACCATTTTATCAAATTGTGTGAGTACTAATATTTAAAGTACCAACAAATTCTCTTTATTGATATCTTTTGAACAGATTACAGTGCTTTCGTTGTCTCTCTGATACATATCATACTTTGGCTTACAATCTCACAGAAACTTTACAAATAATCCCGTTCCATACATTATATCTCTTTATATACAAAACCAACTCTTGCAAGAAAATCTATCTCTTAGCATCTCTTCTTATTTTTGGCTCCTGAGGATGAGACTCGGACTATCACTTCAGATCATTCATTTCGTTCACCTTGCACCTGCAGACAAGCTGGTGTTGGGTCAGTGCATTAACGTATTGGTGATGTGAACAAATGTTACATCGTTTGAAACGATCACTAATTTATTTAGTGATAAAATATTTTTATGATACGGATCTTACTACTTTTAACTATGTTAATTTCATACAATACATAGTCAGATTACATCTTTTGAAAAACTATTTCGAAAACCAACATTTCATATCTTTAAATTCATAGCCTCTACGATAGGGTCCATTTCAAGTATATTATCAGTTCATCTCAATTGAAAATGCAGCATATTTCATGAGTCATATTCATTTCTTTTCTTTTGACGGGACATAACATTTCTATGCAACATATTATTATCTATAAGAAAATCATGTTCAAAAAACTTAAGCAACATATGTATCACTTTTTCAGTGATTCTTACAATAGCTGACGGTTCATTCATGCACAAGACAAGGATTAGAAATAAACATGATATAACCAATATTGTTTCCTGTTCGTCTCTGCATTGTTATAGCTCTTAACAAAATCTTTACCGACATATGTAAACTCGATTGACAACTGTGACTCAGGACACAACTTTTCACCAATCAACACCTATCTTACCACGATCCGCACCCGCTTTTCGGATACGAGACGTGTCCAAGCCAGCCTACGCCGCAGAGTCGGTGATAAAACGCTGTCACGGCCAAGATGCTCAAAATCATAAAAGTAACATATATTGCTCATTCACATTACTAAATCAATTTTACAAATTACAAGGTTTCACAACTTCATATTTGCTAGAAAATACAACGTCTCACAAAATAGAAAAGACAGCTAATTCAACTATCTAGGTTGACCTCAGCATACCCATGCCTTCCTAGTGCTAAGAGTGATTGCGGCTAAACATGAAAAATATTGATTTTCAGTCAGGAATGGAACGACTACATTCTCACAACATATTCAATAAATGACGAAATCCATAAATCTGTAAATAGTAATGAAATACACGACGAAAAGATAAACATAGAATCATGGCAAAAACTGAGCATGATGAAAATGACAAGTGAGTACTAAAACAGAGAAGACCTGTAGCCAGCAATATATACTGTAGAACCAGACACTGTATCAATCTAGTGAGTTGAAATACTACTTCGACATGTAAACGGCACCCCGCACATGAAATGTGCGACTGCTATTAGGCAAGAATAAGATCCGACACCCCGTACGTGAAGTGTGCGACTGCTATTAGGCAAGAATAATGTTGGGTTTGTTTACATGTCTAGAGTATTTTTCCGCCCGACCAGTACTCATGGATCCAAACAGGTCACGAACACGGTAATAGATTGGTCACGAACAACATGTAAAGAATCCATAACTACTATCTCGTGTAACATCGTGTCAAGAACCAACAAAGTATCAATGTAAAATACTACTACGTACATGACTCATAGAGATAATCAAATATGAGAACTATCAGAGATGTACTCGCCTGAGGTCCTGTGCTGGTAAAACCGATAATATTATACCACTCAGTGAGCCACAACAATCAACACATGCAAAAGTCTCCGGATGCTGAAATAAACATTATCAACGTTTTCAGAATAGTCAAATTAGCTAGAATTGACTGTCCTTAAGTCCAATTCTGGATACAGGGGCAAAACGGTAATTTTGAATCAAAACGGTGTCCGCCGTTGGACCCGCTTTACACCGAAAAGCGTGCCAAAGTCTATGGTCTCAAAAGTTGTCAAACTATATATCAAACAGGTTCGGTTTTCTGATACGAAGCCAACCGTATATCCAAAGTTGGATTCCAGCAGGCCGTGCACAAAATCACCCGTTGAGTCGGATCATGGGGCCCGCAAAACGGTGATCCGGTCAACTGTCTCTGAATCGGACCAAACTTGGCATACAAGACCAGAAAAATGATATGGTCCTGTTGGCGTAAGTTTCGTCTCGATCTGACGGACGTGCACAAAGTAATTGAGATTTTTGCAAAGGGGCCGATACGGTGAATTTTGACGGATACGCATCAAATTCGTCGCGCACACGCAACCAATTTGAATTCCGTCAAAGCCCACACGTCCACGAAGCCATTACGCACCTTTCGATGCTTTCGGTTCTCGACCACGTCGCCCGGTTTGGCGGGACGTACGTCGTATCGAAGAGTTTTCTAGACTTTCAATATTTTAAAAACAGTTTTTCGCCAATCTTTGGAATCCGATTTCTCGGCACGTAGTTGAAGAAATCAACTTCTGTAAATTGGGTTGCTGAGCCCTATATGTTGTCTAGGACTTCCTTTAATTAGTTTCTGAAATCTCTTGATGGTTTGTTCACAAACTCTCTTCCAAGTGAGGGTTTGGGTTTAGTTTTTTGTCCTATTTTAGGACGGTCTTTGACAATTTTTACGAGGTATTTCCTAGCAATATGTCGCAACTACATTAAAACTAATTAGTAGCAAAGGAAGAGGGTCATGTCATGAACATACCAGAGTTGACGGAACGTAAAACGATCGAACGATCGTCGGAAAACAAGGCCGAGAAGTTGGGCCCTTGACTGCTGTTGTCGCTGCCATTTCCGTTCAGTCGTCGCGGTTTGGCCGCTGTTTGGCCGGCATGTGGCTGCACGCGGCGGCGCCCTGGGCTGGGGAGGGTCGTCCAAGTATCGAGGAGGGTGGCGCGATGAGTTTAGGGTTTGTCGATGGGTTATTCTCTCCCTCTCCCGATCTCTATATACTGTTGCCAAGTCCGGTTTGGGGGGTCGGGTGTGGGCACTGTGCTACAGTGCGGGGGAGAAAACCTGCTGTGTTGGGCCTGGCCGAAAGCTGGGCTTGGGCCTGGCCGGGCTGGGACTGGAATGCTGCTGCTTTCTTTTTTCCTCTTTATTATATATATATATATATATATATATATATATATATATATATATATATATATATATATATATATATATATATATATATAAAATGAAATTAGATTATTATACATATATTTATTTATATAAAGCCTAAATTTTATATCAGAAATATACTCATATATATGCACATGCACATACTTATATAGCCTACACAAATCCCAAAATACATGTTTAAGGAAATATTCACTATAATTATCACATAAATATTATTGATATTTTTATATGACAATTATTATATATATAAAAACATTTACTAGACCACTACATAAATTACGAAGTACGAACATTCATACAACGCATCTATTGTCGTAAAAGTCTTTGGTCGCTCTACAACATTACATGGGCCCGGGGTTTGGTTCGGGTCAAGTCCGGACCAGTTTGGTACAACCGGGTCACTTAAACGTCAAATAATATTAATAATAAATAATTAAACTATTTATAATGGTCATGTCACAACTTGGCCTGGTTTTCCTAGTTAGGACATCACTATGGCTCGGCCTTTCCTACCAGGGCTAATACACTAGTCAAAGCACGCCACTGCACTATCCATGCCATGATTTCTAGTCACCTTGTACTTATATTCCTAATCATGATTAAAATTATCTACCGTAATAATTAACTAATTAATTATTTATAAAATCTAAAAAACACCATTTAAATAAAATAAATAATAATAAAATATTTCAAAATTTTTGGGAAGGGGAGCTACATATCTATGTAATGGTCTATGGGTCATTCTCCATGGTTAGCCGCTGTGACTCTTTGGTTTTGTCCGTCGCTTGTGCACACAGATATCAACACCCAATGTACACAAGGTCTCATTTATCCCATGGTACCCTAATCTCTCCTAGGTCGAATGGTTCCAGTGCCCCAAAAATCCACCCGAGAGACAAATTTTACCTTGTGCATAAGTTGTCCGACACCAATGCATGCTCTAACATTTCTATCAGATAAATCAAAACTATTCACAGATGAATCAGATTTAACAATTGGCCAAAATTTTCATATAAACGACACGTTCATTTCGTGCCTAAACAGATATACGACACGTTCATTTCATGTTTTTCTTCTTTTCAGGTCACAAAGCCAGTAACTCTCTTTTCTTATCTTATCCAGCATATGATGCAAGTAAACATGTATTCATTCTTATTATTCAGAAACATAGCAACAGATTTGATTCATTAAGCATGGAATATACTCTTTGATAGCATATGGTACAAATATGAAAGCAATCTCTTTTCTCTTAATTATTAGCATGGCAGGGTTCTCTCGATCAAAGCAACATTCATTTTTTTAACAGGCGACAATCTTACTTCTTAGCATGTTGTTTATCTTTTCTTGTTTTAGCATAGCAACATGTAGGTTCTCTTATAAGCATAATGATTCGATGTACTAGCATTCTCAATGATTACCAACTTGTTATTAACCAAAGCATTCATTCAAAAATACATATTCTTATTAGGCATGAAGAATCAGAAAATGAGTCTACGTCCACTCACCCAGATAAATCGTCTTCTGTTCTAGAGCTAGCAATCTGATCTCTCTGTCTACCTAGTGCATTCGCGAAGTGGGACACAAAATGTTAGAGTTTGAGTCTCGAAATCACTGTTCACATAGTCTAATGAACTGTGATTTCGAGACCAAAATCCTAATATCGGTCAGTTTCGAGACACAAACCCTAATATTTATATATATGTGAGACCCTTAATCTAAATTATACAAAGCTAGATTACCTTAGTAACACCACACTATAGAGTCGATTTTGTAAATTGCTCTTTTGAACCACCTTCATCAATTTTGAAACAAATTGGAATCACTGCAAAAGAATATATGTCGATATATTTAAATTGTACTTTTCTACTACAAGATATATTTTTAAAGTAGTCTCGATATACTTCAAAATTGACGAATTGTACTTTCAAAAAAAAATTATGAAATAGTCAAAATCGAAAAGTAAAAAGATTAAAGTGCCAAAAACGTCATAGCATTATAATTGAAATGTTACTAGGATAATTTAACATATGTACAAAAAAATAATCCTATTTTTTTCCTCAAAATTTTGGGTTTGGATTGTTGTCCAGACTTTCCTGAATTAGGGATCCGAGAAGGATCGATATTATCGAATTTTAGAAATTTTTGACACCATGTTGAATTTGTACGGAGGAGAATAGAAGAAAGTGACAGGAGACTCCGAGCTTTTTGGTAAAAAAAACATAATTTTTTGTACAAAACATAGAATTTACGAAATTACAACTAAAGCACACAATCTTCCATTGAAATTATGTTGTAAAGGGTCATGACTCGTGAGGGTCATTGGAGGGGATTTTCATTTGCTTTATTAGGAACTTTCGAGTTTAAATGTCATTAAACCAGGGCCTATCTAAGTTTGAGATTAATTGAACTCTAAATTATTCGTTTTTTATTTTATTTTGTGCACGTTGTATTGTATGACTTTTTAGACCACTACCTTCAACTCCTATTTTTTTATAAATGAAAATAATTATACATCCATGTAATTCGATTTACTGATCTTTTTGTTATTCAGTCAAGATGTTATGTCTCTTTCCGATAATTATAAGAATCACTTGACTTTTCCATTCGTTTTCATTCAATAAACCTAGCAAGCCACAAACTTCAACGTTACGGAACAAATCTAATGGTCTTTAGAATAAGGATCAATATTAAGTTTTTTTTTCATAATCAACAGCTCCTTAAGCAAGGTTTAGGGATTGCCACATGCCTGCTTTTGCTTATTTTCTTGAAAAGCAGTCTCAAAATCCCTTTTTTAAGAACTAAACCATATAAATTCTTTTGGATACCTAATTAATTATAAGACAACTTTTGAAAGCAGGTACATAAAATAGTTACGTAGTCCTGAATGTTGATGTGTTTGCAAGTCAACAAAGAAAAATCATGTCAAGATAGGTTATAAAGTAAAACTTCAGAAATAGTTGGGTAGCGACGTCGAACGCAAGGCGTTACGGAGACTCGTTGTGATCGGATGCACGACGACTTGACGCGACGCATAGAAGTGATAGTTCCGATGAAACTTACGAAGTAAGAAATACGATTTTTGAATCGCATCATGTGCCTTGACTTTTGTTGGACGATCACGTATGTATCAATATGCATATGCGCTAGAATTGCGAGAACAAGCACTAGAGCCAAGTCCGATCGAGAGTACGAGATGACAAGTAATTGAGAATAAGAAGTTACATGTTAGCGTTGTTCCGATATCATACAACTGAGCTTGGCTGAAATGCATATATTGGTGGGACGCCTAAAATATGTGTATGATTCCAAACTAAGTTGTATGATCCAAACGATAGTGAGACAAGATCGTGGAACGATCTAGTGAAACCCTTGAAATTTAGTGTTGGTTTCGATTCGAGGACGAACTTTATTTTGAGTGGTATATTATGTAATGCCCCGCTCCGCAAGGTGCATTATGCTGAATCGTTGATTCGAAGAGTTGCGTTGACCCGATTGTGTATCGATGCGAAACGATACAAAGAGTTGCGTTGTCCCGAGAGGATGCATCGAGTCAGATAGTTACATTGACCCGAGGAACGCATCGAGTAAGATCGATGCAAGTGTTAAGTTGGCCCGAGGCAAAGCATTGAGTCGGTTTAAAGATTCTAAGAAATCGAATCAACACTAGGCATTTGAACCATTCAAACAAGTATTGATTTTAGTTGGGTTCGTGTGCAGGCTATACGTTTACGCTGAAATATTAGAGGTCGACATTTTGTCTTATTCAGAAAAGGGTCCGCAAAACCAATCTTCGCCTTGCGACGGACTGAGGCGTTGGCACGATAAACCAAATCGGTCGTATAATTCAAGGAAGCATGGAGTGCTAGAATGGCTAAGTCAGGAGAGTTGGCCGTGCAATAAAGTTATATAATCGAGCCGCTTGGCTCGGCAAAATGACAAGGCGTATCGGCTCAAGGTGGGGGGACGTGGTTCTCTTTTCTACTTTCATGCTAAGTAAAATATATCGTTGTATGCTGAGTTGACCTATTGAGACCACGGGCGTTGGCTCGATAGAGAGTAAACATAGCGTGTGTCGAACACTAGATAGAACAATTAAATGAATCGTGTATCAAATGTATGAGTTACTACGGAACATTGATATCGCAAAGGCGAGCGCCATGGTGCGCAAGCCATAAGAACATGGGATAACTGTATCGATGAGTGCCTCAGTGAATAAGTCATTTCGTCCCCCCGCGCACGAATTAGCATGCTAGAACATTGAAAGACTATATCGGCGAGTC